>CM023483.1:121116407-121473295 GCA_013339685.2 Hyalomma asiaticum | reverse complement strand
TTCGAGAACCATGAGGATACACTAACGACGTGGGACCGCTTTGTTGCCGACATCACAGAATGCTTCGGAGATTCCACCGCGAAGAGGAAACGGGCGGAGCAGACGTTGCTTCAACGCGCGCAAGTCCCAGGTGAGACCTGTACGACCTATATAGAGGCGGTCTTGAAGCTGTGTAGGACGGTGAACCCCCTTATGTCTGAAGAAGATAAAGTTGGGCACCTTCTCAAAGGGATTGCTGAAGACGTCTATAGCTACCTCATTGGAAAAGAGAGTCTTAGCTCAGTCGACGACCTCATCAGGCAGTGCCGAACGTTTGAAACTTTGAAGCTGCCAAGCGTATCACGCTGCCAAGCGTATCACGCCAAAGTTCGGAAGGTTACCTAACGTTACCACTGTTGCAAGCGTTGACGACAGCTCCGGCTATCAGTTCGACCTTGCGACCACTATACGGCAGATAGTCCGCGAAGAACTCGAGCGACACACTAAAGGAGCAGCGGGTGTCGAACAGCTTGGTCGTCCCAACCAATCCCATGAACCTGCGTCCGCTGTATCCGCGCTGTCTGTCATGCCAGAAGCTCTAAGCTATCCTGCCGATCAGCGGCCGCAGCATCGATCTAATTTTCCCGACGAAGTGACGCACGACGAGCGCTCTTACGGACCCGTCACCACGCGCCGGCAATGTGAAAGTCGTGCTCACTACTATACGCAACACCCCACGTTTGACCGCGAGGCCTACAACCCAAGTCGCACATCGCCGGTTTGTTATAGATGTGGTGCCACCGGTCACATCTCCCGATTTTGTCGCAGACGCCGACAGTCAAGATACGGTGCACCACCAGATTGGGCTAATTTCGATCGCGACGTCTATGACAACCACTGGCAAACTGACTTTGGCGCTGCCCGAACCACAGGCTCAGCACACAGAAATGCTTTCGGACAACATAACAGGAGTGCCTCACCAGCTTCAGATCGCAGCCTGACGCCACCAACCAATCGACAACGCCGTTCGCCATCACCACGGCGACGCCTTACGTCCCCACCGCCGTCGGGAAACTAGCCGACGCGGCCAATGGAGGTGAGGTCGCCGGACAGCCTGGATCTCTGCGAAATATTCCTCTGGTGATGGTGAAAAACAAAGTGCATGTCTTCGTCGATAGTATACCTACAAGTGCTCTAGTAGATACTGGTGCTACCGTGTCCGTCATGAGTGCCACGTTCAAAGAGAGATTGGGACGGAAAGTTATGTTCCCGTGGAATGACAGTGTGACCTTTCGTGGTGTCAGTGGAGAGTGCCTTATTCCTCTCGGCATTTGTGTTGCAAGTGTTTTGTTCTGCGGGGAAGACTTTAAAACAGAATTTTTGGTATTACCGCGTTGCACTCATGATGTCATTCTGGGTATTGATTTTCTTAAGGATTGTGGCGCTTCTGTGAATTGCGGTACGGGTGAAATAAGTCTGGATAGTGCACTCCTTGCCGCCCTTGCAGACACACCTCCGAAAGACAAAAAGTGCTTCGTTGTTTCCGATGATCTGTTGATACCGCCTTGTTCATTCTCGCGTGTCTGTGTCAAAGCCACTACTACCGACCGTTGTTCATTTGATGCAGAAGTTTTACCGCTTGCTCCTAGTTGCGCTAAGAAGGATGTACTCATACCGCGTTCTGTCGTGAGTGTAGTGAATGGTGCCGCGAATCTGTGGGCTTTCAATTGTTCATCGGCCCCTGTTGTTCTACCACGCGGTATGAAACTCGCCACATTTGAGGAAATGACCTACAGCGCTATTATGGCTTTCAGCGACGAAGCGCAGTGTCGAACCTACTACGCCAACTCAGCTATTTCTGAAGAGCACGTCCTAAGAATGATAAATAAGTCTCTTCCCTCAGATGAGCGCCGAGCTCTTGCGCGAGTTCTTCTGGCGCATGTGCCTGTGTTCGATTTCGCACAAGGCGACAAGCAGGCTTCACTTCCTCGTTCTCGTGCTCATCACCGAATAGACACCGGCTCGGCACACCCCATTCGCCAAAAGCCTTACCGCGTGTCTTCAGCAGAGAGAACAGTTATCGCTGAACAGGTCAAGGACATGCTGCATAAAGGCGTCATTCAGGAGTCCTCAAGTCCCTGGGCAGCACCAGTGATCCTAGTGAAGAAAAAGGATGGATCATGGCGGTTTTGTGTCGATTACAGAAAACTAAACGCTGTCACCAAAAAGGATGTGTATCCGCTTCCTCGGATCGACGATGTTATCGACTGCCTCCATTCTGCCGCTTACTTCACCTCACTGGATTTGAGATCAGGTTATTGGCAGGTACCAATGCACCCAGACGACAAAGAGAAAACAGCCTTCGTGACACCTGATGGCCTCTATGAGTTCAACGTCATGCCCTTTGGTCTCTGTAATGCGCCGGCGACGTTCGAACGATTTATGGACACCATCCTCCGTGGAATGAAATGGGAAATTTGTCTTTGCTATCTGGATGATGTTGTGATTTTTGGAAGCACTTTGGATGAGCATAACCGACGTCTTAGCCTCGTCCTTGATTGTGTCGAGAAGGCTGGTCTGGTACTGAACTCCAAGAAATGTCACTTTGGAGAAACTGAAACATTGGTACTTGGACATCTAGTCGACAGAAATGGTGTGAGGCCTGATCCACGGAAGATTGAAGCAGTAAGTTCTTTCGAACCACCGAAGTCACTGCGGGAGCTGCGGAGTTTCTTGGGCTTATGCTCCTATTTTCGTCGCTTCGTACCAAGATTTGCCGATGTGGTGTACCCCCTGACATGCCTTCTCCATAATGATGTTCCTTTCAACTGGACGTCGGCTTGCGACGAGGCGTTCCGCCAACTAAAGTTTCAACTGACATCGGGACCTATATTACGCCACTTCGATGCTTCCTCGCCTACAGAAGTGCACGTTGATGCCAGTGGAATTGGCGTCGGAGCTGTGCTAGTACAGCGTCATCACGGATCTGAGCACGTTGTGGCTTATGCCAGTCGATCTCTGAGTAAGGCGGAACGCAATTACACCGTCACGGAACAAGAATGCTTGGCAGCAGTTTTCGCGGTTCACAAATTTCGCTCTTACGTCTACGGGCGCCCGTTCACCATAGTTACGGACCACCACGCTCTATGCTGGTTGGTGAACCTCCGTGATCCGAGTGGTCGACTGGCACGTTGGGCTCTCCGACTTCAGGAGTACGACTTTGTCATCTCTTACAAGTCCGGTCGTCGTCACGCAGATGCTGACTGCCTTTCCCGCCTTCCTCTACCGACTACGGTGTGTGACGAAGACAACTTCGATGACTGTTTTGCTCCTATTTCGGCCACATTCCCGGACTCCACGAGATTCAGGGATGAACAAGCCAGTGATGTTAGCCTGGAGCCCCTTTTTACTGCTGCGCTGCGTCCTCAAGCCACCGGTCGATTTTGTGTACGAGATGGCCTCCTTTACAAGACAAATTATTCGGGTAAAGGCGCACGCTTTCTCCTGGTGGTTCCACAGAGTCTGCGACCAGACGTACTGAGTGCCATGCACGATGACGCAACCTCTGGCCATCTAGGCTTCATAAGAACACTGAACCGAACACAGGAGCGTTTTTACTGGCCCAAAATGCGAGACACTATAAAGCAGTACGTCAGCGGTTGCGAGAAATGCCAACGCCATAAGCGCCCTACGACTACTCCGCCGGGTCTTCTCCAGCCTCTGCCACCACCCTGTCTGCCGTTTGAACAAGTAGGCATTGATCTCTTGGGGCCATTTCCACGATCTTCTAACGACAATCGGTGGGTTATCGTATGTGTAGACCACCTGACCCGTTATGCAGAAACTGCGGCCATACCATCTTCAACAGCTACATGCGTTGCCGCATTCTTGCTGCGGTTTGTTATCCTCAGGCACGGCTCCCCCCCGTGTGATAATTAGTGATCGTGGTCGTCAGTTTGTTGCGGACGCTGTTGAGGAATTACTTCGTCTCTGCAGCTCGAAGTTCCGGCATTCAACACCTTACCACCCTCAAACCAACGGCCTTGTAGAGCGTACCAACAGGACTCTTACCAACATGCTGGCAATGTATGTTTCCTCCGACCACAAAGACTGGGATGACGTGCTGCCATTCATCACATATGCGTATAATACCGCAAAGCATGAGACGACGGATTACAGTCCTTTTTATCTGCTGTACGCACGTCTACCGCTAAGGAGTATTGATACAATACTGCCGTTTGGCTCCCACAGCGAGTACTCGGTTGCCAAGACGCTGTGCCTTGCAGAAGAAGCACGTCGAATCGCTCGACTTCGTACCGTGGCGTCACAACACCGATCTAAGGAGCGCTATGACAGCCGACACCAGCCTATCTTGTACAGCAAAGGTGACTTGGTATGGGTGTGGACCCCACAGCGTAAACGTGGATTATGCCAAAAGCTTTTGCCCCAGTATACTGGACCTTTCGTGGTTGTCGATCGGTTGAGCGACTTAACGTACGTGGTGGCCCGTTTAACGTCAGCTGGTCGTCGTTCCAGCCGAACGCAGTTTACACACGTCGCGCGTCTCAAGCGGTTCCACCCTGCTGCTTTCCAGTGATTTGGACTTGCCCCGCGGGCTTCGTCTGTGAGCCGGGGAGTGCTACGGTATCAGACGGGCAGTCAAGGTATGAGCCAGGCAAGGGTGGAATTCGACGACGACGATATCTTGTCTAGCGGTTGGACGCCATCTTGCCTCGGCTGTACCAGCTACCTAGCGCTCCACGCTCTCCTGTAAATAAACCTTCGCTCGACCTTTCAACCGTAACAATATATTTATATGCACATATATATGTTGTTTTGTTTTGCTTTTGTGCACCTTTCTTTAGACTTTAGTGCATGTGCATCAGTTTCTGATGGGCAGTTCTTATTCCATCAATTAAGTTGCAAATGAGCGTCTTTCCGCCTGCTCTTCTGCAATTTTAATGCGCTCTTCCCTGAAAGCATGTCAACCCAACTGGCCCGACACTTCACTCTTCTGCTTACGAGACCCCCTCATATAAGGGACAGAAATTGCTCCCTAGTGTGCCTCTACTATAAATGGGGTTCGGCTGCAGTAGCCCCCTCGCTCTGCTTTGCTGCTAAAAAACTGCCACCAGCCCACAACCCGAGAAATAAAGAAAAAAGAAAGAAACAGAGGGAGAGAGAGAGAGAGAGAGAGAGAGAGAGAGAGAGAGAGAGAGAGAGAGAGAGAGAGAGAGAGAGAGAAAATGAACTCGCTTCAAGCCACAGTCAGCGCACCTAAATCCCAATATGATGCCGTCCATGTTTACTTCCAGGCTGTGCTCCTCCGAGGTTTCCTCTGGCTCGAGGCAGGAGCGACCCCACACCATGGCCATGGACAGTTGCCATGGGGCCAGCAGCAGCGCATACAGGGTCACTCCGAAACACGAGCCCAGCTGAGAGGCCACGAAAGCTCGCGAGGCTGGCGTCCCCGACAGGAACACCAGGGAGACCTCCTCGTCACAGTGCACCAGTCCAGCAGCATGGGGCTTCTGCGAGCCGGGGCCTGCCACACAGAAGAATGCCTCCTGGCTCGGCCTGTCGTGAATGCCCAGCACGTTGCACGGCCGCGACAGGAGCCGCGGTTTACGCCCTGCGCTGGAAACAGACACGTTTAGATTGGAGTGTCGAACTAATCACGGTGTCAATCCCTGTCTTTGATTTACCAACAGGCTCTTCCACCTGATGACAAGAACCTGTATGCATGCCATGCGTGCTCAGCACAACATTCACGCAATTAGAAACAAGATAAGTAAAGGCAGTTGCATGACTGTGAAATCTGAGTAAACAGCTGAGGTGGGGCAAGTGGGTTCTGGTGAACTTACAAGCACAGTTGTAAGCGCTTCACATTAGCACATTCAGGTCAATAGCGTTGCTGAAAGTGTCCCACAAAAGTTAACAGTGCTGAACCGGTCCAGCGTTGCAAACCAGTTTCCAAACCATTATAACCTTTTGATTCTTCGAGCCAGCGCTGAACCAAAATGAAATGGTGCACGGTGAACCTGAACCAAACCTGAACTTAAGCCATACTTCTTTTGGCTTGACGCCTTGGTTTATGTGAACTATGACAGCACACACAGAACTTCTTGGAATGTGTTGCTGCTTTTTGCAGGAGAATAACTTCCAGTGCAAAATGCAATAATAATAATAATAATAATAATAATAATAATAATAATAATAATAATAAAAAATGAGACAAAGAAAGGGGGGCGAGGGGGGTCACGGCAATGGCAGTGCCTGGAGGTGTACGCAACTCACAGGTTACATATACAGAAATATTTGTAAGGTCCCATGTATTGCCAGCACATTTCGACTCTGAAAATTAACACCTAGATAGAAATGACCCCACAAGCTATGCTATAAAATTGCAAGCTTTATTTCCGCTCTGTTTAGGTCACCAGTGTCATTCGCCTGTCTTTATGAACTGTCAGTTTCAGCTATCACTGTCACTGCCACCTTCTCTGCAACACCATGAACTACCTTGTTTGTATTACTGTAAAGCCTCCACACACATAAAAATTTGCAAACCCCCCATCCCCCACTTCCCCTATTTGATGTATTTTTGCGCGGGTTATGTCTGTAACAGTATGGCACTCTTGAATAGCTCCAACAACAACATCAAACAAGGTGGTTTGCAGTTACCTATGTTTTGAAATCAACTTAGTTTCTTCTAGAGGGGCAAGAGTGTTAATGTGTAATGCTGTGCACCTAGATCAAACACGAGGTCCATTTCTGTTTCATTCAAGTTTGTCCTGATTTTTCTTTAAAGTTCCTGCTGCCATGATTTTCCAGGAGAGTTGAGAAAGATTAGTTTGCAAAATTTTGCTGAACAGGATGTCAACACTGGAAAGCTCAAACAGCTGTCACGAAGAAGTGAGCCAATTCACCCACGTTAAATTAAACATCCTGCAACTCTTGTTCTAGGGCCAGCACTGAACATCCCTAGTCATGCAGCGGCCGCTGCAAGCGCACAGTGAAGATCTGTGTGCAACATTTGACATTGTTCCACTGCCCGATGTCAGGCAAGTGTCAGACAGTCCTACCTGTCCGGAAGGTCCGACAGCATGCCCAGCATTATCTCCTTGAGCCTTTCGGGCGTGAACCCCCACAAGGCCAGCCCACAGTAGCAGCTCCACGTGTTGGTCCGAAGCAGTCGCAATGCCAAAGCATCGTTGCCGCTTGGCTCCCTAAAGGAGGTTCCAGCTTCCATCTGGAACAGGTGTTAGAAAAAAAAAAAAAAAATGAAGACAGATATAAACTCAAATTTATGCTTGCCTCAAATGGATGATGGTTTTCTATCCCAATCCAGGAATGTCACATGTGGTGCACCGCAAGGATCTGTACTGGGCCCCATTTCGTTCGCTCTGTACGTTAATGATTTCCCGTGAGTGTTACCATCTTCTAAAGCACTAATGTATGCGGATGACACTGTAATTTTATTCACAGGTAGTTCACTTGAAACATTACAATATACTGTATCCAGTGAACTACAAGCTATGTCAATGTGGTTTCATGACAATCAAGTGTTGCTACATGCTGATGAAACAAAATATGTTATTTTCCATTCATGAATGAAACTCTTGACGATTCAATTGCCATGTCATTAAACAATTGATTGATTCTGACCACAGTGCCCTGCAAGACGACCTCAACAAAGTGCAACACTGGTGCAACGACTGGCTAATGACCCTCAACCCCAACAAATGTAAAGTGATGTGTTTCAGCCGCCGCCCTCAGCCATCTCATATGCCCTATAATATCAGCAATACTCCCTTAGAAAAAGTAGATTCATTCAAGTACCTTGGTGTCACCTTTTCATATGATTAGACTGGTCTGTTCATGTGTCGCGCATTACAGCCTCTGCAAATCGAACCTTAGGATTCTTAAAACGCCATCTACGTCACGCACCTCCTCACGTTAAGCTACTGGCATTTAAAACGCTTGTACGTCCGAAACTTGAGTATGCATCCCCGATTTGGTCCCCACATCAAACATATCTCGTTAATGCACTCGAATCAGTCCAAAATCGCGCGGCAAGATTCATTCATTCATCGTACTCTTATCACACAAGCGTATCACTACTGAAGTCACGATCCGGCCTAGACTCGCTGTCCTCCCGGCGCCGCATCGATTCACTAATCCTTTTCCACAAGTTCTTTTACAGCCCGCTTCATCAGGCACCATACATCTTGGCCCCGCCCCCACGCATTTCTCTTCGTACTGGTCATCATTTACAAGTAACCCGTCCACGCAGCCGCACTACTACCTTTTCGGCATCTTTTTTTTGCCGCTCATCTTCTGAGTGGAACGGCCTGCCCGGTTCTATTGTTGATATCACCTGCCCATCCTCATTTGCTGAAAAACTCACCTAACCTATTCCTATGTTTTAGCTGCTAGCTATATATATGCTTAAGTGGCTATTGTGTTGTATATTGTATAAATTATTGTATAAGTACATATACTATTTTTATGTATAATTCTTGTGTATGTATATTTGTGTATATATATTATTGGCTACAAATGTAACCCACCCCTTATGTAATACCCCCCTTGAGGGGGCCTTTAAGGAAATAAAAGTGAAGTGAAGTGAAGTGAAGATTGATTTGTGGGGTTTAACGTCCCAAAACCAGCTATGATTATGAGAGACACCGTAGTGTAGGACTCCGGAAATTTCGACCACCTGGGGTTCTTTAACGTGCACTGACATCGCACAGCACATGGGCCTCAACATTTCGCCTCCATCGAAATGCAGCCGCCGCGGCCAGGATTCGATCCCGCGACCTTCGGACCTGCAGCCGAGTGCCATAACCACTAGACCACTGTGGCAGGGCCATTAAACAAACGACCATTGAATGTGTTCCAATTATTAAACATCTAGGCATTATAACTGACAGTAACCTTAACTGGAGAGACCAAATCAATACCGTTTGAGACTATTTCACTGCCATCTAAGCTATTATTGTGATTCGTGGGGTCAGACATACATAACATACCTTATTCTGTTATTCCGATTGCAAAAACAAGCTGTGCACGTGATTACCTTCTCCCCCAGTGCACCATCCCTCCAATATTCCATTTCAGAGGGTGCGCGCACTGCCGTTTACTGACATGTGGAACTACAAGATTTCCACCTGAGTAAATAAAATAATAAATCCAAACACACCTCTGCCCCATGCCATTTTGAAGTTTCTGTCATTAGACGCACAGCATGCGGACAGCGGTAATCTTATCTTCCTTTTGTGTTCGAATGTGTGTGGCTAAAGATTATAATTCAATTTCATGGTGTGCAACTGTGGAACAATTTGCCTTTTGAAATAAAACTTGCGAGAAATTTTGACCTTACATGCAAATGCCACTTCCTATTTTACCAACCACTTTCTTGAGATCTTCATATAAAAAAAATTTTTTTGTCTATGTGTTCATTTTTTTTAGCGCAGTTGTATATACTGGGTGTCCCAACTATCTTTAGCCAGGGTTTAAAAATACACCAATGCACCCTAAGACAACTTGACCAAATGCATTTTTCTTACTATCGTATGGAGTGAGCCAGACTGTTTTTGTGTTCCACTTAATTGGTTAATTAGGCAAGCTTAATTAAGTAACTTCAGAAGCAACAAAGCTAGGCAGGTAATTCCTATAGAAAAGCCGTAGAGTGGTCTGTCAAATGCCCAATTAAAAAGTTTTTAACTTTCTATCTATTCATAATTAGTGCTTTCCAGCTTACTGCAGGTGCTCGCGAAATACAAAAACATACCACGTGGCATAGCCATCTGTGGCCCACGATTGCAGTGCTCTTAAACTAAATTTGCTTTAAATAAATAATCTGTAAAACCATACACCTGTTGGGATTGAAATGTGCCAGATTCACTCTTGACCCAACCAATATAATCAACAGGTGCCACCGGCAGACTAGTGGCGACATTTTTCATCTTAAAGAAGATGGTACTGAGAAGAGGACACTTATGCGGTAAATTTTGTCACAAATCATAGCGAAGTTGTTCATGCATTGTCATTTAGACGCTTTGTCAGGCCAAAACAGGAATGAACCGAAGCACCAGAATCGGTCAAATCCAGCATTTACTCCTGAATATTGGCTACGGCAAGTTGCTCACATTTTAACGACTATGCAAGTTTGAGGGGCGCTGGTAATGTGAACTGACAAAAAATTGTTGGAGCGGGCTCAATCATAGTGTCAACAGCAGTCACTAGTGTTTTCCTCTATTTAATTTAAAGCGTAACTGGCTCTAAAAAAAAAAAAGAAACGGTAACTTCTTGTATGTATGATTTGAGGATATTTGTATGCAAGTAGCTTTTTCGCTTTCATTGATTCAACTGCCTCCTACAATAAACTTGCTAATGAACATTTTTTAATAAATAAAGAAATGTGCATGAACTACATCAATGGAAGTCCTATGGCAGTATGAAGAAAATTTAATACTCAATATCTAGCAATTTTTCTTCATCCTCTTCCACCTGGTTTATCACACTTTTAGAAAGTCTAAATTGTACTACAGCATATAGGAAATTTTTCCATGTAAATGTTATTGGATAAAGGTTTTCCTGTCGCAAGTTTTAAAAGAAACATCGCAGAGACGGTCGGGTGCTGGTACGGGACATTTGGCATATACAGTAGCGGTGCTGGTGTGCATAAACTAAAGAAGTCGGCAAACATGTTTTTAAAAATGGATGCCCCAATACTGTGAAAAGGTAGGGGCAAATGAACTACTTTGAATTCGAATTCGAGCGCCTTTTCTAGCTGTTTCGTTGATGTGTACATTCCCCAGCCCACGACTAAACCTGGCTCCACTGTTGGCATGGGTGCAGCAATTGTAATAATCTCTCTGTGCAGTCGATGGTTGCTTTATGTGTCTGCAGTGCGTACGATCATCCCTTGATGCTGACCGTGTAGATGAAACGCCGTCGATTCACGGTGCGATTCTTGACAGTGCATCATTCAACTCTTTCTAGCGTTGTCTGTTGCCACGGCAACGGTGAAAAGCGTCTGCCGATTCGTCGTTGCACGCGAAACCGGCAGGTCAGCGGCGTCAAGTTTAGCCACTCGAGTTGTACGGCTGCACTTTTTGAAACGAACGTAGTGTAGCGTTCAAAGGAGCCGTGCTTGCGCCGTTCTAACAACCGATGAATTCCAGCATCGCTGTTCACTACAGTTCGCAAAGTGCAGGCCAATCGAAAGGTTCTCGAGCGTACACCGACCGGCGGGGCAGTTATCCATCAGTACTGGCCGCAGGACAAATGGAACCTTTCATAACATCGGACCCTTTTGCGCTTCAATGCTAACGGTCAGCAACGGCGCCAGCTGACTGAACAACTTTAGCTTGGTAAACAATCGCGGCAACAGCGCACACAAGAGTACGATCGAACGCGGCTGCTCAAGCTAATACACAGAACGCTGAACCGCGCCGCGGTTTTTTTTTTCTGCTGTGTAATCGCGGCCAATTCAATCTGTCGGACGCGCGCAATTTGAGAGGGACGCTGGCTGCTTTTCCAGAAACCGGTGGGTCCCCGTCGGAACGGCACCCCTGAAGCAGCAGAGCGGCAATGCACGACAAAATGTCCTGTGGAATCGGAAGGTACTCACAATTGGCAGCAGCTGTAGCAAATCAAGAACAGCAATCAGCGAGATTTCGGCGTTAATTTCGACATTTTAGCGCTCAAGCACGGCAGGCGCGCCGTGCCGAGCATCCCGCCACATTGACCGGCAAAACAAACTCTACCGTTATTTCGCTGGAAAACGCATTCGTTGCCAACTTCACGGAGAAAGTGGCCAACTTACACGTAGTGCGCGCCGTAACACACCACATGTATGGGTGTCCAAAAGGTCAATATTTGAAGTCTGGCGTTTTTAGAACGATCTTAAAATGCCACCGTCTTTAAGTAGTGCTGACGGTCTTGTCACAGACAGAAACAGATATAATTTTCAATAACCTAAAGACAAGGTTTCGAAACCGAAACTGGCAGCTGTTTTGCGAAACGTTTACGATGAGTCTATAACGTGTACATATCATGGTACATATGGTGTTGACGTCAGAAAACAAATATTAGCTATGTTGTCTGACTATGCATAGAACGGCTCCAACTTTTTGATACTGACAGCGGCAATTTCAGCTGCGGTTCAAAACGCTAAGGAACCGCCGTTTTATTTTTACCACCGGCTCGGGGAAGCAGCGACGTTCACCATAAACGTGCTCTTCTATGGCAGAGATAACGGCTGTGTTCCAATTCTGGACAGCATCATAGACAGCCTACCTGACAGCTTCAAGGACAGCTTTGCGTGCTTGCCGTCCGAGTAATGGAACGCGCCCGGATGACGTATCTACGACGAGCCGCCATCTCGTGTCGACAAAGAAAGCTGAAAAAAACGCTCCCAATTTTCGTTCAGTTTGCTTATTTCGTGTTACAATCTACGAAGAACTAAATGCAGCTCACGTAAATTGCGTAAGAAAGCACCTATTTGCGAGCAGACGACCGTTCCGGCGAGGTTTGTGGATATTCAAGCAATCCTCTCAGCCGCCATCTTGTTTGGACAGCAAAGTAGCCTGCATCGTTTTGTCTTCGTATGCCGTCTTCGCGAAGCTGTCTATTTTGCCGTCTACGTGAGAAATGGAATGGGACTAAGATGGCCGCTGTTACGTAGCCGTCTATTTAGCCGTCTACCGTGAGTATGGAACACACCCAACGAACACACAGGTTCTCTTACGAAAACAAACTTGAACTTCACGACATGAACATCATCATCCATAACGCAGTCGAATTTCCGCTTCCGGCATTGACACGTCACTCTCCCGTGATTCCTCAGACTCCTCCCACCGCGATAACCATGGCCGCCAGCTCGTCCGATAAGCGGCCCCGCTGTTCCCACCGGTAGCGTTTCGTGCACTTCGACTGACCCGGGGCGTGACCTGCGGCCTTCGTAGGCTCGGAGCTCGCCAGCGGGACTTCGCGGTAGTGTGGCGTGACTCTGGCTATGATAGCTTCGTGGGCTTACAAGGATCAGTTCAGCTCTCCATCTGCTGCTGGCGCCCAAGTGTCAGCCATGGCATCGAGACACCCCAACGAGGCGGGCGACGCCGCCGCCGCCGCAACAGCGGCCGAGTCGGTGCCGGGGTTCTTCTCCTCGGACCTGCGCCGACATGAGGACCTCAAAAACATGCTGGACAGTAGCAAGGATGGCCTCAAGCTGGAGGCTATGAAGCGCATCATCGGCATGATCGCGAAGGGTAAGGACGCGTCCGAGCTGTTCCCGGCCGTGGTAAAGAACGTGGTCTCGAAGAACCTCGAGGTTAAGAAGCTCGTTTACGTCTACCTGGTGCGCTATGCGGAGGAGCAACAGGACTTGGCTCTGCTTTCGATCTCGACATTCCAGCGGGCGCTACGCGACCCCAACCAGCTGATCCGGGCGAGCGCCCTGCGCGTGCTGTCCAGCATCCGCGTGCCCGTTATCGTTCCCATCATGATGCTGGCCATCAAGGACGCCGTTAGCGACATGTCACCGTACGTGCGCAAGACGGCGGCGCACGCCATCCCCAAGCTGTACCGCCTCGATCCGGACCAGAAGGAGCAGCTGGTCGAGGTGATCGAGAAACTTCTCGCCGACAAGACGACTCTGGTGGTCGGCAGCGCGGTCATGGCCTTCGACGAAGTGTGTCCCGAGCGCATAGACCTGGTGCACCGAAACTACCGCAAGCTGTGCAACCTGCTGGTCGACGTCGAGGAGTGGGGACAGGTCGAGATCATCCTTATGTTGACGCGCTACGCGAGGACGCAGTTCGTCGACCCCAACGCTTCCTCCTCGGCCGCCGCGGCTGACGACGACGCAGCTCGGTCGGTGGTGGATGACGACGACGACCGCGGCCCCGCCATTGACCCGGACTTGCGCCTTTTGCTGCGCAACTGTAAGCCCCTGCTCCAGAGCCGCAACTCTGCGGTCGTGATGGCCGTGGCGCAACTGTACTACCACCTTGCGCCGCGCGCTGAGGTGGCGCTTGTGGTGAAGTCTTTGATCCGTCTGCTGAGGAGCCACCGCGAGATCCAGACGGTCGTCCTGAGCAACATCGCTACGATGTCGACTCGATGCCGTGGCTTGTTTGAGCCGTTCCTGCGCAGTTTCTTCGTGCGCTCCAGTGACCCAACGCACATAAAGTTGCTTAAACTGGAAGTTCTGACCAACCTGGCCGGAGAGACCAATGTGCCAGTGATACTTCGTGAGTTCCAGACCTACGTGGCGAGTTCCGACACCGAGTTTGTTGCAGCGACAATCCAGTCTATTGGCCGCTGTGCCAGCACCATCCCCGAGGTTGCCGACACCTGCCTTAATGGATTGGTGGCCCTGCTCTCTAACCGAAACGAGGCTGTTGTTGCTGAAAGTGTGGTTGTTATTAAAAAACTACTTCAAATGAAGCCTTCCGAGCACAGGGACATAATCGGTCACATGGCCAAGCTCATGGACAACATTACGGTGCCCATGGCACGGGCCTCTATCCTTTGGCTTCTGGGAGAGTATGCGGACCGTGTGCCCAAGATTGCACCCGACGTACTTCGGAAGGTGGCCAAGACGTTCATTCAAGAGGAAGACATTGTGAAATTGCAGGCACTGAACCTTGCTTCTAAGCTGTACCTGACCAACTCAAAGCAGACGAAGCTGCTCACGCAGTATGTGTTCAGCCTTGCTAAGTACGACCCAAACTATGACATCAGAGACCGGGTGCGGTTTCTGCGTCAATTAGTCATGCCTCAAGGTGACTCGGGTGGAGTGCTCCACAAGCATGCAAAGAAGTTTCTGTTGGCATCCAAGCCAGCTCCTGTGCTTCAGTCAAAGTTTGAGGATAGAGACCATTACCAAATTGGTTCGCTCTCTCACTTTATTAACGCCAAGGCAAATGGCTACCAGGAGCTCCCAGACTTCCCAGAGGTGGCTCCAGACACATCAGTGCGCAATGTGGAAGTTCCTTCAGTGTGGCAGGAGACCAAATCTTCCAAAAAGAAGAAGCAGGTTGTCAAAAAGAAGTCCTTCTACTCTGAGACTGACTCGAGTCATTCAGCAGATGAGTCGAGTTCAGGCTCTAGCGATGGGTCGTCGGACGAGGAAACGGGTTCTGGAAGTGGAAGCGGATCAGATGATTCCGAAGAGAGCGGAGTTGGTGAAAGCTCGGACGAGTCCGGTTCTGATGACAGTCGCGTCAACGGCACTGCAGATGTAAAGAACGCAGAAAATTCTAGCTCTAGTTCAAGCAGTGGAAGTGAGGAGTCAGATGAATCCAGTTCGGGTAGTGAAGCACCAGCGGTAAAGCCAAAAAAGCCGCCGGCATCGAGGAGCAACCTCGACCTTCTCCTTGACCTGGACGACATGAGCACCGTGCCCGTTGCTGCCACCTTGCAGCCGATGAGTGCCCTCACAGCTACTTCTGCAATGGCGGTGGGACGGCCAGAGGTACCTCGTTTTGTTGCCGTGTCCACTCCTGCTTACGTGCCGTCCGAATGGAGGGAACTCCTCAACAAGGTGTCGGGAGCTGGCCTTGTCATCAGCTACAGGTTCACTCGGACACCACACCTCTTCTCGCCTAAGATGGCTTCTGTTGAAGTGACACTGGCTAACCACGGCGACGAGGATTTGCCAGGTGTGCACATCTCTGACCGCCTTGGCCCTGGCGTCTCAGAAGTTCGAGGCATCGCTTCTGAACCCTTGGCAGTTGGTGCCACACGTCACGCCACCTTGGGCATAGATTTTGGTGACAGTACACAGCCAGTGACCTTGGAGGTCGTTGTAGAAAATGGTGCGCGACACACGCTGACACTTCAGCCACCCGTAGGCGAGATGCTGCGCCCCGTGCGGATCAGCCGTGATGAATTTGTTGCCCAGCAAGGAAAGCTGCGAGGCATGAACGAACACAGTTGCAGTCTAGAAAAAATTCCAGACATGGCAGAGGAAGTGCGGCAGCGCATTCATCGAGCTGCAAACGTGCTGGTCATTGAAGACGAACAGCCTGGATGGGTGCGCTTTGCAGGCCAGACCTTAGCTTCGGGATCTTTGGTGCTGGTCACTGTGCGCCTTGCACAGGGCTCGGCAAGGGCCACACTTACTGTGAACTGTGACAAGATGGTTGTTGGCTCTATGCTGATGCGAGAACTTCGTGCAGCCCTCTCGTGAGTGCACTCACCTTGCGCAAGGCCAGGCGGATGCAATAGCTTCACTTTATACCATAAATTTTTGATGTGTCGAAAATTTTTGGGTTACTGAGCGAGCAACGCATGAACTGATCAAAACCGAATTGGCCTCACTCGCTCACTGTGGGGTTTTTTGAAGTCCTATAGTCTAGGAGTGCTTTCCAGTGGCCTTGGGTTTTGCTATCCATACCACTTCTTCGAGCTAAAGGAAGATTGCTTCACCGTGGTGCACTTCTTGGGAAGCTGTAACTGCTTTCAAAGTTTTCTGTTGGTGAATTGGGATTTGGAATCTCTCAGTGGGGAACTGTCGTAACTTTCTGCCAGAAGCCTGAAAATAGCTAGCTACACATTTCTGAGGATACGATCTGACTGATGCCAGCTAGTGTTGTCTTTCTAATGGCACAACTGATCTGTATGATAATTCAATTGGGCTTGTAGGAAGCCCTCATTGACCATGCAACCCGAATTCTTCCTTAAAGGAGTGTGAATGCTGTAATGAGCTGTATTAATTGCATATAAAGGTGTATATTTTGCAAGAGATTACAACGGTGTTGGATTGTGGTGAATCTAAAAATGTACACTCACTGGTGTAGGCATGGCCTTGTGCACTCCAGAAACTGGGAAAATAGCCATTTCATGCACAGGTAAACGGAACACTGCACTCACGGCATTGGTACCCTTTTGGTTGGAGTTTGTCATTCAACAGTTATCATTTGACTTGTGTGCCCCTTCTTGCTTTAACACTGCACAACAGTGCTTCTAGGTCACGAACTGGGCACGCTGTGTCTGTGCGACGTAGCATTCTCATTAGTAAATCAGTGAGCACAGTGCTTTCAGGAAAGGAAGTACAGTCGAACCTCGTTAATTCGAACCAATGGATGATTCAGACTGGCCTGTTGGTCCCAGGCAAAGTTAATGTATTTGAATGGAGAAAAACTTCTTTAATTCGAACCTGAAACACGTGCCATGGTTAATTCAAACAAGATTGTCCATCCTCTAAGGCTACGTTTCGTAAAATCCCAAGCCGATCGCCAAAGATTGATGCGTCAGCTGCCGTAGCATCACAAACCTGTACCCATCTGCTCGCTCTATGGGCATTGGAAGGCACCATCAGCTGGCAGAAATCATGCCTCGCGTGCTTGCAAATGCACCCGGCACCGTCCTCCTCCTGCAGTGCGCACGAGGAAAGAGGGTATAGCTCAGCAGCTGCGGGCCACCGCGTGAGCAAAGCAGTTTCGGCCGTGCCACTGAGCTATGCCGCACATGTTCAGTGGAGTACGCAATTACCTATTGACATTGCGCTTTTAAGGACGTGCGTTAAGTCACAGTCAATAGTGCACATGTTTCTAGTGTTGGTATGTACGCTAGTACCGCCAATCAAAGGGACCCCCCTAGTTCGAACGCTGATTAGTTCGAACAGATTTCCTGTCCCCTTGGAGTTAGAATTAATGAGGTTCGACTGTACGAGCAAGCCAGATGATGATTACTGTTCAACAGAACTCCCCGAAGGGTGCTAACTCTTTTTAGGTTGTATCTTGTGAAAGTATCTTGTGAAAGTTACACGCATGTACAACCTTTCATGGCAATGAGCGAAGGCTAGAGACGCAGGTTGTACACTTGCAACTCCTTAAAAATGTAGTTCCACAATCCGTCTTTTGCATGATCAGAGTGTGCATGCGTCGTAACCGGCGCTAACGACGGCATTGTAGCTGACGATGCAAACGGTGTGCAATGCGAAATTGTGTACCCATTACTGAAAGTGCTGACACTCGGCGCCAGCTATGCCAGTATGCCATCCTCTCACACATTTTGGTAGCGTGAAGTTCTCTCACATCATCGTACAGTGCAGGCAGGATAATGCTGCCTATCTGACACGGCCTTAGCAGCGACGAACGCACGCCGGACACATGAGTAAGACCATTGTTCCACGCTCCGGTAGTTAAACAGTTTGTGTGACAACGACAGGGAGACGCAAAACCAGAGGTCCGGCATGACCGCTCCAAAGGTCACAATAAAGAAAACTCACCCAGCTAGGCAGAGGGTGCTAGCATGTCGCCTGTTGTATTCCTTTGACAGCATGAATATAACAGCACCTTTCAGCAATTGGGGACAAATACTTCAGATAATTCCGTGAGTTGGTGTGCGGTTGAACTCATTAAATATTAGATCATGCACATATACATCATCCCAGAATTTTTCATCGTTCATTGTTGTTAGAGAACACCATGATTTACATCCTGTGATGAAATGCTCTAGCTGCCTCTCACTTGGCGTTTTCACTGATGCTTGTCTCGTACATCCGTTCGTGACAATGGCCAGGTGCGTAGGTGCTCTATGGCCTGAACAAACGCTACTGTCAGAAATCTTACACATATTGAGTTCTCTCTATCTCTCTGTATGCTTAACCGGAGAAACTTTCCCAAGTTGTAAAAGTCGCGACACGTCCCTTCACTTTCAGCGCACCAAGACGACTGGTTCATTTTCGAAGAACGGAAAGGGGACAAGCGAAAAAGAACAAAATAACAAATAATACAAACACAAAGAGTCAGCAAAAGGTATCCCCACAACTCTTAGCAGACAGCGTGACCTTGACCACAGCCGTGCAAAGTTGTTTTTGAGGGGCTTTACTTGTTACTGGTCCTGTGGTACCACAGGTCTGTGGGCTATGTCCTACAGATGTCGATCCCTGGTGCTTTAATGCGTCGGCTTCACGTGGGCCAACTTAAGCGTATTAAATAGAACAGCTAGACATCCGTGAACTTGCAGTGCACCAAGAAGACTCCTTTAATTTTGCGAGGAGAGACGGAAAAGGGGGAGGCAAGTAACAAAAACACAGCACAAATATAAAGATTCAGGAGAGCTTTGCGTCTTTTACAGCACACGCAAGCGCGAGCTTTGCCATGACATTGAGAGGGGAAGCCGCATTGTTTCTGGTGTTGTGCGAGGCCGGGCCGCAGGCTCTGCCGGATGCAGGTGCAATATGCTTTCACGCGACATACCTCCACTTTATGCATGCTGTCTCGAATAAACCTTTTTCCGACCGTCAACTGAATATGGTTTGAGTGGAATTTGGTCCCGTTTCTAGACCCCAAAGGCTTTCTCATCGGCGCCTCTTCTTTCCGCTGTTGTTCACAAAGCCGGCGAGGCCTCCCAGAAGTAGGTACAGCGTTTCAAATTGAAAAATAAGCGCAACGCCCACTATGTGTGTCGCTGCCTGACCATACTGTGCCACGGTAGCAGATGAGAGATTAGGCGTGGTGCCATACATTTTGTTCCATGCCTGTGTCCGTGAGAGGGCACCACAGACGTGCAAAAGATGGACTGCATCTCTGTTTTCTGTACAGGAGAAGAAAAAATTCATTGCTTTGTTTTCTACAGGCAGGATAGCTGGAAAAAAGATCTGGCTTACACCATGGAGTTATGTTTATTTGTTTTACTCTGTGTCGTTTTGCATTTTTGCTCGTGTCACAATGATGCACCTTGTATATGCACGACAATATGCACGAAACACCATAGGCAACAACATGCTGCCTCCATCTTTCTGGGAGCGTTCATCACCTTCTGGCTCTTTCGTACTTTCTTTGCTGGAGCTTGTAACAAACTTTGGCAACAAATGGCTGTCTGCTATTAAACCATCTTTGCCTGCCTTCAAACATGCACTGGACCGATGGAAAGTTCGTAGAAAAGAAGCCAAATTGAAACTCACGCCAAACCAGACTACTTTGGCTAGGAGTACATGTGCGGAAGCTCAGCTACCAGTAGCCTTTTCTTCATTGCATAGAAAACTTTCCGCGAATATAACATGTGCTTAGATGCAGCATTTATATTCCACGGTGCTTGAGCTTCTGCCTCATGAGAACACTCGCGAGCTGCTGAGAGAGTTGAAGGGGACATACAGCATTTTTTTTTTCAGTGCTTATGTCAGAACCACATCTGCTTGTACCAAAAGTACCAGTTATTGAGGTAAACAAAAAAAAAAGCACTCAATGTTGTGTTTTTCTGCGATGTTACTTTTCAGGGATGCATCACTCCCTTGCCATCCCCTGCCTATGTGGCTTCGAGCATGCTTATGTGATAACTCTGCTTCTACTGAACTAATTTTAGAAAATGTTTGCAGCAGGAAAGAACAGAATGCAATGATCAGCTAGGTTTAGGGTCCCTTTGAGCTTTGAGAGGTCCTTGCTCCGAGAGCATAGAGCATCCCATTTGATGCTGTTATTTATAAATGGCAGCATTTAGCCATTGATTAGCGTGCACATGGAGGTTGCTGGCACTGGCGTCCTTTGAGATATTTTTGGGCAGTGCTCTAGGCACCAGCCAAGTAGTGTGCCACCTGGAGTTTGACTCTATGTGTTTTGCTGTTAATTTTGACGTGCACTGCTTTCGACACAACACTGTTTTTTCTAATCTACTCTTGTTTTAGCTGCAGTGCAAGCAGTGTGCTGTGGCCACTGCTTTTAGAATAGCTGTCCGGTTTACAGGTGCCACATAGTCCCAGATGTTGCAGTATGAAACAAGATGGGAGTATTAGGAACAGCAAAATCAACACACCCAGTCCACCGCTCTTCTATATGGTAAATCGAAGAAGATACACCTGTGCTATATATTGAACAGATATTTCTTAGCATGAAAATTTGGTGCATAGGTAATGAGACACTAAATTGCACCACACCTACTGCAATCTTTTTCTCGTGTGTAACTCGTTACCTTTAGGTCAAGAATGCTAGCAGTGAGAGGTCTCTATGGGACGGCAACAGCATTTATGTCACTGTTTCTTTTGTTAGTCCACTTCTGTTGTGTTGTTGTATTTATGCATTACGCTTCCATAAAAACACCTCATGGTGTGTAGGGAAGCTTTAAGAAAAATAACATATCACTAAAGGGTGCATGAGAAAATAACACCATATAACGCCAATCAGGCTAGTAAACTGACTAGAGCACGACTTTCACCTGAAGTTGGTCTTAAGAATTTGCTATGCATGTTTATCGAGAGCTATAGTCAAAGGGTCATTGTATGGTGCAAGACCAATTTATCATTGCTCCCCCCTATACCCCTCTATTTTTCTGGGGTTACTAATTGTTGGAAAACGTGCAGATATTCACACGCAAATAATTCATAGTTTGTCCTCTTGGCCACTTGGGCAAACCGCATTGCCAACTCTGGAGTGTTGCGAGTATCTGCATTGTCCAAAAGGTAATGCGGCCAATTGTGTGCGTGGATCATGCACTGGACGCACCTAGTGCAATCTCGGAGATGAAGCACCAGCAAGGACGCCCAACTTCCAGCAGATAAACTTTGTCATAACATCTGTCACACTGAGATTGCCAAGAAGCCTCAGCTCAGTCAGCCTAAGTGTAGATATCACTACTAGTAAACATGGGTATCGGTGTTATCTTTGGCAAGACACCAAGTCAGTGGAAATTTTCAAGTAGCTCAGCTTCGGTAAGCTTGAGACTGTGGCAGCTGTCCAGTGAATTGCAGACATTCCTTTGATGGCGTAACTGTGGTCACACATTCTATGTTGTGTAGTATGGTAGTTGAACTGGCACAAGCCTCCTGGGCCTATCACATTTTGGCACTTGCATTACACATGCATCACAGGTAATGTTCATTTACTAAAGGACATACACGGCATACAAAAACTGTAAGCATATATTTTTTTACCCTGAAACAACTGTTTATGAAGTGCATGTCAGGCATACACAAAAAATCACTCAGTACTGGTGCATTCTGTTCTGAACAGAACAAATGGATCACTAAAAATAGAATCTACCTCCAGGGTTTGACGCACGAAACCTATGATGTAAGCATGAGGCATACACTAGTAGGAGACAACTTTCGGTCACGTTGGGTTCCTCAAAGGGACTGTCGATCACTCGGAAAGTTTTCTGCTGTTGTGGTGAAAATGAGAAGACCAATTCTTAATGCTAACGGAAAAAATGGAAAATAAAGATTGACTCGACTCAACCTAAGAAGTTTTCAACAGCCCCCCCCTCCATGGATCATGCAATGGGCACGCGACGAGTGATGCAATTGCCTTTCCTTAACAGACATCGTGAGCATTGGAGAGAGCAACCACTGGTATCATCGCAGCGCACGCCTGCATTTCCAGCACGCTTCCATAGGGGCTAGCACTAGTGGGGCCTCCCAGTACTGCGCCTCCCACAGCAGCCATTGTGGGAGACACAGTTGTCACTAGCGTGCATACCACAGCTAAGTGAGTAGACGAGGAACAGCAGTGGTGAGGAGAAAGGTTACTCAAACAAGCCCATAGCTGCCTTGGTGCAAGGTGCTTTGCGCAATTTCTGGTGTGCATGATTTAATAATGATGCGAACGATCACCAGTTCCACGCCTGTGCAATCTGAGTAAACGGTGTAGCTGGCAAGCAAGCGCCACCACCTTGCGAATGCAGGTAGAGTTCTTCCTTCATTCTTCTTCTTTCCTTCGTCTTTATCCTCTCTGTATTGTACTCTCTCTCCTTTCCCTCCTCACCTTCAAATCACTCCTCCCTACCCTCATCATTTCCCTTTCCCACCCCCTTGCTATACTATACTATGCGTGGCTATGCTATGTTAGGAGCTGCTTTGTATATACTTGCAGAGTTCTTTTAGACTATGCATGGACAAACCTCATGCTTAATAATGGCAGATGCTACTCAAAAAATGCGAGTTTTCTAAAAAATTACATATTTCTTGCTTTTTCTTGTTTTTAGGAGCCAACTACTACTTTCATGACAGTAAATATTATTGAACCTAAACTAGAAGTTTGTGACAATCTCATTTATAAATAAGAGCACAAAGGTGGATGCTAAAAACTGCTAGAAATTTTGCGTTGTCTAGAGCCTCCCGGTCAACAAAGTGCGACTGCTTGCCATTTTGATTAGCGTGAGCAGTTCGCAAAAGTCTCATTCTCAAAATCAGCCTGGTTTCCAAGCACCCAGTAAGCAAGAAATAATTTTAAATGGTGTAGTTTTCCCAGAGTAACAAACTTTCAATTGTACCCTGTAGAATGCACCTTTCTCAAAATGGAAATATCGGCAAGTTCTTCGGCTTGGACATCGTGTTTCCGATACTTGCCAATGCTCAGACCAAGATGAAATTTGTTCCTTGCTTTTGTTAACCTGTGAAGACTGCAAGTACCCCCTTCAAGCTTTGATATCACCTATATATTTATTACAAACTTCAATTAACCAATTATGGGGCATCTGAACATTTAAAAACTGCAGTTCTTTACCTTAACATATTTCATATGCAATTTCTAGTAAGTTTTCTGCATTATTCAATTCGTGTGGAGGAATAAGAGCCATTAGTTACTCTGATGTATGGATGTTTAGGCACAGAAAAAGAGGAGGTAAAAAGGCCTGCATTTTACACGTCACCACGACACAGAACAATAACCATGGAAATCATTATAAAAATTACACATTTGAAATCAGCACAAAACCTATAAACAGCCACAGCTTCATTACTCTAGGCTATATTGTCATGAGCTCTTGCGGCGAACCACCGGCACCACCAAAAACAGCCGGGGGAATGGAGAGGGAAGAAGAGCAGAAGGACATTAAGTGGCTGCCTCTGTCATCAAGCAGACTCGTCTGGTGCTCTGGCAGAGTGTCAACGATCCGTCTGTAACAATACAGTAGAATCTCGATGATACGATTACGGTTCATGCGAATTTCGCGATGATACGAACTTTAATGCTGTTTTGGAGAACTACATTGCATAAAATGCGCCGTCATTCAGTGTTATACGAACAGTTTCCCCAGCCATTGCGGATGATACGAACGCGCGATATGAGCGCTTCATGAGAGCGACTGACTCAGATTTTTGACTGCAGATTTTTTCCGCAAGTTCCTTGCGACTTTGGGCCGGAAAATGGCAGCAAAAAACAGAAAAATTTTGCTTTTCGTCGACCAGTGTTCGGCCCATCCCAAAGACTGCAAGTTCAGCAATGTCGCCGTAAGGTTCCTGCCCGCAAACACCACGAGCCGTCTACAGCCGCTGCATGCGGGATTAATCCAAAATGTGAAGCACCATTTCAAGGGATTGCTTGTGCGGAGGCTCCTGGCGAAAATTGAGCGCAAGGATGAAAACTTGCGGATTAGCCTGCTTGACGCGTGACATTTCTTGGCCATGTCCTGGGATAATGTGACCCAGGACACGATCGCGAACTGCTTTCGCAAGTGTAGATTTTTCACGGAATCGGATGCGACTCCGACGGACGAAAACCAAGAGCCTGACGACGATTTGCACATCGAGGGTTGGGAGAACATTGAAACTCGAGCTTCGGCGCGAGACTTTGTCACCGCAGACGATGACGTAGCTACCTGTGGGCTGCGATCCATCGAATAATTGGTCGACGAGGCAAAGGATACCGAGTCCGAGAGTGATGGTGAAGATGCCTATGAGTGTGATCTCCTACCGTCGATGTCGGAAAACCTTGACGCCCTCGATGTATCGCGTCGCACCGTAAGCACTGGCAGCGTGAGTGAAGAAACTGCAGCACGGTTTTATTCCTTTCAGGCGGCTTTCTTGAGGGACAGCGAAGTTTAAAAAAGTTCAAAAGAACATCATGGACTTTTTCAGCAAGAAGTAGTTGACCCCGATAAAGTTCATGTTCATCTTCATGATCAGCTTTAACTTGTTTTGGCTCATACGAATTCGGGATGATACGAATATTTCACGTGCTCCCTACGAGTTCGTATCATCGAGATTCTACTGTATATTAAAAAAAATATTTTTCCGAGTAGCATCTCCCCTTAAACAGCTATGCTGTTAAAACTGCTTAGTGATTCTTTGATGTGTTACTAAATTTTAAGTACCACATGGTTGTATTTTGCCGTCAATGAAATGTGGCCCCATGAATAGAGCTCAGCATCGAAAGCCACCGTGGCAAGTAATTGCCCAACTACGCAAATTTGTCAACATTGGACAAGATGGTGATCACCTGGATTCATTTCTACAAGCATAGCTGTCTTTGTTCAGACGATGGCCACTTCTCAGGCCAAAGGGTTTATACTGGCTTCCACTTGCCCAACGTTGAAAGAGCCGAAGAAAGATGGGGAGGTGTTTGAATTTATAATTAGATTCTGTTAAAGGCCCTTAATCTAATGCTAGTATTAACATAAATGCAATTGCACATTCCTGTTTTTTTAGAAAGCTGTGATCGTTCAATACACTGTGATGCTGGCAGCGTCACACATGCAACATCACAGTATAAAAGCGGTCCACTTGTCCATATGTGGGAGATGTCATTTCTGACCTGTCAAACAGCCTTAAGAAGCCCCTTAGCAGGCTACATGGCAAGTTTCAATTATACACTGAATTTCCTCAACGGGCAGCATTCTACTGCAATAATTCGTCAAATTGGTTCATTTTTAGCAGAGATAAAGATGCTTGAAGTAGCGTGAAATCACGATTTCAGGAGGTGACATTAACTGCCAGTATTACGCCCCCGCCACTCGCTGATGTCACGGTGTAAAGTGCGTGTTGTGCTTGGCAGCAGCTCGTCCAAGATGAGGAGGCAGCTGCTGGAAGCGGTACCTCCTGATGGGTTCGGATAGGTTGCCGCACTATCAACGTCACCGTCACCACAAGTGACATCAGTCCCTCTCTCTTGAAGTGTGCACTGCCAAGAAGAGTAAACAACGTTAATAATAATCATAGACTGGATTTTCGATGCCAAAACCTCGATACGGTTATAAGGCCCTGTAGTGAAGCGTTCTGTAGTAATTTAACCACTTGAGGTTCGTAGTACAGGGGTGTTTTTTTGAATTTCGCCTCCATTGAAAT
This sequence comes from Hyalomma asiaticum, assembly GCA_013339685.2. NCBI lineage: Eukaryota > Metazoa > Arthropoda > Arachnida > Ixodida > Ixodidae > Hyalomma > Hyalomma asiaticum. The sequence continues at coordinate 121,447,302 of CM023483.1, read as the reverse complement.
GTGGCCACCATGGCCAGGATTTGATCCTGTGACATCAAGCTTCACAAGCCAGCACCCTAGCCACTAAGCTACCTCGATGGGTAGTAAACAACATTCAGTTTGAAATTTAGGCTCTTTTCGAGACGTGTAGTGATGTATACACTGCACTTGTCACCCCTAGATGGCCAGAACTGGTGAGAGGTCCTTCAACTCCAAGAAATGCTTGCCACCTTTGAGGCTGATCTTGTCTCTGAACACTGAGCATCAATTATATCCTGTGTATTTAATGCCATGCACAAGGTACACCAGGGTCATAAACGTTACCAGCATGGCATAGCATTCTTTATGGGAAAGTAGCAAGCACACAGTCCTCAAGAAAGCAAATGCAAACAAGACACAATGATAATTATTGATTGGGAAGAGGATATACCCTAAAAGGTGTATTTTACACCCTTTGTGTGTGCCATGAAGTAGCTTGCTCACTTTTCCTCGTCATGTCTGTCACACAGAGACCACTGATTTTGTCTCGTGCAACATGTTTCCCGCTGCATGTACAACAGCGGCAACCTACCTGCCAAAATGTGGTGGAATTTTGATAATGAGGAAGTTGGTACTGTTTTTAAAAATCAAAATTGTACCAAAGAGTGGTGCACTGATATGCCAGGGCACGTATGTTTTCTATAGAACGGCAAAGTGAAAAAATCAAGCACACTATTTCTACATCCCTACATACATTCTGCTTTAGATTGCCACCATCACCTAACAAGCATTGAATTTTCAACACCAAGACTAACTTCCTCCACTTGAGCAGTCTTTCATCCAGTGCTTGGCTTGCTCTTTCCTCCGTCAAATTTTTTCCCACTCAGGGAGATGATGCTCTACCATCATTCTTGAAGGGTTCACAAGAAACTCCAGAAATTAAGCCCGACAAGGCCATCTGACCGGGCAGTGAAAGCACAAAAGAATGCAGGGTTCCAAGAAACACAGAAAACATTCGTGTAAATGCTTCTTGCAGTCATGATAGATAGCCGGGCTTCCATGAGTATTTCACATGTGGCTAGGATGCAGCGATGCAGCTTTCCCAGTGAGAAATTACCAGTCCTTACAGCTCTTAACAGCAGCCACAAAGGACATCAGCTAAAGCACCAGCAGAAGCAATTCTTCAAGGGATCCTGAAATGGTTTTAGCGATATTGGGCAAACACTCTGACCCAGTTGTGCAAGTCCTTCACATCATTAACAGACCGATTTGAGTGCCCTGTGTAGACGGTTATTTATTATAGAACTAATGTGTGCATTGCTACAGATCTCGGCACTGCCTATGAAGATTTAAACTGCCCCTGTGGATTGTGTGGGCATGCAATGTCATACAGTTGATCTGCCCGGCCGTCCCACTTTTGTCACCGGTAATTTTTCCAAACTTTGTTTGTAGTAGTTAGAATGCTGTAAATTTTTTTTACTTACAATGAACAGTAACGGGAAGAGAACGTGCCCTAATAATTTACTACAGTGCTTCGGAACACCGGGTGGAGAGAGAGTGTTTGCATTACAGCGTGCTTCATGATGACACAAGCTGTGCAGACAGTGATGACCTTGAGGATTCCATTCTTGAGCATGACAGAATCGACATTGTTGCAATGTGGATTATAAACTTGGTAAGTGGTGACACGTCAGGCAGTGGGCATGTGTGCGCAAGGCAGCTGGGGGATGGAGTAACTGCAGCGCTTCGGCACAACCATCGTTGAACTCCCAGTACATGATAGACGCCAGGATCAGTGCGGCAGCCACCACTTTGTGCTGGAAGACTATCATTGCGGCTCCCATATTTATAGTTACTCGTAATTGTTAGAAAGTTTTAGATTAGATTGCCTGTGTCTCTTAGCTTCTCTCGGGGCCTTGGATGTACGCTGTAAAAAAATAAATAAAATTCAAGCTAGTTCCAGGCCATGCAAACTGTTGGAACAGCGAAGCCGATTCTTTCATTGTTGATCACAATGTAACTGGCGAGGGTGTCAAATGGTGTCCCCGCAGCTCCAGGGGATCGAACCCTCAACTTCGAGGTAAACTCTTTTCCACACAGTATCGCACATTGTCCTTCGAATGATCACTATTGTGTTGCAGTGGGCTGAGGGCAAGTGTGGGTAGCAGTGTGTTGAGGACAGGAACGGGCTCCCTTTTGCCTCCCACGTGACAAGCGCTAGATTGTATGCACAGTGCAGCCTCAACATTCAACAGCTGCACTGTTCATAAATAAGTATCGTCGGCTTACAGAAGGAAAAGGTGCAAGTGGCCAGTGGGTGGAAATTTTTGCAGCTACTCGTGGTGCAGCATGAAACCAATGTGCTGTCATATGGCCACGATACGCAAGACTCAACTTTAACCGCCGTTGTTAAGTGAACCTGACTACTTGGCTAGCTCGATAAACAAGTTGAATAGCAAGTATAGTACATACTACTAAGGAAGACAACATCACTGCTCGCAGCTTCTTTGACGTAAGTGCTTCGCTCAACTTATGGTGCGAATGATTTTATAATGTTACATCCCAACTGTCTACACAAGCTCAAAAGACTATTTTAGGGACCCTTTCAATTCCTACTCAACTTGTAAATTATTGCACAGTGCACTGAAGAGAGGTGTTCTGATGTCTATGCATAGCTACATGATGATTTGCAGCAATGAGTGTTTTATGATTGTCTTTTATCTGATTTCCATGTGCTATAATATGGCTCCTGATCCATCAGATTGTTCATGATACATTGCAGACTCTAGACACCTCCCAGGAATGCTCTGGGAAATGCTAAGCTGCACTGCAATGAACTAGAAAGTACTTGCACTCTGAATAAACTACCACTGGCACAGGACAGTAAGCACACTGTTAATGTAGTCAGCGGCAGCTTTTTCCGAGCTCTGCTCTAGCAGTCCATAGCCATCTCGATGCCGCTGTACACACAACCCATCAGTACAAAACTGATTACAGTATGTTGTAACTCAACACAAATACCAGCACTACGCATGCTTTCTGCTCGCTTTCATCTAGAAAACTTTCTGGGCTGTTAAATTATCAGTTATGTGCTACATTGCTTTCAAACACTGCATCGGTGGTACATCTTTATCATTATAGCTTGAGTGTGTTTATGCCCTTTTCAGCCTCTTGAGCATATCACGTGCATCTCACGAAGTACTACAGAGGTGTTCCATGACCAATAAAAACACAGAGCTCCCACGCTGTCCACAATCCGATTGGGAGTGTCCTGGGCAGTTTCGTCCACTGCAGTGTTTGTCAGAAATGCTTGGGCAGACATGGCCATCTCTTGCCTTCTTTCCAAGTGTGAATCATTGCACACCTGAATAATTTTCAGTTCTGCTTGCACTCCAACTGCATAGCCTCGTTTATTGAAACACCGGGGTGGGGACCTCTGCATCCCATTAGATTTTTCAGTATCCTTTAGTTTATTGGTATGGTAAAGAAGTCTTGACAACCATCCACAACCACGGTTGGAAAAAAGAAAAGCTTAATAAAAGCTACATCATACCTAACATAAGACTAAGTCATGTGGGTGTTTGAAATCGTCACGATGACTAAACTGCACTGGCAATTATACAAGGGGAAATGCTGGGAAGTAACAATACGCCAACTAAATATTGACCATTCATGTACTGCAAATTTTCGGACAAGTTTCTGAAACTTTGCTCATATTTCCAATGCTATGTAATTTCATTCAGTTGTTACCTAACAGGTCTTAAGAAGGGAATCTCAAATGAGAGAACATCACGATGCAACCGTAAATAAATTTTAGGTTGTGTTTCCACATCACGTTGATATTTTCAGTTTCCAGATAAGCCAATTTGGAATAGATTTACTTCATTGGACAGGAGGTGCTTAAAGGGGCCCTCCAACACTTTTAAACTGCCCTTTTTTACTAGTGTGTTCCGTAGATTGAAAGAGAGACAGACACATGCTGCAAAAACGAGAGCGATAGGAGTCCGTATTTCGAAATTATTAGGCCGATAACATTCAAAATACAAGCAAAAAAAAAAAATGCAGACCCTCAACTGAAGTTTTATGGGTTCAGGTGACCACATTTCACTCACCACATCCTTCACAGTGTGCAGCCAATGGAACTGGCTCAAAGCGCCTACACAGAGGAAGTTCACACAACACGTTTGCCTGTTCTTTCCGCTGTACTGGTGATGCTGTTGCCATAGCAACAAAGAGCGTGGATTCTGAACTTGCCGAGCTGTAAATTATCAGCTTCTGACATTCCAAGAAAAATCACATAAGAGGAAAACAAAGGCAAATATTACTGCATTTTCCGATGTAAGGCTGCGACCGCTTCTGATTTTACTTTTGTGCAATCACAGCCTTCCACAGTATGTTGGCAAGTAAATAATTCTGGCGAGTGCCACCATGCTTTGATGCAGTCGGCAGCGATGTGGGGACTTCGTTGCACAATTAAAATATTAAATCAGATGATATGGGTCGTTTGGCATGTGCCAAAACTATACCCAGCCATCTGTCTACGCAACCCATAAATAAAAAATTTTTGCAAGAGAAATATTAGAGCGCCCTTTTAAACCAATGATGCACGTTTTGAGCAATGGGAGGCGTTGACCCTGAAAGTAATATTAAAATATGTGGCTATTTCTGGCACGTCCCAATATTAAAGCCTATGAATGCTTCTAGACACTGCCCTCACCTTGGTAAAGCTGTCATGGCAACGAGCAGTGCTCGCAACGTCACGTTCAATGGCACTACAGCACAGATGATGAGCTAGTATGACAGACGCATTCACTATACAGGGTTTGAGAAACTTAACATATAAAAGGGCCTCTGGAACAGGCACAGTTCCTTGCCGTGAAAGCGGCCCAATTTGAAGGAAGGAAGCGCTTCCTCTTCTTGAGGATCCTGTGCTTTGAGTGACAGCCAAAGTTGCATCATGTGCACTACTTGAACCATTTCCAACCGTGGCACGCAACTTCGGTTTATCTGCTAATACAGAGTGCAAATCTGCAGTGAAAGAAAGGGGGGAGGAGGTGGAGTTCATTATAGAACATGACATGAGAGAGCAGTCTCCCAACTGAGGAAGTGTTGCTTGAGTGAATGCCTCAAACAGCATTAAAAACAGGCCGAGGCAGCAATATGGCATTGCATGCGTCGAAGTGCAACGAGTGTGAGCCAGACTTTGTGCCAAGCACGGTATTGAAGACCTACATGAGTAGTCTCACATGTGAAACAGGCCATGCAATTATTTGCAGTGACAAATGTGTCAGCATGCTTTCTATCGAACTAACAGATAAGGAGCTCAAGTGTCTTGGATAACTGGTACAGACTGCCCCTTCATCAATTGACTGCATGTGCATCTGTGCCCAATGTATATGCTCTGTGTTTCTTTGAATAAATCAGTTGTTGATAGTCTGCACTCGTGTTCGTCTCCTTTGATGACCCGTCTCTGTGCAGTTCTCTTATTCGACAGGAAGTGTATGTGCTGACAATAGCTTTCACCTGTTGACACCGTGGTAACAATGCAATTCAGTTTACTTTTACTCTAAATTCTCGAATAATAAATTGGTTTGAAAAATTCGTCTAGTCAGAACACTCCCCAAGCAGCACCTTACAATTTCCACCGTGTAAGCAAAATTGATTGATTTGTGAGGTTTAATGACCCGTAGTGGAGTAGTGGAGTAGACGCCGTAGTGGAGGGCTCCGGAAATTTCGACCACCTGGGGTTCTTTAACGTGCACTGACATCACACAGCACATGGGCCTCAACATTTCGCCTCCATCGAAATGCAGCCGCCGCGGCCAGGATTCGATCCCGCGACCCTCGGATCAGCAGCCGAGTACCATAACCACTAGACCGCGTAAGCAAAATTTACAAAGGCTACTTTGTAGTGAAGCTTTCTTCGTAGAGCTGGATGACATTTGATGCTCAGATTTACCCTCTTAAATGCAGAGAGGATAAATTCAAAGTGGTGATTGTGGACGAGTGTGGTGTTGGTGAGGATGTGCCAATGTGAAAATGCATTTGAAAGGGACTGCACTGCGCATGCCATCGTGCACACTCCTGGTACTCTGCCGGTGGCAGTAATGACGCACAGAGTACGGCTTAACACTACTCGTGGCCGTGTGTGTGTTTCAAAAAAAGGCATGCACTGCCACACAATACAAAAGCTAGATAGAGACAGTTCTCAGTCGCTTTCACAATGCACATACTAAAGGGGTCTAGAGACCTTCGACGATTGACACAGCATGTGAAGCTGCTTTGGCCACAAGACATGGTGCAAATCTCTGCTCAATTTGACAGTTACCTTCAGTGGTGTATGCAGAACTTTTACTTCTCATTAGCACCTGTTAAACACATACCAAAAGTTCTGAAGAAATAGGCTCTCAGAAATTTTCTCACAAAATATGGCTGCACAGGAGGCAAGTCATGGTATATGCGGGCTCATGGTCTAGCGGTACGATGTCCTAGCCATATCAGCAATGCATTCAAGTCACTGCACAAGGCATTGAAAATACACTTTGGCAATCAGCAATCATGTCTACCTGCACTGAACAAGAATTTAAAGAGCTCCGTGCAAAAAGAAAGCAGTAAGTAATACTAACAATATAATAATTAATGGGCTTTTATTTGCAAAAATGAACCATAATATTACGAGGCACATCCTGTAGTGGAGGGCTCCAGAGTAATCTTGACCACCTGGGGTTCTTTATCGTGCACCTACATCTAAGTACAATAAAACTCAATTTAGCAAAATTAGGGGGAGCCATGAATTATTTTGCTAAATTGGGAACTTCGTTAAATCGAATGAGTCATTTCGTGGTCAGTTAATTTGGTACATTCGATTATATGGTGTAGCAGCATCTAGAAAGCTACTGTGGCACCATATTTACTAAGCGTAAATCCACCAAAAATGAAATCGCTGCCTTCGGAAACGACCGACACCTCTAGAGTGTATGAAAAGAAGCAACAAAAATTGCCTGACGATGCCTCTCCGTTCTTTGATGCACCACAGTAAGCCGGGACTTGCCTTGAGCTCATCGTCACCCAGCAAGCACGTGACTGAACGAGGTTTTTGTTGAAGCAGATCTCCACTCACGGGGACGTTTTTTGCCCGTAAATCTATAAACCATGCGAAGAGGGCCTCTTCCACCTTGCTATGGGGACTTGTTTTCAGCGCTTTTTTTTTTGCGTGAGGAATTTCCAGACGAAGTGGCGTGGAGGATGTCATTTTTCATTTCAATAATGTAGAAAAAGTACTGGTCGGAATGCCACGCACTGCAGCCACAGTCACATTTCTTTTGGCCACTCATTAGAGCATGAATTATGTCCGCATTCTCGTCCGAGGTAAGCTTTTCTTTTCCTGTGGGGCTCCATATCCGACATGCTAGGTTAGTGGCGCGCTTGCTCGTACATGCCACGAGATAGCAAGGCTAGACTGACTGTGTACATGCGCTCAAAGAGAAGTTTGTGAAAGAAGGGCAAAAACACGGGGGAATATCCGTGGAGAGTGGTGGCGGCGACAATAAGCGGTGCGCGCGCCATCCGAGGCATGCGACACGAAATGTTTCACCGCTGGTGCCATCTGGTAAACGCAACTCAGAATTACGATTTGTTTTGTGCCATGCAGTTTAAATTGGACGAAGGTTCTCGGCGATGTTGCTGTTGGCTCGCATTCAATAACTTTTGGGGCGTTTTCTACAAAATAGACCAAAAATGGTAAATTTTGCACCTCATTTTTCGTAAGAAGGTTCATTAAGGGACAGATCACGAAATTTGTTTCGTTATTTGGTAGTGAAAGCATTGGACCAAATGGGCATCTGAGGGGGAACAGGGGTATCTTCGTTAAAATGGGCTTTGTTAAATAGAGTTTTAACTGTATATGGATGTGTTTTGTCACTTGCCCCCATGAAATGCAGCCAGCGTGGCCGGGATTAGATCCCGCGACCTTCAGAATCACGTGTCAACACCTAGCTGCCGAGCTACCAAGTAAGGTAAGAAAACAGTAAGTAATGATCATATCGGGCAACCACAGTAATGTCGTGCTCATGAGAGGAAAAGAAGGCCAGCAGCAATGGTGCTGTTGAGAATTAGTATGCTTTAATTTAAAAATAGGCAACAAGAGGAATGTACACCTTCTTAAAAACAACCTAACGAGTATACAACTCCGTAACACCTCAACATCCTAAAATTGAAAAAAAGAAAAAAATCTTCAGCCTATAAAAACCACTTTTCAGAGTAAACTTCACCACCGATTCAACGGTATGGAAACAGCTGGAGAGCAATCCACAACTTGGCCACTCCCTTGAGCCAATGAAAGACACTTTCTGGAAATGCAAGCCTCGTCCTATGCTTGAGCTACACTATTGCGCCGCACAAATTTTCTATGCCACATGACAATGGAATCCGTTAACATTAGCAAAGCACCATGAACCAACAATGGAAGTACCGAAGACCGAAAGCACCACGCATCACTTCACTGCTGTAAAATAAAAAATGAGAAAAAGACAGACGTAAAACATCAGCGATAAAAACAAATGCAGCAAGTACAAATATGACCAGAAACTTGCTTCTCTGCACTCTTTGTTCTGCATTTGTGCGAACACAATGTGCTTAACCAACAAACTTGTAATGCCACGTATGCTACAAGCTCAACAATGTTTTGCGTTTCAAGGTAGACATTTTCTTAAAAAGGAATTATAGTACAATGAACACAGCAAAATGACCTTTCATGGTCCCGCACTGTAGAACGAGATAGAACAAGGATGACAGTGTCCCAAGAGCAAACTGCGTGACGAATTAATTTGGTCGTTGAAGAAACCTTATCCATTTTGCCACTTGCCTTGACAACCATGCACATTAGTGCAAGTTCATGTTCCACAATGCTTATTAGCCACTCACAACATTTCTATAGACTCGTCAGATAGCACGTGCTGCTATCTAGTTTAGATGCTGAGAATGGGCAGTTTTCCTCTTGTAAATGTTCCACCTAAATCAACATGTTGTGCTGGATCACTGCGATCAAATGAAAAGAAAAAGCATTTAGGTGGGATGTACTATGAAACACCTTGACTGACAAGATATGTGGTCGCAGTGGTACGCATCACAAAAGAGGAACCAAGTCCACTGGTGTTGCAGTGATGATCAGCCACATGGTAGACACATTGCCAGGCTGAGAGCCAGGCAATAACACCTCTCGTTCTCTCCACTAAACTTCTGGTATACCCTCATTGTGTACATGGTAATGCAATATTACGTGCCTAACTAATTCGCCATCCGCAGTTAACCAGTGGAACTGAGCACAGTTCATGCAATGTTCTTGAAAACTTCTGTATCACGGAGAGAATCCACACTGTCACAAATCTGACGATGTGCAATGTCGTGTCGGTGCATCACAGGAGGCATGTTCACTATTACGTGCATTGCAGGTATTCACCGGCCAGTAACCACACGTGTGGGAAGAACTTGTACGGGACAATGTGCATGACAATGTGCATCACAAGGTGCGTCTCGCGGTCAGGGTACATCACATCAGGTGCATCTCGGCAGCCACGGCATGGAAGTCTTCGGGATCTTCTTCCGAGTCGGATTCCGGGTGCGGGAAGCTCATCAGGCTGTTCTTCTTGGTGGGTGCCACCCCCCACTCTTCCACTTTGGCCGAGCCAAAGAGCACGAAGCTCATCGCACCAAAAGTATAGATGGCCGACGCCAGCAGGAACAACTTGCGCCACTGTGCGAGGCTCTCCTGCATTTGAACACGTAGTTTAAGTACATACCTACTTGAAGGCAGGTGCTGTGTGTAAACAAATGAACAGAGAGAAGTGTGAAAGTTTGGGTGCCACGCTTAATACTGGGGGAACATAAGCTCGACAGGCTCTTAAGAAATCGGTAATGAATTTGAATGTATGGCAAATGAGTTCTGGGGAAACCGGCAAGGTAGAGTAACGTGGTCACTGCGATCAAATGCTCGCCCGTGCCAGAACGAACTTTTTGGCAACTAAGAAGCTTTTATTTCTTAGAGATCTGTATGGATTTCCTTGTAGCTTTGTGTTACGAACGGGTGGATGCTAATAGTACTGTATTTCCCCTTTCATTTGAATGTATGCATTTCTTTGTAATCTAAATTACCTCATCACAATTATCATGACACGGAGTATTGCTCCACTTACTCTAGATAGGCCATGCTGTTTACATAAAAAAAAGAGAGAAAGAAAAGAAAAGAAAGAAGACTTGCATGTTTTCATGTTTATTCATATCCATTGTTAAGCTAGATTTCTGCACTATACACTAACCACCATAATACCCCTGACAGACGGGCAAAAGTAAAGTCTTTTGTAGTGAACCCCTTTTTCTGCTCTCAAGGACCTTCTGCAGAAAGTACTAGTTGCGCCGATGACACACGGAAGCACGTGAACTTCCTTAGGTGGTTCCCAAGACGAACGCCGCAAGAAAATGACGCTGCTTGTTAAAGGGACACTGAACGGGTTTTGAATTCGCGAATTTATTGCGAATTCGGTATCCGCGACCTCTTACAACATGCCTACGGAGGTTTTTTTCGCGATGTTCGATTAAACAACGGCGCTATAAGCGAGCAAACTTTGATCGTGGGAACGCCCCCCCGGCGCGCGCGCGCGCAGGGGCGGAGCATGGGAGAGCTAGACACGTGAGGAGGTGACGTCATCGTCAGGGTCGAGCCGCCGGGCCGCCTGCGTCGCTCAGTCAGCCCAGCTTGTTTACTTCGGGGTTGTGCCTTGTTTCTGCTGCGATCTGCCGCCTCGTGAAGCATCAGATCTGCCAGTTCGTAGGGGTTTCTTTCCATTGCACCGTTCTCTTCTTCTGATTAGAGATTTTCGCCATCCGACATTCACTAGCTGTGTTTGTGCAAGGTTGAAGTGGACTCGCGATGCCGCGTTACTGCGCAGCATATGGCTGCCGCAGCACTTACGGTCGCGATGAGGTCGCTTTTCACAAGTTCCCTCAGTATCAGAAGATGGCTGCAAAATGGGCCGCTGCAGTTAAAAGAAAAGACTTCAAACCGACGAGATCAAGCGTGCTGTGCTCCAAGCACTTTCGTGACAGCGACTACGTACGAAGCCCGGCTCTCATGCAGTCACTGGGATTCCGCTGGCGTGCCATTCTGCTGCAGGGCCACTTCTAACACGTCCTTGTCGAGGCACACATTCTTATTTTTTTTTTTGTTGTGATGCACCTCCGTTGTTTCTTGCGGTCGCGAATCTGCCGAATTTCGAGGCAGCAGCAGCAGTCCTCCTCCTCTTTCCCCATTTGCACGCAGTGCGTGCATGAGCACATATATGGTGAAAACACGTGTACACAGATATCAGTACGCAGCATCGAAATCAGCTACTCTACACGACAGTCGCATGCTTCTAACGCAGCTAATATACAGTTTCCATTTTAACACACCATCATTGTAGTACTGGGCAGAATTTAGAAAAAGCGACGGCATTATAAAAAGCACAACTGCAATATATGAGCCAAACTATCCTTGCGCAATTTTTCAGCGCAGTTCAGAGCACATGTCACCATTGCGGCAAGAGCGGCACACGTCTGGCTTTTTTTTTTGTTGTTGTTGTTGTTGTTCCTCGCGGTAGCATACTGACTCTTCGCGTGCGCCTTGCCCGCTGCGAGGTGCGATACTGACTGCGAGCACGAACAGCTGATGTCTCTGCACGATGCCCGCGCGTAGCGCGGACCGTGCCAATACGCGGCTAAAAGCGAGTGCCGATGCTGCTGTTTCTTATCGAATTTGATATCCACGGATGAACGTATCATTTGTAACAGTTTACTAGAGTGCAATTAAGCACTGACATGCATCTTATATGTACCAGTCTATCGCGGGTGGAGGTGGCTGGTTGGGACTCGCTTTCCTGTGCCGCTTCAGTCGACGCCCTTACAGTAGCGACCGGCTCGAACATGTACGGATGTACAGAGAACTCGTTCCGACTTTCACAGTTCGCCATACTAACAGAAACTACACGATTTCAACAGGTAAACACGGCATTGCCTGCCGGCGAGCGTAGTCAGCTATCGTCACCTTCCTGACGATGACGTCATGGAGCTTCGACCAATCACAGCGGCGGCGAGACTCGCGATGGGGGCCGCGGCGCCTGTTGCTTGTTTTCGGCAAAATAAAGCTATTTGCGTTGGTTTATGCAAATTTTCGACTTGATTTTCGAGTTCGCCGCACGAAATTACGTATCATGACACCATAATCTCGTTTTTTTTAAAAAGTGGTTCAGTGTCCCTTTAAAGCAGCAAGATAGTGAACACTTTTAAAAAGTTCCGCATTTCATTACATTTAGCGATCGCGGAGCATAAAAATATCGTTTTTATTGCTGATGGCTTATAATGTTGATTGTTCGTTTCACGCGCAATCCCTGCCACGACGAAGAAGCAAATGACACTGCCGGAATCCCGCATTGGCGGCGATGTGAGCGTTCGAGAGTGGGTAAAAATAAATCTTTGCAGCCCTACAAATCTCACTACTGCTAAAAGTTAAAGCTTATACGCAAGACAAGAAAATACTTGTGGGGTGTTGTAATATTGTGAAAAGGTCTCTCCAGTCTACGAGTCGTGTACGCTGCCAGCGAGAGTATGCCCTTTACGCTCGAAAAGTAGATCGCTGATCTACCTTTCTGCAAAGGAACTTTCACGGGAAGGAGATACCCCTTTGTCGTGTGTCACTGGGCATCAACGCCTTTCCCCCTTACCTAAAGTACTTTAGGTAAGGGGACACCTTACCTAAAGTACTTTAGGTAAGGGGACATCTACTGGAAAGGCGGGTCTGTCAGGGGTATAAGGTACAGAGTGGAGGTTTCTACTTTATACAAATACTGCTTGTGAACACTGTTCTGTCTTTTTTTTAAAGCACAGCTCTAAAGCGCTCGCTCAAGCGGTTTCACGCCAATGTTGGCCTCGGCGTAATGAAGTGAATGCAGAGAGCAGCGAGAGTGGAGAAAGAGGGCACAGCAGAACCAAAGCTGATGAGAAGAGCATGGCAAAAGTGCAAGAAGGGGAGGAGAGTGTCATTTGAGATGTTCTCGCAGTGGTGACCCACTATGAGACGGCGCTGCAGTAGTGTGCACTGTCGTGGGTCTATCGTGTGTTCACCGATGACACCGTTACTGAGGCACGTCGCAAGCATGCCCACCGATACCACGTATGGAAACAAACCTCTGCGTGAGTGGAGGTCTGCTTATGGTGCTGCTGTGGACCACACTCACGTGTTGCTTTGTTTGCAGTGGCTGCTCTGAAATGTTGTTCTGAATGTTGTTTTGCATGAGACAGATTGTGTGCTCCAGCCTTGCCATTCACGTCTTCTTTCTAACATAAACCAGCTGCCTATGTAATCATAATACAGTGGAACCCCGCTGTTACGTTCCTCACTGCTGCGTTTTCCTGGCTGTTACGTTGTTTTTCATCGGTTCCGGCATAGCTCCCATAGGATCCCATGTATTGCGAACCCCGCTGTTACGCCGCAGCTGTGGGCCTGTTCCCGCATCATGCGTCGCAACCTGGCACGCCATACCCGCCCGGGCATCGCTGTTTTGATTTGACTTTTGACAGTCTTGGTCACGCTTGCAGGAATCACCGCCCCCTGATGGCTGCCGAGATAGCGCGAGTGCCAGTGCTATCTCGGCAGCCATGCGATCGCTCGGCAGCCGAGCCACACTCCCCCTCCCCGTCTCCCGTCTTTGCGTCTTTTCATGCTCATTAAAGACGGGCAGGGCGTTTCCTCCCCGCTTCGACGGCAGGTGATCCGATAGGGGTGATGTTATTGCCTCCAAGCGAAGGAGATGGGCCGGGCGCGTTTGATCTCTGCTTCAGCCGTTTTCATCGCCCCCACTCGCGTGCTTTTATTCTAGCGACCGTACTTTGGGCTCCGGGGGCTTCCGGAGAAAAGAATCGGAAAAAGGAACATCGCACTCACATCCCCTCTTGCGTATGACTGCGCTCACCTGTGCAACGAGGGGCGCAGCCGCGCGGCTGTCCAAAGTCTGTCCGTGCACGCGCCGGCGAGCTAGTTCGGGCTGGACAGCGAGCGCAAAATATGCGAGGATTTTTTTTTTTTGTAAAGCTGGCTAAATATCAGGGGCGCGCAAATTATGCGGGTAAATATGGTAAACAAGCACTGAAGACGGAACGTGAAACCGCTATCTATATATAGTGTACTAGAATATCGAGCGATCGCGGACCCGACGCGACCAGCCGACCAGCCGTACTCGCAATCACAAACCACACGCGGGGTGCCGGAACAAGATGCAGTGATCGCAGTGACGGGGCGCCTTGCCTCCAAAATTGGTGCGTCATGCTGGAACTAAGCCTGATCACAGTTTTGATCGCAGTTTTGATTGCGATCTCTGAGGCCATACTTTCTCTCATCGGGGCGCCGGAGTCCGAATTATCGAATTTAGAGCTAGAAACCGTCCAAAACATCGGTCGTTTCAACACATAAAGTCTATGGGGGCACTGCTGGTACTGCGCGTCTGTCCGAATTATCGGTCGGCGACCTAGATGGCTCACCATGCTGAAATAAATTGTTTGAAATCAAGGCGGCCCTGTTCTCATTCATTTTCGGAGCTTTCCTCACTCTTGCGTTTTCCCGGCTGTTACGTTTTTTTACCCCCGGTCCGCTGAAAAACGTATGAACAGGGTTCCACTGTACAGCATATAGCCTCATGAGTTCTTTGTGGCTGCTCCAGTTTTGCATTACGAAGTATCATAATCGTCGACAAACCTTCTTCACTTGCCATACTGTTCCCTCCCTGTTTGCTCTGGCTTTGTATGCGCTTGTACACATGTATCAAATAACAATAATAATAAGACAGGAGATTTATCATTTCTGGCTTTAAAATTGATGGCTCTTGAAATGTCTCACTAAATCAACACTTAGTGCATGCAGCAGACATTGTGTGAGAAAACAAGTAGGTAAATGCAAGCTTTACTGGTCCTAAAGATTGTTCTAAATATTTAAGATGCGCGTTTTTATTGCTGTAAGGTTATTTTTTGCCATATTAGAGGGACCGACAGCCAATTTTCAAAGTATCTGTTACTTTTATTGCAATGGAAAGCTTATCAGTCGAAGTGTCTAATCATTATGGGTGTGTAAATATTAAACAATTTCAAATATATGACGAATATTAAATTTGCAATATTCGTATTCGATTAGAAAACTATGCATTCGGAAAGTTTCGAATATTCGGTCCAATCACATTGCGGAAAGTAACTAATTTTCCACGTATTTGCTGAGCTCAAAAAGAAAAAGAAATTAAAAACGTTGACAGTGGCGATAACAACTGGAGGTGCACGGAGGTGCACGATGTCACCCCAATAAGTGCGGCTTATGGCCACAGCATCTCGGACACCTTCAACTGACTGATTGGCAGCGCTGTTAGCACACGTGTGGTATGTCAAAGGCATTGGGCATGCTTTAGGCAACCGCAACGTGCCTCGCTACCACGGTACTGCTCGCTGTGCGATACGTCGTTTGCAGAAACTGATGCTAACTGCTTCCGCGCCGTCCCGTCAAGACACTCGCTTGATAATGTACAACCCGTGCATGTGCTGGAGTCTGAAGCTTTTTCAGTGCATTGGCAAGGAAAAAAAGAAAAAACAAGAAAAAGCATTGTAGTTACGGCATGGCTGTATTACTGTGTTGTGCTCATTTAGTGCTAGTATGTGTGCGGTGCTGATGCTATGTTTTGCCGCCAACTTTTGATAAATGCACGTCGCTAATATGTGCCATGGCAGATAGCAGAGATTATGGCCTGCGAAATGTAGTGACGATTGATTGAGACAGTGCTGAAACGAAAGGAAAGAAGTGCTATATGGAAGCACGTTGTAAAAACATCGTCATTGATGGCGTAGTGCAGGACATGTGGCGCAGTACTTCAAACACTGACGGGTACGACTAGTCCGCTAGTCAGTCATGTAAAGCAGAACCCAGCTGCAATGAAGGAGTTCCGAATGTCTGCTGCAGGAGCGCCAGAGGAAGGTCATCAGTCAACGATGAGTGATTTCGTGCGCTGCATAGAGCCTTTGTTTGGAAAGAAGACCGAAGCACCAAATAGCAAGGTGGCTGTGATGGTAGCACTCGATCTGCAACTGTACAATGCAGTTGAGGACTGCAGATTCGAAGAACTTATGGCAGAAGCTACAGTGGAACCTCGATTATACGACTTTCAGGGGACGACGCAGAACCGTCCGTATAATCAAAGCGTCGTTAAATCGAAAAACTAAGAATATAGTCAGTGATGCTTATTGTCGCCCACCAAAATGGGCACATATCGCGTGAGTAAGCCTGCGGCAGGAACCTGCACTGCTCCGTGGATATTGGATTAAATTTTAAAATATGAAAACAAAGCACAGTACGTGAACGAAACTTTATTTATCACCTTTGAAAAAAATCCGTTATCTTTTTTTGGACATTTGACCAGCCGCACCGCATCAGCTTTCTTTCGAGAGCTGCGATATCAGGCAGCAAGTCGCCGACATCGTCGCGTGCACAAGCAAATCGGCGAATGTTGTCGATGTAAGACAACACTTTCGCGTAAGTCGGAATGGACGTGCTAGCCTCGCCAGTGTCATCCATTTCCTCCTCATCGGAAGTGTCTGTAGATTCGGGGCACACAGCTTCGATACTGTTATCCAGCGACACTGCGCTACACACTGCAACACCGTTGTCGGCGCTAACATAGTCCGAGAAAGTTCCCGGCAGCTGCAAGCAGCCGAATTCGGGTTCGTCATCGACAGACACTGCAGCTTCACTTGTAGAACAGGCATCACTTCCCTTGAAGCCGCAGTGCCTGAACGAGTTGGCGATCGTGTCTGACAAGACCGCATCCCAATGCACTGGCAATGTAGTGCATCGCTTTAAAGATCGTGAGCTTCTTTTCAAGCTGTTGGTGTTCCATGCCCACCAGCCGACGCTGCACCAAAAGCTTCCGATACTTTTGCTTTACGCACTTGATGATGCCAGCGTCAAGTGGCTGTAGCTGTCTGGTGCAGTTCGGAGGCAGGAATGCGACTTTCACATTTCTCAACTCTGATGCATCCCACAGATGGCACGGCACATTGTCCAGTAGGAGCAGAATCTTCCTGTTCCTGGAGCCCATTCGTGAATCTAGCTGTTGAAAAAATTCACGGAAAATGGCAGCCATCACCCAGGCTTTCCTGTTGAATTTGTACTGGCACGGCAACCATTTTAACTTTTTGAAGCATCGTGGCTTCTCAAACTTTCCGATCACAAGGGGAAGAAGTTTTTCAGAGCCGTCTTCGTTCGTACAAAGCATCGCGGTAAGACGCTCCTTGCTTCGCTTACCGCCGTGGCAGCTCTCTCCTTTAAATGTCAAAGTCTGCTCTGGCTGAATATTATAAAAGATTCCGCACTCGTCTGTGCTGAATACGTCAGAGGGCTCGTACTGCCGTATCAATTCCGGCAACGATATTGTAGTCCACTCTTCAACGGTGGAGGCGCTGACAGACGCGCTCTCTCCACAGCAGCAGCTGCACACCACTCCATGACGTTTCTTAAAGCATTTCTACCAGCCATTGGAGGCTTTAAAATCGTTAACGTCGCAGCGCAGTGCAATAATATCCGCCTTCTCTTTCAATATTGCGCCGTCCACAACAATTCCCGAACTGCGTGCCTGGCGCAACCACTCAACGAGGGATTTTGCCATGGAAGCACATTTGCCATCTTTCGCGGCCTTTCTTTTCAGGCCGAACTTGGCTGCATTCAGCAGAATGCTTTCCTTCTCCGCAAGGATCGTTTTCAGTGACGACTCGGGAATGTTGAGGTCGCGGGCAATACTGGCCTTTGTTGCTCCCTTCCGCTCCTCAGCCTGCTCAATTATTCGGAGCTTATCTCCGAGCGTCAACGGTTTTCGGTTCCGGGACATTGTGAACCGGACCAGTTACAATGATGAGAAGTTCTAGTTGAGGAATGCGGAACACTATGCACGTGGAAGTAGCAGCTACGGCGCACAACAATCCGGGAGATGCGGAGGTGAAGGAATGACAAAATGACAATGGGCCTGGGCTCTTCGATTTTTGCGAGTGTGTAGATTTCCACGCATGACGTTGGCACAAGCTTCGCCCAATCGTGTGCGGCAAAAAATGCCCCAGCCCTCTGGTAGCCAGACGGCAGCTACGGCATTCTTCAACACATCCGGTGAAGAACCCGAAGCACCCGAAGTCTCGTAAAAATTATCGCGTTCTCGAAAGCGAAGCTCGAAAAATCTGCCATGTCATCCGTACACAACGGTTCCTCGACAACCAAACCAGGACAGAACAAAAAAGAAGAAAACGCGACGAAAGTACGCCGCGCTAAAAAAAAAAACACCAAAAACGCGCAGTGCTGAAAAAAAAAAAAAAAAGAGAAGAACACGCCGGAAGCACGCCGCGCAGTGAGCACTACGCACGTCTAGCGACAAAAAAGAATGCGCTTTGGCTGGCTCTGGCTAGCTCTGGCATACCACGCATCGCCTGTAGCTGTGAGTTGGAAAATCGAAGAGGCCCTGTGGTAGCAGAGTGGATGGGGGGCTGAGCACCCGTTTTCTCGACGTTTCCATCCAGCCACGGTGTTGTCGCGTGCCTGCCTGTGTTGTTTCAGGGCTTTCTTTTTCTCGGACGGTCCCAGTAAGGCGTCGTGTGAGGCGGGGCCGGTGTAGATCTGCGTCGTACAAACGAAATTTTTAATGCATTATTTCTACGGGGGTTTTGCCGGGACCTATCGAAGTCGTCGTAAAATGCCGTTCATCGCATGACCGGGGGATGTACAATCAAGGTTCCACTGTATACCAAGCTATTGACCGTTGTCACGAACCACGTATTTGCGTACGCTTGTTCTGCGGTTGTACCGTGACACGTGGAAGAAGGTGAAGGCCGAACTCAGCAGTGCTTTTGAAGCTGGCACAAGCCGTGCAACTGCCATCACCTTTACGAGTGACATGCGGAGATTGCGGGCCAATGAGAGCTATATCACTTTTGCATGCCACTTCCTCAATCCGAGTTTTAAAATCAAGAGGTTCACGCTGAACACTCGTCACATGGCTGTTAGCCATTCTGTTGACAACATCACAGAAATACTTGACGAAATGTGCGCAAAGTGGGAAGTACCCGAAAACTGGAGAAAGTATATTGTCACAGATTACGGTCACAACATCTGTGCCGCAGTCAGAAGGCTCCTGTGGACTGACCGTTCGTGCTTCCCCCATACCCTGCAGCTTGCCATTCATGACGCTATATCTCACATGCCGTTGATTGACCGTCTGTGCAAAAAGGCCAGGCAAATTGTTGGCCACTATAAGCGTAGTTCATCAGCGCAAAAGAGGTTTGATGAGTACCAGAAGAAGATGGGCAAAGATCCCCTTCATTTGGTGCAAGATGTTATTACAAGGTGGAATAGCCAATACTTAATGTTGTCCTGCATCTTGAACTTGAAGGAAGCCATTTCGGTTGAGCAGGCCACATCACGCAACAACATTGATGGCCTCAGCTCAGCAGAATGGACAGAAGCATCTGAATACGTGGAAGCGCTTAAGCCCTTATATGATGCTACTGTCATAACTAGCACTGACACAGACCCCTCACTATCTACAGAGATACCAATTATTTTTGGTATGCTGAGTTGCATCGGCAACTTAAAGGGGCACTGACACGAAAATTTTCGTCTGCTGTTTTTTCACTGCAATACGTAGCTGGGGACCTGTTAGCCATGACACGGCACATCAATTGCTCCAGCGCGCGTCAGATAATTATTTACGGCCTGTTTATTACCCACTAGTTTCAGTTTTGGTTTGGGAGAGCTAAAAAAACGACAAGGCGCCAGGTGCAACTGGCGCCATCTAGCGCTCGCAATGGAGTAAACGAGTTCGACCACGTGAGCACACATAACTGTGATGCACTTCCGCACGACAACCGCCGCGTGCTCGTTTTTTTCGCCTGTCGCACGTCCTGCGCGTTGTTGTCACTGTTGCTGTCATCGTTGTTGGGTGGCAACTATTTTCTTGAGGTCTGGCGTCGCCGGAAGCCTACTAACGCAGCCGCAGCGAATAAGCAATGGCGGCTATGACGTCATAATTGCTAGCTGCACTCTCGGAGCTCGGCTGCCGTGGTGACGTCGCGGAAGTTGGGGGTCCCCTTCAGATCACCTTTGCTGTTGTCGATGCCGCGATGTACGGCGTCTAGCGCTTGACTGCGCATGCGAACTTCAATATTCATTTAACTTACCTTCGGAGCTGTGTTCGCCATTCAGATTTGGTAGATGACATCTGTATGTCCATGAAAATTGATCCCGCAGGCTATCCTAGCAGCGAAATTTTGGTGTCAGTGCCCCTTTAAGCAGCACAGCAGGATTTCACAACGAACTGACTAGGTCAATCTGACTAGGTTACGCCAGTGGCAGCGAACAACGTGTCTAAAGCCAGCAAGGGACGCAGGTGTTGTCTGTGAAAAGCAGCAAGTGACTTACATCGTGCTCGATGATGTAACCAGTCACCAGTGGTGCCAACATGCCCGACAGGTTGCCCATGCAGTTCACAATGCCCATCACCGTGCCTGCACAAAAGTTGCAACATTATTGGTGACGAAGGCACTAGAAGCACTACGCGCACTCTTCTGCATCCTTCCCATACTGTACGCTGTACTGTATACTGTGTACACTGTACACAAGTACTGGTGCTGGTAACACTACTGGAGAAAAACACAGTGTCAGCATACGCTTGTCTTGCAAATACATTTGGCTGAAAATAGGCAACACACAACACAAGTACAGGTTCAACCCAGCAACCTATGTTTAGTAGGAATCTACGGTTTTGGACAAGTTCCTGCGACTATTGCAGATCTGTTGCAGCAGTAGTGCTACCTGATGGGAGTTCTGAGAGCTGGGCTGGGGCATTTTGGAGTTCAACAAAACAGTTGTGTTTGGTTATCCAAAGCAAGCGCTTGGGTCTCAGTTCTACTCCTGTTGGGCCACACACACGACACTCCCCTCCCCAAGGAGAAACTCCTCCTCTTAATTTCTTTTTACCTAGTTATGAACCCCTTGTGTGATCACCTGAAGAAGATGTATGGCAGCATACATCACACAATAAGGAACATGTAGAAGCTAGTATACTGGAGATAGGCTCCTTATAATGAGCCTACCTCCAGAATACTAGCTAGCTAATACAGGTTCCTTACTGAGCGTTGAATGCAAAGGTCACAAATATTTTTGTATTCCATCAGAATGCGGCTTCCACATTTGGTGAATGAACCTGCTATCTCATTCGTGCTAATTAGCAGAATGTCACAGCTGTCGAGTGACCACAGCAAGCCGAAGCTAGCAACCGGCCCTTCCAAGTCAAGCACCCACCCACCTGCAAAGTCCGGCGCGATGTCCAGGGCTAGCGGGCTCTGTCCTCCAACAGTGAATCCATACAGGGCCATGCCAGCAATTAGGCACAACAGAGCCGCCCTCGCGTCGCAACCCACCAGGGGGACCAGGGAAAGGCACAGGGCTGGTCCCAGCAGGCCTGCATGGATGTTTCGTAATATCTCTCATAACTGCCACCATTTCCTACTTTTCTGTGACATGATTAAGCAACAATCTCCATGCAGGTGACGTATGAACTGATAAGAGAACATTCTGCTTTCTTTTAACAGTGTGCGCTTACATTTTATAACAAGTGTCACTGAAATTTGTGCTAGGAAGATGTCAACTTAATCAATTAATCAATTGACATAAAGCTTTACTAGAGCTTAAATGAGCTTTTACAGCCAGTTAATGACACGGTGTTCTGTCTCTGTAATGCTACCACACAAGCAAGAAGGAGATGACCCATGACAAGCTCAAATGGTCTGTTCTTTTAATATTGTACTTTTATCAGTGCATGGCTACTTGACACTAGAGGTGTGTAAATATTCAAAAATTTTGAATAATGAATCAAATAGGGTTCTGTTTGATTTGCTGCTGAAATCAAATAGTACACATTCGAAATACTGAATATTTTCCAAACAGTTCATGAATAGTAAGCATCGATCAGACAACTTCAAAGGAACGAAACGTCACAATTGTGAGGGGTTATTTTTACAGCGAAGCTCTTAGCCTCTAGTTGGTGGGAATCTTTTGTGGCAGTTTTGCCCATACACGACAACCTCTGCGGTGACCCAACAGCAGCCAGTGCTGTACCGGTTTCACTCTTCTTTCCATGTCTTGCAGTGAAGGGAAAGGGGACGATTGTTTATTCCATGGAATGTGGCTCGTGCGCCCCACATACAATAGAGAACCCGCATTGACAGGGGTGCACAAAACACTTGCACTACCCTATGATGGGGTTCTCAGAGAGAGAAAAGAGGAATGTACGTTGCGTCTGATGATGGCAACTTGTTCAACAATATGACAAGGCTGCTTTCAGTAAGGACTTGATCAAAAGACCAACGAACAAAGACACACAACAATAAACACAATGGAAAGAGCGTTACGCCTTCGAACACAGGGAAAACACGCAAGCACTCGAGTCTCAAGTCGCACAGCTCAAAACAGTCTCACCGAGGCTGGTCGGCTAGTGACGGAAGTCTATGCAGAAGGTGCGGTAGCTCATTGATGCGTGGTGGTCAGTTGCTGATGCGGACCAGAGATGGGGACGAGGAGGCTGAGGGGTCACGAAGGTACGGGGAGTGCTGCATTGCCGCTCGTGGCTCGAAGAAACAGGGCAACACTCGGGACTACGGCTGACCATGCTGCGGGTAGCGGTGGCCTTCCTCGACCTCCATGAAGGAAATGGCAGAGCTGCGGCCCAACAGAGTCGCAGACCTGGTCATGAGGATCTAGGCCGGCGGGACAGCACTCGGGCCTACACACGGGTGTGCTGTTTGGTGGCTTGGGCGGCTCACTGGGCGTTTCGTGAACACAGCGTCTGGAGCTTGGTGCCAAGCGGAGCCATACACATCGACTCTTGGTGCAGGCCAGACACTCAGGACTAGGCCCGATCATGATTCCAGTGGAGAGCTCCTCCTACCATGTCCACGCTGGTCGAACGCTGCCTCACCCCTTCAACATGGCACCTCACGTGTGCGCTCCACGTGCCACCCTAGCTTCGTTTCTCCTTGTGGCCATGTGCCGCAACCTCTTGTTGTCATCTTCGTTGCTTCGCATGCTGAAGCAGTGCTTCTGCATGGCTGAGGGTTGTGATGACCTTAGTTATCGCTGTGCGGACGAAGTCGTGCTTTGTCCGAAGTTGTTCCATTGCTGAAAGTTGAAGGACCAGAGGACCGGGCGGGTTTCGGCACCAGAACGAATGAAGGAGGAGAACAGAACCCGACCGTCTGGCCTGTTCGAAGGTATGGCCGAACCATAGCGCGAGCCCACCCATGGCCCCTGCTCGCGTTAGCCGCCCCTTCGTCTTCTTTATTTGTAACAACCCTCTCTAATACGCTCTGCACATGGAGAAAGACAGCTAGAACAGGGCACTGCGTATCAAGCTTGAAAACTAGTCATAAAAAAACTGGAAGGGGACAGTCATAGAACATGCCAGAGCCACGTGATGGGCAAGCAGTAGATTAATGTACCGTCAAGCGCTGCCAACGGTTACATAATATCTCCAGTGCTGCAGTCGTTGCTGCATGCAATCATAATATTCCTTTGTCAATTGACGAGCATTTCTTTCGAATAAAATGCCATGGAATTCTCAGGCAGTTTTCAAAATTTTTGCCCTACTATTTGAAAACTGTTCACATAGGATTCTACTCATAGTCCATTCACTTCTAAAATTCACTGTATGCACACCCCTACTTGAAAGGAAGCGCCCAACCCTGCCAACACAAAACATTGGAAAACAAATAAAAGGTTTAGGTCAGCATACATGTATTGATGATATTACAATTACATGCATTGATTACAAAAGACCAGTACGTGAGCCTCACAATTCTTTTGCGGAAAGTTTGGCGCTTCATGAAGAGGAAAGTGTGAAGTGAAGGACTACGCCGCATGCAATGGAATGGAGAATGGTAGCCATAACATCAAGAGCTAGGGAGATAGCAGTCTAGGTAACGAATGTTCAAGCAGACATTAATTAAGGGGAAAAAAAAACGGACATAGGTGGGCCATGAAATGCAATAAAAAACTGGAAGGGGACTTGGATTTTACACTGCAACTTTTCTCGTGCCCCATCTTCTCTGAAGCTTATCCTATATAAAACCCTTGTGAGATCAAAACTTGAATATGTTTCATCAATTTGGGATCCATCCACATCTCATCTCACATACTTGCTAGAAGCCATTCAGAATTGGTCTGCCCGTTTCATCGTATCCAATTATTCCCGTAGTGCCAGTATATCCTCCATCAAAAGTAGTCTCGATCTGCCTGACCTGTCATCAAGAAGGAAGCTCGCCCGTCTGTGCCTGTTTCATAAAATTTATTTTGCCAATCCAGAAATAAAAAATGACCTCATCACACCGCCTGCGTACATGTCGGTGCGAATCGACCACGGCCACGAAGTCCGAGTACCAAGTTGCCAGACTAACCTCTTCTTTAACTCATTTCTGCCAAGAACAGCGTCTGAATGGAACCACCTCCCCGCCTCGGTCGCCAGCAACGCAGACCATTCATCTTTTCGAGCTGCTTTGTATAATATTGTAGAACATTCATGTATAACCACTCCTCTCTGTAATGCCGTCTGGCATTGAGAGTATCTTTAATAAATAAATAAATAAATAAATAAATAAATAAATAAAGGAAAGATAAGACATGGTCAATTACAGTGACAGAACAGATGCTAAGGGATGAGAAATGCATCTGTGGACAGCAGAAGGTTAGTTAGGCAGGGTGATGAAATTAAGAAATTTGTTGGTATCAAAAAGCAATCTGCTCGCATAGGACAGGGTGAATTGGAGGTCATTAGAAGCAGGCCTCCATTTCTGGAGTAGACACAGTGTAGGCTGACAATGATGACAAAGAAATTGGAGAAAGCTTTAAAGGTTAAATGCAATAAAGTTATCAGGCCCCATTCACACTGCCTTCTCATTCACTTGCATATTACAATGTACAGAGAACATCAATTAAAACAAGCGCCTGAGACTCATGTGAACCAAATATTATTGCATTGTTTCGCACCAAGAAATTTGCAATTTCGTTTCGAATACAGCCGAAACTGGTCGCCCTTCTTTCATCAGAACCATCATCACTAATGCTTTAATTCCTCATTTCTTTAGTTCAGCAACTAAAGTTCAGTGACTGAAGAAAGGTGCATGCATTTTGCTTTAGGAATACAAAAAAATTTTAAGCTATGTACTCGATGCTCCTTGTGCAGGAGATCTCCACCTGCATTTGAAACCAAATTGCAAATTTCCTGGTGCGTGCGCAACAATATTTGGCTCGCATGTTCATCGGAGCCTCCATGACTGGTTTGTACAGTTTTCTGATCACATTCAAGAAGTGTTGCGAGCCTCTTTAATGCTGTCACGTTAACGTGACACAGAACAAGGAAGCGGGTGCACCTACCAATAGTCTGGAACAGCTTGCGGATAACGGTGACAGAAATTATCTGGCGCTTGCGAAGCAGGTCGGCTATGGGAGCACACAGCAACATGCTGACGGCACCAGCTATGTGCACAGCTGCATTCTCATAGCCATTCTGCAATGGAAACAAAACAACATACGTTAGGCTGTCAGCTTATAGTGGATACACCAGGGTGGCTGTGGCAGTGGCAGCAGCAGCAGCAACAACTGCGTTATCTCCATCATCCCATCAAATAAAGCCACTTATTTATAATTCTTCACAATAACAGAAAAATGAAGGTATTGCACTCGCCACTGCTACAGTGTTCGAGCTCTGCAGCAAGCTTGCATTTTATTGCTGCTATCTTTCAGTGTGACATGCGGCACAGTTACCTGCCTAATCTTGAGAAAAATAAATGTGAACTTGCATTTGTTTATGAAAAAAGAAAAACATCTGTTGAAAAGACGGCACTTCACAGATCTGTGCTGCTTCCTGCTCTTAGCTGTAGAAGGCAATCGCTACGCCCATCAGAGGTTTACCTTAAATCAGTTTGCATCCAGAAGTACATTCTTATACTAAAAGTGTCTTAAAAAGCAGCTGCCAGCCAACCAACCCTGATGTCTGTATTAGAGAATGTGATTACCATCTGCCTTGGTCGATTAGCAGGCAAGGTAGTGTACTTATAAGCTCAATGACATAGTAGGGTTGCCACTTTCCCCGAAAAGAGAACAGGCCAAAAGGAGGGGGGGGGGAGGGGGGGGGGTGCTGCGTTTACACTGACAAAAATGGCATGCAGTGTCATTTGTTTTAACAATGTTTCCCCAGAGAGAAATGAACACTATGTGCATGCATGCAAAAACAGCCCCGAGCTGACCAATCCCCTGGTTGGCATAAGAACACCAGGGGAGTGAATAATGCTTAAGAGGGGCTGAGGTTTTACTTAGTGCCCTGAATATGCTGTGCCAAAAGATTAACCCACATAGTTTGTGCATAATGAGCTCTTTTTTTTTTTTTCTGCATCTCAATTTTTCCGAAATGAATGTTCACAAATATACGTCGCAGTATGATAGCCATCAAACTGACCAGTGATGGCAGTTTTTAGGTGCAGACCGGCAAGTAGCCCGCTGTCTAACAAACTGGGCTGGGCTGGGCTGGGCTGTACGCGGGCAGGTGGCGACCCTAGATTGGGTTTGAATCCCAGCGATGGCAGCCATATCATAATGGTTGTCGAGTGCGAGGATGCCCGTGTACCTATATTTATGTGCCCATTAAAGAATCCCAAAGGGTGAAAATTACATCACGGTCTCACAGGACAGTGTCCCCCGCTATCATGTTGCGGTTTGCAAATGTAAAGCCCAAGAGCTTAAAGTGGTTGGCCCATTGCAAGCTGTTTGTACGAATGGAAATCCTTGTAAACTCGGCCTCTCGATGTTGTTCTGTACGTGTGTAGAACATGGTAAATAAGGACTGCTGTCAAAGTGCCCACTCACACTTCCAATGGGCCGATGCAAGACGCCACGCAGGTAGTTTGGCAGATCTATGAGCAGCAGGTAGAAGCCCCAGTTCCCACAGAACATGGTCACCCCAAGGGCCCACACACTCCGCGAGGTGAGGAGGCGGGCCCAGGGCACACCATGCGGCTGCAACCAACAACGGTATGTACACATGACACTTCAAGACAAGCTAGCACCTGGACGGTTTGCAATAGGACAGGAACGACATGAACCACAATATGTATAACAAACACGTCTGTACAACAAATTGTTGGCAAATCAGTTCTGCAGGGGCCTGCAAAGTGGGGAAATTCTCATGGAAAAAGAAAAAAGGAAAAAACTCCCGTCTATCCAATTAAGGCATAAAGCCAAAAAATAAATTCATGTGCATTTCTCAAGGTAAAGAAGCTTCCTAGTGAACGAAAAATTCTACCTGGTCCAATGTTTGAATTCGCGGCCAGCAGCTCACTGGGACAGCTGCTCTACCATCTGAGCTAACAACTCCTTTGTAGCTTTGTGAATGAAAAAATCTTTCTTCCTTTCTTAACAAGATGTCTGATTAAAAAAGTCAAATGACTATTTAATTGACTAGGCCTTCTTATTTCAGTGCATTGCCCAATGCTATTATGAAATACGAATGGTACTACAGTAGAACCTCGTTATAACGAACCTGGATATAACAAACTATTGGATATAATGAAGTAATCGCAATTCCCCTTGAAATTCCTATAGATGAAATTGTTATTGGTTATAACGAACTAATGGTTATAACGAAGTAATTACCACTCCCCCTTCAACTTCGTTATAACGAGGTTTTACTGTATTTATAGTTCAACAAACAAAACAAGAAGACAATTTCAGGGCAACAGACAGGACAAACAAAAAATAAAGAGAGACAGAGAGAGAGAGAAAGTTGTTGAAGACTATTTAAGACAGGGAACGTTGTTAGAGCCGACATCTCTACAAGTGGGCTAGTCAACCACTGTCGAAATGTTGGCTCTAGCTTCATTATCCGTTTTAAATCATTTTCATTGCATGTTTGCTCAACATTTCTCATAGGAAAGTAGCGAGAGCACGGTTTTCAAGAAACGAAAGACAAGCAAGCCAGATGATAATGACTGTTATGTGGCAGAGTGATGCCCCGAATGCGGCCTCCTTACTTTGAATGTACCCAACAGATGAACTGACAAGCCCTGGCATTACAGGGAATTGAACCCAGTACTTCCTGCACATGAGGCACATGCTCAACCATCTCACTACTGGCGTAGTAATCCATTCAGCCAACCCTTCAGCTGCTGGTGACGCACTATCCCAATCCAGTACATTACCGATACGGTCTGAATTGCGAGAAATGAGAACAGATAGAGTAAGACCATACAGGGTCATCCATTTTTGCCGTGAAAACGGCACAGCGTGGTCGCGCATTGAAGCTAATCTAGTGCAGGCAAAGAGAGGTTTTGGAGGCGGCTGTGCGCTTGCGCTAGATTAGCTTTGATGCATCGCCATGCTGCAAGTGTTGGCACTGTGCTGTGTTCGTGCTGAGAGTGGATGACCCTGTACATGGCAAATGCTCTGCATCCATTACCTGTTGAGCAGCGCAGGAGCTACCCCTGTAGCGCTGGATATGTTGCAGCTCGCGGCTGGAGATGCCTGGATGCATCTCGGGCCACTCATACACCAGGTACATCCACAGCAGGAACCACACACAACCAAGCACGCCTGCACTTAGGAACGGACAAATGAGGGGCTGTGACATACGGCTAACGTCACAGATTCAGCGAACACTTTCAAGTAAAATTAGTGCAGTTCTGTTCATTTTTTACGCATGTATAAAAATGCTGCTTACAGAAGCAGCACAATTATGTGAGGTCGCATTGTATAGGCTGCAAAGGAAGACTGAGGCAACGAAACCTATTGCTGGTGGCAATGGTCAAATGGTTCACTAGAATGTGGTTTGCGCACACACCTTTGAAATCACAATCAAGAGCGTTTACTGTTGTTCCACTACGGGTGATACATGATGTTACACTGGCAAGCTGCAGTGGTAGAATCAATGTGAAAGCTCCGTTGATTACTGCAGTACGCTGGACCTGCATTTGTTCTGACACTCCACGAGTGGTAGATTCTGTAATGTTCAAGGTTCAATAATACTGATTGTTTCGTTAGTACAATTAGCACTATTGACATCCCATCAATTTCGTTGTAGTGAGATATGACTTGAAAAGCTGGATTTATTAATTATAATTTTTTTAGTATGACATTGAAATTAATAGCAATTTGTTCTTGCACCAAAATTAAAAGCCACAGTAATCTGAGCATCACTCAGTGCCACGATAATGGGACTCCTCGTCACTAACAACTACTCGCAGCATTAACAGCAGGACTGGTGCTGTGTCATTAAAGGGCAAGCTGTTTAATCTGAGTGCCAATGCTGGTGAATTGTCAAAAATTGTCAGTCTCAGCTGAAGTGACCTGTCCTCTCTCTTTGTTGGCCTACAGAGGTTCGTCTGTCCATGCTGACCCTTATCACTAGAACTGCTCTGGCCATTATTTAAATGCCCAAATGCTGCATTTAAGGTATATTGTTGTTAAGTTCCTTGCAGACCATGGCAGCCTAACAAGCATAACTAGCACCAAGAAGTGCAGGTGAAAGGGAACGAACAAGAGAAAAAAGATATTGTGCGTTTCTTGCAGGCATTCATTTTTTTCGGACTGCCTGATTTTTCAAAGGTTTTGTGTTCCCGAGAGGGTCTGAAAAATTGGTCGTTCACTGTACCTGCGCATAGCCTAAGAAGTTTACGAAAACAGGCAGCTGCAGCTAGATTTCACAGCAGCAGCAATTGTGTGTATTGAAGAATGGAAACTTTATACCAATAATGATAACCCATCACTGCTGCACTAACGTAAGTTTAGAAAGCTGTTGGCAGCATGGCCAAAGATAGAGCTCTCCCGTCCAATGAAGGCTGTAGGAGCACAGCAAAGAATCCCTCAAATATTTTAGCAATCCAGAATTATTTTTGAGGCTAGAAACACAGAAATTTAAAACACACTCTATTTTCTTGCATATAACCCACACCCCTAACTTTTAACTCTACAAAAAGAAAAGGTATCCTCACCTATAACCCTCACGTTTAGTAGCAAATATGAGGACTAAGAAGTCACAACACACCAAACAGCAGTGATATCTTTTTCAAAACAAATGCATTTCAAGACAATAGCAATGCTCAGAGTTCAGTCAAACTCTCAATTGTTGCCACTCTCGCTGCTACCATCCAAGGATTCGTCGCCACTCTGAAACATGTAATCATCTCGCTGCCATCTAAGCCACTGCTTATGGCACACTTTTTAAAACTACCACGCACCATGTCGGGTGGGGCTGCCTCCACGCCACACCTCTGTGGATTTGCACCCTTCTTCTCCATAGTCATGTCCATCGGCATTTCAAACTATATCGGAGTCTGGTCAGCATTACCAACCTGAGATAGCAAGCAGCTATACTCCCTCCAAAGACTTATCATGTAATTTGGAAAGTTTAGCAGCTTCTTCTCGTATGCGCCAGGAAGCCGCTGGCCCATGGTAGTCTGCAGCCGCATTGAAAATCCAGATACTGGCCATAAAGTGCTGCAGCCAACCACGGCTTGCGTGAAAGTCACGGGAAGCACTCACCTCCCGGGCCATCTTCAGAGCCCCCATCTGTGCAGTCTCGGTCGACAAAGAGTGGCCACAACTCCTTTGCTCTTCAATGAATTTGGAAAGCTGTGTCTCGAGCTCAGGGCATGCACCAGTCTTCGGGCCGTGAAATGCTGCCTGTCCTTGTTTGCAGTTTCGAGAGATCCCCTTTTTTTTTTCCACCAGTCGCAAATATAGCACTCGTCCAGCATTATACTTTTTCACAGCAGCTGTGTTGCCGATTTCCTCAGCACTGTCTATGATCTCGAGTTTCTCTATGGCTGGGAAAGATTGCCCTTGGGACACTGCTCATGATGCCCGGACAAAGGCTCGCCAGGCAGCACAGAAATGGCACTTGGGGCAGAGTACTCGAGGCTACACCATGCAAAAAACATGGCCTACGGAGTGGTGCACACTATGCACTATGGATATATATCTGGCTGTGACTTGTGTTGGCTCCTTATCACCTTAACACATGGTGACGTCGACGCGGATGCAGATTCTGGGCTGCACATTGGCTGAACTCAACCGCATGTCATAACCTACCCTGAGAAAAAGAAGGCCTGCGCCAGAACCGAGCAAGTACAGCATGCATATGCAATGCACTTGAAGGGCCACAAAAATGTGCACGCACCTAGGAGGTAGAAGATGCCGGGCCAGCCCCAGGTGCTTGCACAGAGCTGGGCAGTGAGGGGCAGGGTGACCACGGTTCCCACCGCCGTGCCCACCGTGTTTAGGCTCACCAGCCGACTCCGCTCGTGCGCTGGCGACCAGTGCGACAGCAATGCCAGGGATGAGGGAAACACCACACCCTGCACGTGTAGCATCCTGTTGTTTACGAAATCGTTGAATGTTTCAAATACGGATGTAAACAATTCAGTGCATCATTGGCCAGAATATTCCTATTGCTCCTTTCATACTTGAAAAAGAGGAGCAGACAAGAAGCAAAAGATATAGGGAATCACTTCATGCTTCATATCGTTCAAGAGAAGACGCATGTCGTCGTTTGCTTTGCCACGTAATCTAGTGCTCACAGGCAGAGACGTCAGTTAATGTTTGCAGCAGCTCATTCTTTCGTACTGGCAATGTAAGGTGTATTCTCAACAGTAATTTTTTGGCTAATTTGTAAAGAGGAGTAGAGAAATATTTTTCAAATGGCAGCAGCGTTGTTTGGCTCATTGTTTCGTATAGGAGTGGCACGGCTCCACTGGATAGAGGAATAGAGCAGGAGCAGTGTACAAGAACCTTCGTCAAGTGGGAATTGCCACTTTTTGTTCAGGCCTTCCTCCATTCTTATGGAAATAAATTGAAATTGAAACATGCGTCAGATAACTCAGAGGATTTAGCAACATTAAGCAGGCATATAGTCAAGTGTTTGAAAACACATGAATAAAGCAAAGCCCCAGCAAGGAACTGGGTTGACGCCGGGCAGTGGTAAACAGCTCCCAAAGGTTGTGAAAGGCCCTTGATATGGTTTTTCTGTCCATGATTTAGGAGTCGCTAAGATTCACTAAGTTTCTTTAAATTATTACTTTTGTAAAGGAAGCCTGCATAAAATGATAGGTGCTTCACATGTCATTGTCTAGACTAAAAGATGCAGTCATGCTGCTCAGCATGACTGAATGAAAATTGACACATGAAAGAAATATCTTTTAGAAACTGTCAGTAACTGTACGCAATGAGCTGACAAAGTAGTGCAATGGAGGGAGTTGAGAAAAGACAAAACACACCTCAGAGATGCCCTCACCAAAGCGCAGCACCATGAGAGTCACTGGACTGATGTGTGCAGCGAATGGCGTGAGGAGGGTAAGCAGAGAGGTCACCAGGATGCCTGCGCCAAGTAGCCTCTTGGCCCCAAAGCGGTCAGCCAGCCGACCGCCGGGCACTTGGGTCAGCACATAGCCATAGAAGAAGGAACCCAGAACGGCACCTTGCGTCCGTTCATCCCAATTAAACTCACCTCCAGCCTGCACACAGTGAGAAAGTTCGGTTTAATTTGGCTCGCCCTACTGCTAAGTGCGAGCCAGGAATGAGAAGAATTCATTGATTTTTGGGGTTTAACGTCCAAAACCAGCTCTGATTATGAGAGATGCCGTAGTGGAGGTCTTCGGAAATTTTGACCACCTGGGGTTCTTTAACGTGCACTGACATCGCACAGCACACGGGCCTCAACATTTCGCCTCCATCGAAATGCAGCCGCTGCGGCCGGGATTCGATCCTGCGACCTTTGGATCAGTAGCCGAGTGCCATAACCACTAGACCACCGTGGCGGGGCAGCAATGAGAAGAAGACACCCTTTTCAAGAACAATGTGCTCTCAAACATGATAACACAATTTCTAAATGTTCACCATTTCACTGTTGTGCCATGTCTTATGGGCTTATTACTGTGGAATGCCTTATAAGTTGCAATGTTTTGTCAAATAGATGCTGATTCTGTCCAATGAGCTGTCGCCAGTAAAAGGATATGTACCTTAACCCATAGTGCATGCAGTGTACAGGGTTCGCAAAATTGAACATCCTAATTGAAGCTAAAGAGATGTTTGTGCTTTCATTTAAACTGTCTTTACTTTGTGCCATACTGGGGTAGTGCAACACTGTACACTTGCATCAGCGCTAACCCCATCTTTAGTTGCCACGTTCGTAGTGGCAAGATGTGGTTGTCCCGCACCCATTCCAGTTATTACACTTAATGTTTTGATGTTGTCATGGGTCTCAATAGCGAAAACAGACTAGGAACACAGGATAGTGAACACAGGATAGTGAACACAGGATTGGAACAGAATTGGGAATGATAACTCTCTTACGGGATAAACCATTACAAGCTGAGGTAATAACAGCTAGGAGAAAACAGACTAAACATTCAAGGACAAATCTCAACAAAGTGTAATACAAAGCGCTACAGAGTGAAAGTACCTACAGTTTCTTGCAGTTACGTCTTGTTGACATCGATGTGATTTAGGCACCAAGTTGTTGTGTGTCATTGCTGTTGGTCGCAGCGACAACACACGACAACTTGGCACTGACACATCGATGCTGACACCATAGGCCAACTTGGCGATGACTGACAACTTGGATGCAGGCACCGTAAGCTTAGCTGGAGTCACTCTTAGCAGTGCCCGCATAGTTTGCAGTATGCTGCTGCACCAGCTGGGGCGCGTCCACCAGGTCCGCTGCTGCCAGACTTCAGCAGGGCACCAGCTCCAGCTCGCCTGCAACTCCATCACCCCAACTCCTTTGTGCCTTCTGGCACATCTCCTCCACTCTCCATGCTGTATCCTTATTGGACCACGTCACCTCTCGTACATCTGTTCACTTTTTTTTTTCCTTCTTTTCTACTCTCTGTTCTTTCCTCCCTTCTCGTGCCGATATCACATCTTCCCTCTATTTGTCTATACATTTTGCTTTGCTCCCCTCGTTATTTCCGTTTTCTTCTTCCTCATCACCACTATCGCTCCTAGTTTCACTTCTTTCTTTGTTTCATTGTTTCATCCTGTTCATAGTTCCAGAAAAATCATGACAGATGTAGCATTTATTTAATTCCATGAGCGCTCTACCACCTGCAATGCTGTGAACAACCTACAGTTCCCGTTTCTTTGTAGGAAAAATAGGGTGTGCAGAAAAGACAAATCAAAGAGAGTACAGAAAATCACGTCATCTGTCGTACTTTCTCTTGTGTTTGTATCTGTATGCTTTAATTTTTGTTTCTACATCAAATTTCTACAAACTAGCTCAACCTTCTGTAGTTACAATTTCCCTTATCATATCCCAGACTGAACAGTCTCAGCAATCTGACATAAGGAAGAGGAATGGGATGACATCGTCCGCCACAGTGATCTAATCATCATGGTGCTTCACTGTGGATCCAATGGATCCACACAGGTGCAATCAAACCCAGAAGCGGCAGTAACATTTTCGATGAACACGAAAGTGCTACAGGCCCATGCACTGTGTGATGTTAGTGCATGTTAAGGGAACTCAACTGGTCAAAAATTTCCAAAACCTTCCACCACAGCGTTTCTAGCCTTTCTACTCGTCCATTCCCTTTCCCCTACCCCCATGGGTGCTGAGCTGTGTTCCCTACAAAGGCTGCAGAAAAAATAGCATCCTCTCCATAACCGGCTCACGATTATAAGGTGCAGACCACTTATAACATAACCGCTTTTAGTGCGGGGCCGGTTACAACATGGCTTTTTTTAACCATCGATATGTCACCCATAGAACTCAATGTATAGGCGCACCATTCATTGCGTAGGTGTGCAAAGAATACCGGTCATAGTGCGGACTTTTTAAGCGCGCGACCACGAAATCGGCGAACGGAGCGTGGTTTGCCGGCGCGCAGGCATCTCAGAAGTGGGAGTGAGGGCGCACGCATGGAGACCAGCCGCAAAAAGGCATACAAAGCGGAGGAGAGAAGGAAGGGTACAGTAGGGAGGGAGACCTTAAGGAAGGAGGGAGTGCGTTTTCATCACCACTGGCAGAGTCCAATCCGGGTGCACGCCGCGCGAAGTGCGGGACAGAAGCGGTAGCAGTGCTTTTCCTTTTTTTTCGATCTCATTTATTTTGCCTTGTTGCATTTGTTGTGTGCGCTTCACCGTGTCGTCTGAGTGACCTGAGCACGTGTGTTGTCGAGCTCCTATCGCCATGGTGTCGGTGGTGTCTTCAAGCGGTGTGAAGAAACTCCATGCCTTATTGGTTGAGAGCAAGGAATGTGTTATAAGGAACACAGAGAGTGGGCTGAAGAAGGTGTCGGTGGTGGCTAAATATGGCGTTTCTAACACTACCGTGTCGACCATCTAAAGAACAAGGACAAACTGCGGCAGCAACTGCAGCAAGATTCGTCTTCCCTGTCACGGAAGAGAATATGTACGTTGAAATACGAAGACGTGGATGCAGTGCTAGCGCGTTCAGATGGTTCCGGGAAGATAGAGCTCAGAGCATCCCAGTAAGTGGCCCCATGCTCCAACAAAAGGCTAAGTCTCTAGGAGCTCTTTTAGGCCACAACGACTTCAACCCACTTAACGGGTGGATCCAACGTTTCAAAGATCGCTATGGCATCAGCTGCAAAATGGTGTGCGGAGAAAGCGGCGATGTCGACGACGTGCCTATCAAAGTCTGGGTTTGCTTAAACTTGCAGAATAAACTGTCTACCTATACGGACAGAGACATATATAAAGCCGATGAAGCTGGCTTATCTTATAACCTTCTGCCCAACCGCAAGCTTGTGCTGAAAGGCGAAGCCTGCTTTGGCCACAAGGCCTCGAAGAAGCGTATACCTGTATTGTTTTGCACTAACATGGATGAAAGCGACAAGTGCCGCCTGTTTGTAACTGGTAAATTGGCAAGGCCACGTTACTTTAAAAAGCAAGAGTGCTTGCCAGTGACCTAAAAATCCAATAAAAAGGCATGGATGATTTGTTCACAAGCTGGCTTTGCAAGTTTTATGAGGATATGGTGGCAGAGAAGCGACAGGTCATGCTTATCCTCGACAACTGCACGGCCCACAACACCAAGCCGAAGTTGAGTGCAGTCAACTTAAAATTTTTGCCTGCCAACACGACAGCAAAATGTCAACCTCTCGACCAGGATGTTATCGCAATCGTAAAGGCGCTGTACAAAAAGCACGTTTGTGAGAGAGTTTTGCTGAACATGCAGCAGCAGCAGCAGCAGCACCCCCTTAAAGTTAATTTAAGGGGCGCAATTGATATGGTGGTCACTTCATGGTGGCAGGTAAAGGCCGATACCACAAGCAAGTGCTTCAAAAGGGAGGCAAAAGGGAGGCGCAATGCAGAGGCCCTGGGAGACGATGAGCAGAGCGACACTGTCGCCAATGAGACACTCAACACTGACGACGTGTGGTCCGGCCTCGTTAAGAGCAACTTTGTTGCCGTCACAGACACCTTCCAAGAATCTGTCAACGCCGGGGAGTCGGAGCTTGCTGTCTGCGAGGAAGTGAGCGCGGATCGCGCGATCATCGCAGCGGTGTGCGGTAGTGCGGAGGTTGCAACCGACGACGACTCGGACGGCAAGAATAATGTCGACCAGATGCCAGAACCAGATTTTTCACGCGAAGATGCGTCGGAATACCTCACGAAAGTGAAACCATACTGCGCGAAGAACAGTTTGAGCGAGAAATTGCTTCAGTGCTTAAGCTTTGTGGAGGATGAAATAGTCCGAAGTGCTGTTCACAAGCACCACCAGACGAAAATAACAGTATTCTTCTGCTGATGTGGGACTTGAGAACTTTGTCGCTTTCCATGCTGTGTTGTGATTGTGTTGAATGTGTCTGCGAGTGAAAAGTGCAATGAATTGCTTTTAAAAGGTGGGTTGCCCTTTCGGCATTGGCAAAGGCCAAAGAAGTGTGCTTTGGTGATAATGCGGTACCGCTTATAGTGCGAATTTTTGCAACTCCCGTCACTTACGTTATAAGCGGTTTACACTTTAGCAGCCAGTAAGTCTCACCGTTTCTGGGTCGGCAGTGGCGTTGTATAGGGAGCCATCGGGTGCAGGACAGTCAGCGCCGCGGGCCGTGGTTCCCGCAGCAAGCACGGCCGTGCCATTTACCATGGCTACGATGGCCACGCTTAGGTTGACACGTAGTGCGTAGAGAAGGAAGAAGCCCCAGAAGAGCAGCAGGCTGAGAACATATCGAGATGGGAATCGGCCTGCACAGACAGACAGCCATGTCTTTGTGAATAAAAAATCGAAGGGACAAGGAACAGACCACATGAGCACTTTATCGGTTTAGTGAGGCATACAGCCATGTCTCTACACCATACAACCTCTAACTGCAGTGTTTTACACATTGTTCCTGTCTGCTCAAGTGTGCAACTTTGTGAAAGCTCTCGCTTTTGTAGGTGAAAAAGAAAAATGAGCCTCCCTCATGCAGCGAAGGAAAACAGCCATTTTTAATAAGACCTGAAACAGACAACACGCAGAAAGATTGACTATGAACTGTAAGTTTAAGAGAGGTTGTGCATGTGTGCTAAGACTAGCGTAAATCTGCATGCATCACAGAGTAAAAAAAGATTACAAAAACGTTGATGATATGCAGACTCCCCTTCCATTTGTTTTTAAACTATTAACGAGACTGATGACTAACATAAAAACCCTCACTATATTGTACTTATTGCAGCAGCTTCCAAAAGTTTCTGCATTTCCAGACCTTTGTCCTCAGTTCACCAAAGGAATATAGTTACCAAAAAACAATACTTTTTTTTTTTCATAACCGTGTGCCATCAGTCCAAAATTTGCAGCTCTCGGGTAAGAATGCATTTCGAACATGCTCGAGAACAGTTCTAACTGCATGGTCTTGAATTTCAACATTAGCTAAAACAGCTGTCGTAAAGCCACCTATTGACCTAAATTTACATCATATCTCAATGTAATAATCAACTGCTTCTGACCAAAGACAACAGCGATTTGTAAATGATGCCTGTCACATAGGGAACAATCTGCCTGACTTGACGAATCAGACAAGGGATTTTTCTACGAGCCAATTTTTATGCGCGCTTGTCGATCAATGACCAAACGTGTAATTTATGGCTCAAGGAAAACAACACATTAACACCCAACTTTTTTAAGGCCACCTGTCAATCAGTGCATGTGCGAATATAGCAGCAAAGTGTTTTTCTCTGTATCCTAATGTCTTTTATTTTTATTGCGAAATGGGCTTGCCCTTAAGGCATAGTTTATGGTGTGTTATGTTAAATGTGTGCTGAAAGTCCTGTGTTGTGTATGAACTGAAGTAGTGTTTTGTGGTATCTGTTGTCGTGTATCCAACAATCATAACTGGTCGTGGCACTGTATCGGAGACCGTCTTGTTTAAGGAGACGAGAGCGCTCCCGATGGAGTCCTTTGCATGTCCATATGAGATGGTGTGCATCTACGTCCGTCTTGTTGCGACTATTTGCACACAGGACTAACAAATCCATTAAGAAATCCAGCTTGTCATAAATGCATTAACTGAGCAAATAAACTCAACTGGTGATATAGTGTTAACTAGGGTGACTTGTACAGTTACATTTCTGGTTTGCTCTTGCTTAAAATCAGCAAAAATATGTCGCATAATATTTGTGAAGAACCACAACAGAGCTCAGTGGTACCATGAAGCTTCGAATTCTTGTCATTTGCAGTAGTAGGAATGATTTAATCTAATGTGAACCAAACAGTGTTACAGGTGAGTTAAATCAAATATACAAAAATTATTTGTTGATAAGTCTTGAAATAACAGTCATTTCAGTGATCAAATGAAAGTGATGCTGACATTTTTGTTAGTAATGTCGGAAAGTTTTGGACATTACAGTGCACAGTAGGAGCTGTTTTTAAAAGCACAGATGGAGAGTGCTGAATGAGTTTTCTTGCATGCTCAGGTCATTTTATAGAGTGTAAATGAGCCAGTAATCTCCTTCTCTAAGCAACATAAGCTAGCTAATGCTTACTCCGCCAGCGGGAATAAGGTTCATCGTACTTTTGCTCCAACCTTATGCTTGATCACAACCAACTGTTGCCTTAGAGTATGCGAAAACTTCACACCTGCAGGTTGTTGTATTGTAGAAAATTTATTTTTCTTGCTTTGCTTATATGTTTGCTTTTAGATTCTACTCATCGAAGAAAGACTTGTCATGAGATGTTTGTTTATTCTTCCTCATTATGGTGTTTCTTTCTTTTTTTCAAGAGTGTGTATGTGTAAGGATTATGAGTTGTGTAAGTTCTAGCACTTGAGTACTTCAGCTTAATGCTCTGATTCTCGCGAATAAATCACGTTTTTCCTAGTATCTGCATTGCGGACTTGCTTTGGCAAGCTTTATACAGTTGTGAGCGTTTACAAATCTGTTTTCTTTCATGTTTCCAAAATTGCTGCGTCCATAAGCCTGTTTTCTTTTACGACC
Organism: Hyalomma asiaticum; assembly: GCA_013339685.2. Classification (NCBI taxonomy): domain Eukaryota; kingdom Metazoa; phylum Arthropoda; class Arachnida; order Ixodida; family Ixodidae; genus Hyalomma; species Hyalomma asiaticum. The sequence goes on along the minus strand of CM023483.1, from coordinate 121,407,773 downwards.
CACTCCTGCCAGAGGTCTCGTATAAGAAGCTGGCACAATGGCCGCCAGCATCACAATGGCTGCCTCACAAAAGCTCCTCCCTGGAATAAAGTTAAACAGTGCCTTGCTGGAACCTTTGGTTCTTGACTGCACACAGCTTCATTCTCAGATGAGCTATTTCAAAAGGACCGTCTGAGATATTGGATTCTAGCTGCTGCTCATGCATTGGAAACTACACCTGCATTTCAGCATTGGATGTCTTCCTGGAAGGTACCGTAGAACATGCCTTACATCATCACTGGTGCCCGTGGCTAGGCACAGACATTGCAACTCCTGCAGTAGTACTAAAAATGAAATACGAGTCAAGCTACTATAATTGTTTCTCATTTCTGCGACTGCACTGCTCATGATATTGTTGCCAAGATAACACAGCTAACAAGCAAGAGCCTGGAAACGGTTGCCTAGCTTTAACGACGACTGGCCCACCAGAGAGCACATGCACGCATATGACGCATATGAACTTCGTTGTTCTCTCTCCTCAAGAAACTGGTGATATCACTGGCCAACCTATTTCGTGTCGTTTGCAACCCTAGAAAACTGTCTTTCCCAGTTGGTTCAAAGGGCAGTGGGATAGCGCTATGGGTAAGGGTGGTAACATGAAAGAAAAAAGGCAACTACAGGAACAATGTTGAAGTGGTTTTTCAGGGTTACTTATCACTCATTGACGTGATATGGTTTTATCCATACTAAAATAATAATTGATGGGGTTTTAGTTGACAAAACCACCTATGAGTACGAGGCGCACACAATAGTGGGGTGCCCTGGAGCAAAGATAACCACCTGGGGGCCTTTAATGTGCACTTAAATAAAAAAAAATTAAGTAAGAAATTCAGGGGGTAAATAGCTATAAAAGAAAAAGGTCTGCTTTCCACATCTTTAGCGCACCACTCAAAGTGTGGCGCAATTGTGACTGCATAACCGTTTCCTCTATTTGCCAGCATGTATACTGGTGCCATGTCCGTGCCTTGGCTTGGCTCGGCTTTTGGTGTAACCAAACTGACATGTCTATGGGCTTTTGCTTGACACATAGTATTTTTGGCATCAGTGCAACATTTGTATATAAAATATATGTCACAAACAATGTCTCTCTACGAGACGAGTCAGTAGTGTTTAATGCAAGGCCCTTACTTACAGAAACCATGTTGAAACTTGCTGCCTGTAAGGAGCTGTTCTTTTTTTAATGGTGCATTCAGAAAGTGCTATTCATTATTGTAGCAAAATTTCAATATACCATCATGTCTTTGCTACAGCTAACTCAAATTCACCTGCCATGGTAGCTTAGCTGTTAAGTGTTGGTGCGCGAAGCATGAGGTCGTGGGTTTGAATCCTGGCCATGGCAGCTGCATTTCAATGGGGTGAAATGCGAGAGAGGCCTGTTCAGTTAGATTTAGGTGCATGTCAAAGAACCCCAGACGGTCAAAATTACTCCAGAGCCCTCCACTATGGGGCATGCCTCATAATCATAGCTGGTTTCTGCATGTCAAACCCCGTCAATAATAATAAATAATAATCAAATTCACACAACACAATGCACACTAATTTGCACTTTTTTTAGACTGGCTTGGGAAGCCACAAAGCATTGCATCTTCGTACCTCATGAGCCCGTGCTGTAGGCATCTAACTTCGTCGTCGTCATGCTCACATACAAGGGCTCAGAGCAGGGCAAAAACAAGTGCATAATTGATTGAAACTGATTCAAATTAAACTAACATAATTCAGAATAATTTACGAGACAGAGTTAATGATGAATTAATTGAATTAATCGACACAAATTCGTTAAAACTTGTTTTGCCGCACCCCGCCACGGTAGTCTAGTGGTTATGGCACTCGTCTGCAGATTCGAAGGTCGCGAGATCGAATCCTAGCCACGGTGGCTGCATTTCGATGGAGGCGAAATGTTGAGGCCCGTCTGCTGTGCGATGTCAGTGCATGTTAAAGAAGCTCAGGTGGTCGAAATTTCCAGAGCCCTCCACTACGGCGCCTCTCGTAATCATATTGTTCATGATTAAGGCATGGTTTTGGGACGTTAAAGCCCAGATATCAATCAACTGTTTTTCCGTGTCAACAGAAAGGGTGGGCCAATCCTGGAGGCTGTGCAGTCAGACAGTGTCTGTGTAGGGTTGTCACCTAAGAAGCCACTTTAACTGATGTCTGTTATAGAGCCCGGGCCATCAGCAGCTAATGTTATTGTCATGGCCACGGTAAAGCAAGTTGCCAAGCAAGAGGCAGAACAAGTCTATAATTAAACAAATGTAAATATGATTATAGTTGAACCAAAATAGAGTGCTTCGTCTGATTGCCCATCAGCAGCAGCAAATGACATGTTCCTGTGGGAAACACCAGCGCATCACTGCATGCTTTGCACGTCCCCAGCCAAGTGGAGCTGTTTATAATTTTTTTACATTGGTTCCTTGGTGTATTTCCCGCATTTTCCCTTATTTCCATCTAACTTGTTATTCACCTTCGCATGAAATGTCACATGACAAAAACAAACCAACTGCAAGTTTGTGCACCATCCATAGTCATTGTGTCACACTCCCATCCTTGTTAGTACACAGTATAGGAAAACGTGAATGGTCATCAACTGGCCCAATTCATCTCTCTTTCGAAGTTCTCATGAAGATTTGTCCACTCAAGAAGGCACGGGTTAACTAAGTACCTGCTGTTATTTCATGACCCTGCCCAAAGACAGATTTTTTTCAGCAAGTGGTAGTTCAGTGCAGTGCTGTACAGCTTGACAATGCAGCAAATGTTAGACTTTACTGGAACTTTAGCGCATACTTTTCTTTCGGAAAAGTTTTATTCAACTGAAGGCAAGACTTTTTTTTTTACAGTCTCCCAAATGTGATATACTTTCTCCCCACGCAAATTTTTTAACTGCTTAAACATAGAGAGATCGAAAATCAGGTATTTCGTGCAGGTCTCACCTACAAAAACCAGCTGTGACAGTCTAAAAACCAATGTTATGGTTTGCCTTTGTGTGATGTTGATGACTGCTAAAGTTTTATGTCCCAAAACCACAATGTTATTTAGAGATGCCATAGTGGAGGGCTCTGGAAATTTTGACCACCAGGGAGTTCTTTAATGTGTACTGACATCACACAGTAAACGGGCCTCAACATTTCAACTTCATTGAAATGCAGCCGCCACGACTAGGATTCAATCCCAACCTTCAGATCAGCAGCCGAGTGCCATAGCCACTAGATCGCTGTGGTCACCTTTTAAAGATGATAGTCCTTCTTGGGATACTTGAATACAGAAATCTTGGTCCGTCTTTCTGTTTGTCTGTCTGTCACACAATTCAGCCACCTGGACAAAGTTTAAGCACTTGCCTAACGCCCAGCATCTTGAACTGGCAGCTGCGTTCATACTTGTGAACACTGTCGACCAAAAAGCAAATATTGCGCATATCTGAGGCGCAACATCAATACGTAAGTATTAGGTGGTGTGTTCCTTTACTAGAAAATACATACATATGTAATTCTAAAGACCCTAGTGTTTCTTAGGCTGCGCTGAAGATGTGACGCTATGCACGAAAAAGGCCTCTGCCGACGATTTGATGCTGCCACCTGGCAGTTGCCCTGGGATTCTGCACAAGCTCATGTTTCCCGATGGCACTGCCAGATGGCGTTCATATCTCACGCAGCGTAGTACGGCCGGCAGAAAACTATCGTCTTTCAATATTTGCAGCGAAGCATGCAGATATGCGGCCAATTTTTTGTGGTTGAGCTGGGTTGTTAAAAGGACTGTCTACCATCGTTCATTGATTTCCTGTATTTTATTGCAATGGGAAGTGCACGATTCGAAGTGAACAAGTTCACAATGGTTTCACTGAAACGTCAGCAGAAATTCATAAAATAGAATTTCTCAATCTTCATGGTCACCCATACAGCATGTGTAGCAACGCCAGCAACACCGATTATGTACAGGGTTTTTGCAATACTAATTGAAAACGAAAAATACTCTCCATCATGAAGGAACACTACCAGACGTGGATAAATTCTATATGTAAGTAATAAATCTTTGCTTGTAGGCAAGATAGGTGAGCCTGCAAGGGTATTTCTTGGTCTGTTATACTTGGAGCTCAACACACATCGCCAAGGGTGGTGCCACCGGCCATATTTTCACGACTTTCAGGAAAAAGCTGAAGAGTGAAGATATCATTCCCTTTTATGGTGTACAAGTGTGCTCGTTTGTGTAAATGTGAGATATGTTCTTCTCATTTGCCCACTAACCATTAAGAACGCCACTATGCAGTGAACAACCATAATGCCTTAGTTGAAGGCTATCAGTGTGAGCGTAAGGAGACAGGCAAGGTGCACATTATGTCGTTTGTGTGTGTGCATGTAAGTTCAATGTGAGGAGCCTTCTCTCCTCTTTTGAATGGTCTCCTCTCGCTTGAAGGCAAGCAAGCAAGGCACCTGCATTGTGGCACGAGCATGTATGTGAAAAGTGCCGCCAACTTGATCACCAAGGACACATTAACCATCTGACTGACCTAACTGCCCCTAGGCTATGAAGGTGAGCGCACTGACACCACTTTTCTGGACTAATTTCTCCTGTAACTACCTGATGAAATCATGCCAAATCTTCTGTAGCTTCTTGGAGCACACCACTCACCCATAGTTATGTATTAAACTACAGTTGCCTGTCCTGCAACATCGCCTCTTCTCTGCAGAGCACCCTCTGATGGTTACCTGGTTTCGAACTTCAACTGCATTTACTGCCAACTGCATTCCTCATCATAATGCCACACAAATGGCAAACAGTAAACAAAATGTGCTGTCGCTGCTTTGCTCTAATAAGCTATGCATAGATGCAACTGGAGACAATAAGATTCTCCCTCATATCTGCACCACAAGGCACAAATACGAGGGAAAAATTTCTTCAGCATAAATAAATAATAACTGCCGGGGTTTTCTATGCCAAAACCACGATACGGTTATTAGCCACACTGCAGTGGTGGGCTCAGAAAATTTTGATTACCTGAGGTTATTTAATGTGCACTGACATCCCACAGTACGTGGGCCTCTAACATTTTCACCTCCATCGAAAATGCAGTTGCCACGGCCGGAATCAAACCCACATCCTTCAGATTAGCAGCTCAGCATCATAACCACAGTAACACCATGGTGGACCCTTCTTCGGGACAAAGGCAGAGCAAAAAAGAGCCAGGCCTGCGCAGAACCGCAGGACAGTAACAGCGCAAGATGGAGGAGCGACCTTCTTATAGGCCATCTTAAACGCTTGAGGAAAGTAGTGCAAGTAGAGGTGGTAGGTATCCCCTGCGCCATAACTCATCATTTCTTATCAGTTCGCCAAGTAGGGAAGTACCCACTACACCATAATTACTGCGGTATTGTAACGTGCAAATCTGTATAACTGCACGTCTTTGAGAGTCTCTTGGCGTTGTTTTCCCGAAAACAAACTGAACTCTCGGCCCGGCGTCGACGGCGAGCTACGGTTTGGGCTTCTCTCTGCACAGCTGTCTGTTGTGCCTGACGTTGCCTTGCTGCAGCCGCGTGCGTAACTCTGTGATTCACCTCTTCAGCAGTGGTCCGCACCTTATGAGGAGGCGCCATCAGGTCTATCGAAGAGCCAAGTCAGGTTGCTGTCGGGGCTGCGCACATCTTCTGCCACATGACGCATGGCACGATGCGACAAAACTGCTTCAAATGGCAGCGCTTCGTAATAATGATGACCGAAAAGTTGAAGAAGACTGTTTCATAATGATGATGTTGATGATGCCTCTGTAATGGGTGCAGAGCTACAAAGCACACACCCCTGCGTTATTTCAAATGATTCCGCGAACTCTTTATGCAATCCACTTTCCCCGACGTGTAGTGGCGTATTACTATCCTGCCACGTAACATTACATTTGTTAATGTGATTCCTTGGCAGACATTATACCTGTTTAGGCCTTTTAGCGAAGATTTTTCAAGCACAGGCGTAGCTCAGTGGTAGAATGCTCAACTGCCACGCAGAGAGTGTGGGTTCGAATCCATGCAGAGGACGCGGGTTTGAATCCTCCTTGGTCCTGGTTATTTTTTCTAAAATTTGCGCGATAGCGGTTACGGACACTGGCGGCGGCAGTGGAAAACTACGACGCCAAAAACGGCCCTTGTTGTGATCTCATAACAGCTTACGCTGTAATTTAGCAAGCCTGTGCACAAGACATCTAACCTGACGGAAGACAAATGTACTGTCATTAGAATCTATGTCTACATTTGCCATAACATTCAGCACAACAGCATCTTCCAACGCTGGTTACAAACAAAAAGTGTTGCAAAATGCCAAAGCTACATCAAATCTACTCAGCGAGCAGTAGAGACAACATAATGGGGACTGTCAGAGTTGCTTTCTGTTTTCTTTTCAATGGTTATTATATGCGGTGCTAATGCACCATATGCAAAGATGCCACAAACTTGTGAGTAAAATACAGAATTTCACTCACCACACCAGACAGAGAATTTATAGGTCCACTCCATTTTTGACACAAAACATTAAACTGAATATGTAACGGTGCAATGAATACAACCTTAGCGAAAACCCTGTCGGGACAGCTCAGCTGGCCCTGGAGTGCGTCTGTCAACAGATGCTTCTGAAGTGCAAGGAGCCGCAAAGATAACGCTAGAGAGACAAATAACAGCAAGAAAAATGATAAACCTTTAGCCCTGGCAAGGTCTGTGGCTAAGGAACACAGAAGAAAGCTGAGAAGCAGCACTGACACATATATATCTCCCAATGTTTTCTGGTGTTTTCTGCATTTCCCCCCCATTGAAATGCAGCCACTGCAGTAAATTGTGATTTGATTACAAGACATTCTGCTTTCGTTTGCCCCGCTCTCCCTAACCTTTGAGCCATATGTTGGCCCGTGGCTGGGATCCGACCCTACTACCTCGAGCCTAGTAAGCAAACACCTAACCGTTAAGCTATCATGGCCGATTATGCCAACAAGAAATGCTGGAAACATATTTTAATGCCACAACCACCACCTACAAGGTTTCCACATCCACCCTACTCCTTCCCAAGAAAGGCAGAGAAATCGTAATTGAAAGAGGAGTCAGGCTAGGAGATACCATATCCTCAACGTTATCAACTGCGTATTTGGGAGGAATAGCTAAAAGATCAGATTGGGAAGGATCGGGAACAAGAACTAATGGAGAGTATCTCAGCAATTTATGGTTTGCTCTTGACACGCACTTTTTAGCCGAGATGGCAACAAACTGCAAATAATGATTGAAAGCATAAAAGCACCAAAGCATTAAAGCTAGAAGAGAAGCTCAGGGGAAGATGGAGGCTTGAATTGAACAGATCGCTAAAAACAATGTAGAACAGGGAATGTCGCAGGAGCCAACGTTTCAACAAGTGGACTTGTCTTCATCAATACACCGACTTGGACTTGTCTTCGTCAGGACGGCGACGAAGACAAGTCCAAGTCGCTGTACTGATGAAGACAAGTCCACTTGTCGAAACGTTGGCTCCTGCGACATTCCCTGTTCTACATCGTTTTTAACAATCTGTTCATTGATTCAAAGCATTAAAGGTTACACAGCGTCTGTAAGAGTATGTATAAATTGGCCAACTACCATAAAATGCAAAGCAAGTGCCCCCTTGGGCGAGAGATAATTCGACGAATACATAGGGAAGGGACCCTTGCTGGGTCACAAACCCAAATCAACATGGTTGTGGAACTGCCAGAGAAAAAAAGAAGAATACAGACTGGTTCTTTTCAATAATATCTGTGAAGCAAGCGCACTTTACTGTTTTTATTCTACGTCATTGCTCTCAAATTTGTGAAATGACTCCTTGCAGTTGGACGTGTAAGTTGCAGGCTCGCGAGCCTGAGCAGCACTGAAAATTGAATTCACGCTAGCAACTGATGCAGCTCACGTCTGTTCATCTGATTACAACAGCCTAGAACAGTTCTAGCTTGCTCTTGTCTGGTGAAAATTGAATTCGGAAAGCCTAACTGGCTGTGCAGATGAGAACAGAGCTCTGGTGCAACCATTATCAGATCTCCGCACAGGTTAAGCAAAACAACAAATTTCATTTCCTTAATGGAATTGTTTCTTATCATTCATTTTGTAACGTCTTTAAAAATTGAAAAAAAAAAAAAAAAAACTTGCCATGCGACCAGGCATTGCTGCGTGCTGAGGCAAACAGGGTTAAAAAGGGTAGGGGGGCGCTGGATTGGGATTTTACAGCATACCAACAGAGGAGCCCTATCATGATAAGGAAATTAACCAAATGATAAGGATGACCTGGGGCACGCACGAGAGGCATTTTCACCTCATGATGGGCAACTTGCCATTGTCCCTAGAGCAGAAAATGTACTACCACTGCATTTTACCAGTATGAACATACAGGGTAGAAACTTGGCAAGTAACAACGAAACTTGAGCACATGCCAAGAACCATATAACAAGCTATGAATTGAAAGCTGATAAGCCTAACACCGAGAGATAAAAAGACAACAGAGTGGATCAGACGACAGACAGGGTTAGCCAATATAGCAGTCAATGTTAAGAGAACAAAAATACTTAGATTCGTGGAATGGACACCAAGAGAGGGGAAGCGCAGCAGTAAACAACAGAGAGAAGGACTGGGCAGCCAAGTGAAGAAATTCTCAGGGATAAAATGAAATCAGGATGGAGATATTTGGGAGAGGCCTTTTGCCTGCGGTGGACGTAAGATAGGCTGACAACGATGGATGATAGCGATGACCAATCAAAATCAGTCAGAAATGAGTGACTGTTTGCGCTGCTTGTTCCCTGCTTTTCATTCACCTTACGTGCTACACCAAGTCAATGACGGTGAAAGGTATTTCATGAAAAGCCAGAATTGGTATCCCATCTAAGGGTAGCATGAAGCTATCAGGGAAAACCACACGGGCCTCTGACAAAGTTTCACAACTGAAGAAGAACTTGAAGGGAACATTGACACTAAAATTCTTTTTACAACATTTCTTTTTACTTTTTTAGGTAACTGCTGACTCCACAGTTGTCTAGCAGCACATGTTTACATGCTAGCAGGTGCAGTGTTTGAAAAAGGAAGGATTGTGCAAAAGAACACACCACAGATGTTTGTCTCGGTTTATTATTTGTGTGTGTGTGTGTGCATAAAAAAGTGGCCCAAAAAGGAATTAGGGTAACTTTCCAGTGGATACATTCGCATGTTGGTATCAACGGCAACGAAAGAGCAGATGCCCTGGCCAACGCAGCGCTTTCAAGCCAACCGACGATAAGAGCTCCTGTTAATCAGATATTAGCAAAACAATCAATTCGTGATCATTTCCGTTCTTTGTGGAAGCCACCACACCAGCCTTGTGTGACAAAAGGACTTAGCCGCAGCGAAGTACCGAGTCAGAACGGGGTCAGCATGCACTCCCGCATGGTCTTTTAAAGTTAGGGGCGCTGCTTCGCCATTGTGCACGGAGTGCAATGAACTGGGAGACATTGACCACTACATCTGGTCCTGCAAGCGCTTTTGCACCGAGAGAAAAGCACTCATGGACAACATGCAAGGAAGAGGGTTTCCACATGCGAGCACTGAACAAATTATATATCCGGAAGGTACACGGACGGTTCGCAAGAAGGTGTCAGCCCTGCTTGGAACATTTCTCCAAGAGACAGGACTGAGTGACACGTGGTGAACAATGCGACACGGACAGAGACACTTGGGTGGAGCAATTGCCGGCCAAGTCTGCCAGGCTAACACCACCTGTAGCCACTACATCACTATCACTATGGTGCTGTTTCATGATCATGAACATGCATGACTTCGAACACTTATCAGTGCTACTGAACACAACACATGCAGGACAGAGACGACAATGCGTGCCTTTTCTATGTGCTCTACGTTTGCTCAAATAAGATGCAACTAAACAGCTGCAGCTTTCTACAAGTGTTGTCCGTTTTCCTTAAGTGCTGCGTTTTCTTACGCAATCCTTCCTTTTTCATCCACATTTGTCGCATGAAGCCTCAATTTTTTTAGAGAAGGACTAATGACTATGCACACCAGTCACCCCACTTTTGGATATATAACAGAAAGAATACTCGCATCACTAAAAGTGGAGGTGCAAGTCATACCAGCCACTCAAGAGATGGCAGTCAGTGGCTGGTATGACGACTTAAGACCCCACCAGTAATCGTTCCATCAAAGCTGCTGAGTCAGACACTATCTCTATAAAATTCAAATAACCATGCTCTCCCACCTTGGCCAATCAAGTCACAGCGGCCATAATGAGCATACACACAGACTGGTGCCACAAGGCAGCCACATCCGATTTCAATGACACTGATTATTGTCCTTTTTCATGCGTGCAACTGCACTGCATGTGGTGCATGTTTTCAACAAGCTGCATTAAAAGGTTCCACAATTTAACTGTTCCTTACGCTCTCAGAGAATCGAAGCCCTGTACAATAATTAATGGAACAACAGCTATCAAATGGCAAAATAATAATTACGCACGTTTCCTGTCAGGAATAATTTCCTCCACCTTGTGTGCATAGCCGTATCACTTATTAGATCATGGAAGGTTCCTTTGGATTCAAGTTTACCCACAATATGCTAGCCTCGCAGTCAACCCAAGTAAGTGGGTACCAGAAAATTCAAACTTTGATAATTCAGACTTCCGGTTAAAATAAACAAATTTCAATTGTTTTGGTTGGCCTGCTATCTTTTCGATGTATTTAAAAGCTGCTTAATTCAAACGGCACCATTCGCCTAAATCTCTTCATACCCTCTGGTTGCCCTTACCAGGGCTGCTTTAGTTCCTTCAATGCGAACATTCATGCTCATATATATATTTTTAACAGTCAGAAATAAAGCTAACTGCCTTTAAGACTTGTCAAAGCATTCAAAATCAGTAGTAAAAGGAAAAAAAAAAGCACTGCTGTGGCTGCACATGTGGTAATTCGTCATCTCCATTTTTCCTGGTATGTAGCAGCGGGCCACATTTCTGCTTGAATCTGATAATTCAAACTTATGATGGTTCAAACAAAACCCTGGGGACCCCTCAGGTTTGAATTGACAAGAAGCTGGTGTAATAGAGCATTTGCTTCAGGAAGGCAGTGATGGTTATACCAACACCCAAACCAGAGAAAAAAAGATTCATTTACCTGCAAGGTTGTTAGAGGACTCCATGCAGGTTTCCTCAGTGGCATTGTGCTACCCTCTAGCCAAGCTGCTGTTTTCTTTTTCCCAATTGCACAAGCACTATGTCCCACATCTGCCCTAGACAAACGCCAATGCTGAACAATACAAAGGCTAGCAGGAACACGGAAACCTGAAGAGATTCACAATAAGCCAATAATATATTTCCATCATGGAAACAATTGCTTCTCTTGTCAGTGTTTACTCAGCTTTAAAGCCCTCAAATGGAGGAGGGAAAAAAGAAAACGTGGGGACTTGAAGTTGTGGCTAAGAGTAAGAATGCTAGAAAAAACAGATGGATTGTTGTTATAGTGATGCAGCTGGTCGGAATGGCTTACAATGCCAGTTTTTGAAATGAAGCGAGACAAAAAACAGCGAGAGAAAGAGAGAGAAATCAAGGAAAGTACTTCAATCACAGTTGCTGTCTGGAGATTTGGTTGCAATCTACACACAGTATTTCTAGCATAAAGAATGAAATAAATTGCAACAAAAGAAGACAGTGTATATGGCAAATGAGTTCTACAGAAACCCACAAGGCGGAGTAAGGTTTTGGAAAGGAAAATTAGCATCCATCCATTTGTAGCGCAAAGCCATAAAAATTCCATATGGATTTCTCAGAAATGAAAGCTTCTTAATTAACAAAAAATTCGTTCTGGTTCAAATGCAAGATCAACTCCTGTCCAAGGCAACCGCTCTGCTAAATGAGATAACCAGGAAATTGGAAATTGACAGCACAAGGGTGATTTGATCAACAACTCAATGCACATGGGCTTAATTATGGCAAATGAGTTCTACAAGTTTCATATGGGTTCTGTATGAGTTCTGTACCAGTTCTGTATGGATTTCCTTGTGGCTTTGTGCTACGGACGGGTGGATGCTAATTTTACTTTCATAAAACAGTGTGTAAGTGACACATCCAACGACCTCTTTCGTATCGAACATATAACCTTTCTTTAAGGACATTATGTTAGTGACGTAGCAATCACACGCATGTGTGACTGGCATCTACTCAGCATGGCACTGCTTCCAAAAGCAGTGTCTTCTCTTTTTCTTGCTATTCCATCTTTCCTTCTTTGCACTGCAAATGCCTTTTGTGATAAAGGATAGCCAAGGATGCTTACCAAAGACATTGCTAGCTTACCACCGTACACTTGGGAAATTGTGAAAGATAAGAAGGTAAGCATAATAATAATGCTGAAGCTACATCAAACATATTTGTCAGGCAGCTGTCAGTGTGAGCATATTTGCAGAGGAATGTTTGGTAACAGATGCAAGCATACGTGGTGGTGGTGATGTTGAATCAGGTGGCCTTAAGCTGGCAATACAAAGCCGGCAATTGTTCCGCCCAAGATTCCTAAAGGTTGATCATGGATGTGTCTATTAGCAATCGTTGCACGCTCTTCCTTGTTCTCATGGGCCCTTCGGGGAAAACAATGTTTTCAAAAGTCCTGTGTGGAAGGCCGCTCTGTTGAAGGTTGCGGATCAATGCTGATCTTTCATCATCGAATTGCGGACATAACCATACGAAATGTTCAATGTCACCCATATCCCCGTAGAGGCACAGAAGGGGGAAGCGCATCGTCCAGTCTTGAATAAACATGCCTTGGTGTATGCGTAGCCAGTCCCAATATGATACAGCAAAGTCGTTTCTGCACGAGAAAATCCACGGATTACACAGGTTTGATGCAGAGTTCTGTAGATTTCCCTAATGTACTTCTGAATTACATCCTTAAGGTTCTGATGAAGTTGTGGAGCTTTTAGTCTTGGGATGGAAGTCAGTGCACCTCGTGCAAGAGCATCAGCTTTCTCATTTCCTTCAACCCCATTGTGAGATAGGATCCACTGAAATTTTATGTCGAACCCCTTGCTCACTAATTCCCTGAGCAGCGCCAGGAACCACTTGAGCACAGCCTACGAGAATCACCTGCAAGTTTACACAGACGGATCAGTGTGTGCACAAACAGATAGGTGCGCAGCGGCATACTGCATACCATCACTGGACGTGTTGTGGTCTGGGCGTCTGGATCACACAGTTTTGTGCACTACAGCAGAAAGCACCGCAATTACTGCAGCCCTGCGAAAACTACATGCCTGTTCTGCCCAAACGTTATGGTGTTGACGGAGTCAAAGTTGGCGTTACAACTACGTCATAGCCTACCTCGAGAGAAATTTACGATGCAAGCATACATCTACAAGAAATTCAATGGGGTTTTGTGGCTTTGCACATACAGCAGTGCCTTGGCCGAGGCCGTAGAATCTTTTACTTTAACAATGAAATTTCATGCAAGTATGAAAGATGTTTAGTGCGAAGCAACACAGGACGGATAGGGAGGACACAACACATCTGTCCCGTGTTTGTTGCTTTGCACTAAACATCGTTCATGTCTTACCAACAAGGCTGAATTTCTCCCCTTGTGTCATACAAGTGGCTGAGATTACAGAGCCCAGTCTTAAAAGGGTTGAGACATGAAATTTTTAGGCTGTAAATAGCCTGCTGCAAACTTCCTCTGTATGCGAGGGCACTTGCCACGAAGTGTTGGGCACAGCAAACATTTATAAAACACATTTTAACTCACTTCCAAAGAGTGCCTCAATGCTCATTCTCGTGACTGAGAATCATCACAAGTGCGACACCCATGACAATACTTTGGAAGTACAGCGAAAGTTTTATTGATGGGGCACCACATTACAGTGATGTACAAGTGGTGAACCACTGCACCAGGCAAGCCGTGATGTTCTTTTATATTTTCCCTAAGGGTGTCTGGCGAACAGAAGGAGGCAGGGAGAACAGAGAAGGAGGCGAGAACATGGTGCCCTGAGCATTGGGGCTCCCACGCTCTCTGTTGTGTGTTGGCGCAGCTGCAGCATGTGTGTGCGAGAGCACAAACACAGCAGGGTGTGCATGCCGAAACAGTGACATCGCTGTTCAACTCAGTGCTCAGAAACTGAAAACAAGGATTGTTCACATAACTAGTAAAATACTGAGTTATTTACACGGAATATAGTGTTCTTCAGGTGTGCACTACGTTTCCGTAGCAATAAGAAACATTAAAAAAAAATGCACAAGGCACAAATTTGGTGTCTCAGCCATGCGGAAGGATGGACAGTGGCTCAGCCAAGGCTGCATTGTTGGCCATTTGCATTGTGAATTAATGTAAGCATTTGTGAAGGCAACGTTTAGCTGTACGCAACAAATTTAAGTTGTGCTGGAAGTTGACAGTGAAACAGGAGATAGCTTTTCATTACTAGGTTTTTCTGCGTAAAATGATTTGAGAGGCCCTGCGACGGTGTTCTAGTGACTATGGCACTCGGCTGCTGATCTGAAGGTCGCAGGATGGAATCCCAGTCGCAACGGCTGCATTTTGATGAAGACAAAATATTGAGGCCCATGTACTGTGCGATGCCAGCACATGTTAAAGAACCCCAGGCAGTCAAATTTTCCAGACACTATGGCACCTTTCATAATTACATTGTGGTTTTAGGACATAAAACCCCAGAAGTATTATTAAAATGGTTTGGAAAAAGATAGCAGCTTCTTCCCTACCATCCTCACAATAAACAGTACGTTGTATTGTGAACAAATGCACTGATGTGGTGCAAATAAAGCAGCTGGAAGCTAGTACTGGGTAGAGCATGATACCTCCTGGCTCTAAGAAAGGGAAAGTGAGGTAGGTATATTCCTCATGGTGTGAATTCTTTGCTCATTATAATGCATTCTGTGTCATCACACTCTTAAATCTATAGAATCAGATAATTTGCACAGCTTCAGAATGAAACAAGAACATTCAATTCCTCAGTAAGTTTCACAAGTTATTTGAACTCTCGGTTGTCTACCTCACAACTTGTTTTATGAAAATATTAAAAACATACATTAATCAACCTACTGAAAAGGTACAATCAAAAGCGCTTTAAGATGTACATATTAGTTGCCGCCCTGACGAAGACAAGTCCACTTGTCGAAATGTTGGCTCCTGCGACATTCCCTGTTCTAAATCGTATTTTGCGATTTGTTAAACATATTAGGAAAGTTTCACATATCTATATTTTTATCCTACCTTGGCTTTTGGTACCGATCTCAGCATAAATAGTTATGCATTATGCTAGCAGTAGTTCCAATTTTAAAAGTGAATTTTGGTAAACATGAAGAAAAGGAGGTGAGTACATGGTGGTGGAGGCATGACATGATGAACACATGCTGGCAGTGCACATGGATAGAAAAAAAAAATTTAGAAGTCCTTCCACTATCGGCAAAGAGGGTGCAAGCAATGCTTGGTGTGTGTCTGCGTGCTTTTCTCCTTCTTTCTTGCTGACTTCCTTTCCCTCTAATTTTATTTCTTTGGTGGAATTTCCAAGGGATTCATATGGCTCACATATGTTCGCATCTTCTTCGTTTGCCAACTGTGCTCTGGAGAGTGCAGATGTGTTTCAGAGGTGTGTGCACCTTTCGCTGTGCCCACTTGTCTGTTGAAATAAAATACTGCTTTAAAGTGTATATGGTGAAACACACAGACCAAACTGGTGTAATTAGGCATCTATGGGAGAGGCCTTTGCCCTGCAGTGAGTGTAGACACGGGCATAAGTGATGATGGTGAAGCAGCAATGGCTTAATCAGTCACCATATTGGTCCTGCAACCCAGCGGTCAGCAGTGAAAATCCACACCTGAACAAGCAATTTTTACCTTAGGGTAGCAGGATCTTTTTCGTATGCCATTGACAATGGCTCTACAAGTCAGCTAACAGAAGCTTCGCTCAAAAAGAAAAAAAAGAAGAATAAAATAAATAAATAAATAAAAACCAGCACAATGTGCTGTATGAAGGCAATGGACTACCCCTACATGCAACCCTGCAGTTGCAGCTCCTCTTGTTAGGCTTGCACCCCAGTTAAATACAGCTGCAACATCCAGTCCTCAGTCAGTATACATAAACCTCTCACATCTTGACCTGTGCCTGGGGTATCATCATTGCCTGGATTCAGGCTTGCCATCAAAGTCTTTGCCTCAAGGAGCAGCAACCCTCTAGTGCACTGGTCTGTGCTCGAACCAGACTTGCACGTAGTGTATACAAGTAATGGATTACTTATAACTGATTACATTTTACATTACAAGCAATCTATTATATTTTAGGGTAATTCTGTAAAGCTTCAATTGCACCCTTTAAGGAGTAACAAGCCTTGTAATCCTACATTTTTTTTTCCTGTAATTGATCCCAAATTACAAATGAACTAGCATGTACATACACATACTTGAAATTTTTGTATCAAATTTCAAGCTGTGGTTTAATATGTGACACAGGAGCGTGCACTAATAAAGTAACTTTCAATGAAAATCTGAAATACATATGTGTAGATACCGATTTGCCCAAGTGAATTTACCAGCAGCCCCACTATTTATGGAACCCTATATGTGATCTATGTAATGGGAAAATCTGTATGAAAAGTAATGTAGGAAGTAACCAATTACTCTAGAGCACGTTTCTGATTACCTTTTTTTTGAAGCTGTAATTGTACTTGGCTAATTTTTACAGTGAAGTGATTGTAATTATAATCAGTTGCTTTCCTTCAGTAACATTCCCAGGTCTGGCTCAGCTCATCACCTCCACTGAGACAGGGAACCATAGATAATACGGCTCTATATTCTCCACAAAGCCTTAATCCGAAGACTGCCTCTACAGACTGCCATCACTGAGCCAAGATTCACCACAATTGGAGAGGTTTGCCCGCCATGAACCACAGTGGTACCACACAGCACCGATATTCACACAAGCAGTGGGAGTGATCATGTGTACCCGAAAGATGTTAGAAGCCCTTGTATATAGTGATGCACCTCCATTCACTGTGTCGACCTGCCGTGGCAGTTTAGTGGCTAGGTGTTGGCTTGAGAAGCTCAAGGTCGAAATACAAAAAACACCCTTGTACTTAAATTTAAGTGCACATTAAAGAACCCCAGGTGGCCAACATTACTCAGAGCATTCCACAGCGGGGCCTGCTTTATAATCACGGTTGGTTCTGGAGCGTAAAATCCCATTATTATTATTATTCCCTCAGTGTGTCACTTGCGTTATATCGAACACTTCTAATGCTTCCTGTCACAGCATGCAGCAGGCGAAGAAGATATAAATGCTGGCCGAGGAAAAAAAAAAACTCTCATTGTGCTCTACCAATGTTAACAATGCTGAGATCTTGCACTCAATACACTCCAGCTTGAAATAAGCTTACTCTCATGTTTTTAACCATTAAAGGCTTTGGCGAAAGAGAAATGTAAATGCACAGCTTTCTGCCACATTGAATGAGTGCTAATAATTAAT
This sequence comes from Hyalomma asiaticum, assembly GCA_013339685.2. Classification (NCBI taxonomy): domain Eukaryota; kingdom Metazoa; phylum Arthropoda; class Arachnida; order Ixodida; family Ixodidae; genus Hyalomma; species Hyalomma asiaticum. The sequence continues at coordinate 121,390,275 of CM023483.1, read as the reverse complement.
AATAATCTACAGGCTATTACATGACAAAACCAGCATATTATTATGAGGCATGCTTGTAGTGGAAGGCCTTAGAGTAATATTGAGCACCCATCGTTCTTTAAAGGGGCCCTGCGACACTTTTTCAACTGCCGTCTGCAGTACTGCAGTGCGTGTAGGATCGAATGCTGAGATGAATGCAAAAAGAATTATGTAAATCGGTGGTCTAGAACTGGAGTTATTAGCCCTCGAAGTTCAAAACACGAGCAGACAGCATGAAACCAACATTCCCTTTCGTATTTCGCTCTCCCGCTGACGTCAATGGAGGCGTCCAATAGCAATGCGCGTCTTATAGAGCGACACCGGAAGACACCGGGAGCGTGTGGTAGCTCAGCGCGTTGTTTCGCCACGCCTGCAATAGATGGCGTGACGCGCAGTCCAAATACGGCGGCACGTGTCGAACTCGCTGTGCTTAGTGGACGTGCCATATGGATGCGCAAACCGTTGCACAGCGCGCCTAGTGTCGTTTTGCAAGTAATGTCAGATACTTGCTTTGTTTCTTACGAAGCATAAAAGCTATTTTAGCATATTTTGGTACTGAAAAGCGTGACCAAGCAGACACCACACGTGTGTGACAAGCACCTTGGAGCGTCAAGCCAATCAGAACGCCCAGCCTGGCCCCTCCTATGTCGTCAATCCATGTCACTTCCTGTAACAAAAATATCCGTTGTGTGTCGCCTCAGTTCAAACGGGAGGCGATTTTGGGCGGTTTGTTCGCTGAAATAAAATTACAGCCACTTTGCTTTCGGGGTTCCTACTCTCTCTGCGACATCCCCGCGTGCAACAGTTCTAGAATCAGTGATAAAAACGGCCTGCTCAATTTGTGTCGCAGGGCCCCTTTAATGGGCACTTTAAGTACACGAGTGTCCTCTGCATTTAATTCCCAAGGAAATGAGGCCGCCATGGCTCGTATCCGATCTCTTGGCTTCGAGCTCACCAAAGCAATGCCCCAGCTACTAAACTACTAAGGTGGGTTGAATAGATCATAAAGAGAATGTCATATAGCATCAGTAATTTATCTAACATACCAAAACGACATGGTGCAGAGAATCTACCAACGTAAGCAATCAGTAGGCAAACCTTCTTTGGTGCAGTCATTACACTGAGAACATTTTGGCGGCATCTCTTGCTTTGTGCGTAACTGTGAAGAGGACATAGCCTTACGCACCATATTCGTAGCTGTATAGTACAGGTGGCTATGCATTTGGCTCCTAATAACAGGAGCCTATTTGGCTCCTAATAACAGCAATGGCGGAGGCACTTGGCTGGTGACCCGAAGGTCGTGGGATTGAATTCGAGACCTGTTGGCCACATTTTGATGGAGGCAAAATGTTGAGAGGCCCATGTACTGACTGTGCTATGCCAATGCACGTTAAAAGGCAACTCTGGCGATTTTTCAGTGTCCACTGACCTCAATGAAATTTTCACTAAGTATTCTCCTTGGTACTGTAATAATATATGCCAAGTCAGGCAGTTGTAATTCATTTAGTTTTCCTGTAAATGAATTAAAAAATTTTTAGCGGATTTGCACGTGGGCTACCCTGCGCATCGTTGTTTGGTGACGTCAAAAGAGGCAGAGCTCCGCTGATTGGTAGAAGGAGAATTTAGACTTCCAGTTAGACACACGTTCCCACCTGTCTGCTCTGTTCTTCCATGCTGCTCTCCCTCGTCGTGTGTGGTTGCTGCTCGCATGTGCGTGCTTATCACGTGACGTTCGGAGGGCACCGGCAAGTGGCCGGCACGTGGCGCAGGAGAGAGCGAAACAAGCAAATGCCGCATTTTATGAATCAAACGTGATTAACTTCACTATTAAGGCACTGTTTCAAAAAAATTCTTATGGCTATGTGTTCGTTGCGGACACCAGCCACAACAACAACAACGCATCAGCTAAATTTTGACCTCTGGTGGTTTAGGGGCCCCTTAAAAAACCCCATGTGGTATCAATTTACGGGGCCCTCCACTACGGCGTCTCTCATAATCATACCTTGATTTTGGGATGTAAAAGCCCAGAAATGATTATTATTACTGTTTGGCTGCTGTGCTGTCTTCAGTGGCATGGAGGAAACCACTAACCTAGTCTCCCGATGCCACCTCAGTGAGAGAGGCCAGTGGACAGTCCTTCCACACAAAAGAACTCCAAGACTTTTATTGCTGAACCGATCTTTTCAGATATTCTTTTTCCCACAGTCTGTTCGGAAATGGAATGGGCTTCCAGCAGACATCGTGGAACATTTGTCTTTGACTGATTTCATTCAAGGATTGAAGGATACCCTGTCAACCATTTAACAAAACACGATGTGTCCCTTTTGTTGCCTGCATTTTAATGTTTCCTTTTATGCTTCATGTGCTGCCTGACCAGAGTACTTGTATGCAACACTAGAATATGTTTCCTTTACATGTGGATGTCAACATACAATGACATATTCCGAATTATTATGCATTAGTACATCTTGTACCCCAGCTCCTGCTTACAGCTTGTTTGGGCTAGCAGTATTGTACAAACAAACAAACAAACAAACAAACAAACAAGCAAATAAAGCAAGCCCTACTGCAGTGTCAATGAGTCTGGAGCCCTCATGGTCTTGGCTGTACTAATATATAATGGTGGTGTGGACAGTGCACAATTGATTTGTGAAATTGTGAAAAGTACAGAAGAGAGTAAAAGAGTACCAAATTGTGTGGTGTGCCGAAAAGAAAAAGGTGAAGAAAAAAAAAATAAAAGCCTGCCCCCATCTATTTCTTGTGTGTGTTCTTTAAGGGGCCATGAAACATTTTCTGACGATTAGTGTATGATGTGTGTATTCAGAATCCTGGCCATCCAGTGTATGGTATACACAGTTTAATTATATCATCTAGGTTTGCTTACAGCGATAAAAACACAACTTCAATTTCACAGCATTCCCTTCAACTCCACAGTTGATGCTGTCTTAATGGCTATCATGGCCTCCAAGATTTAGTGCACATTCGGAGGCCATAGAAAACAAAATATGCTCCAGCCTTGCTTCCATACAGCAGCACCCAGACGGGTACGACCATTCTTTTACTTTCATATAAATGAATTATTTTAGAGCAAACAAAAGTTAACAATATGTCTGCGTTTTTTAAATGTCATGAGGTGACGTCACTGAATAGTGCCTACACTGCCCTGTGATGTCGCATGGTTGTTTCACGGGTGCAAGAACACTAGGATGTCAAACAAGCGTCATTGAATGTAGAATGAATATTGAGCCAAAATATTTCAGAATTCGCATGTTGGATGCCTCACGAAGCAGTGAAAATTGCAACCGGCTATCTCCATACTCCTTTCATGACCCCTTTAAGTTGATCTCGTACTGTCTGTACCACCATCATGAAGTACAAAAAAGCACTTTGACACTGGCTTGGCTCTGCAGAAAATACTTACATATTTATGTGTTGATATACTGTCACCTTTGAAATGGTCTCTTTGTGCAGACATGCTGATATACAATATTCCCAGAGTTATTGACACATTGAAAAAAAAAAAAAAGAAGTGGCTGATCCCTTTGTCATAGGACTCGGTATAACAGGAAAGTGGGATGCGTCTTCACATAAGCAACTGAATGTTTATTGTACATCGGGGGGGGGGGGGGGGGGGGTGGACTTGCCCATTTTTATCGGTGTTTTGCTGGCACAGCACCATTTGACATGGATGAGCCCACACTCACGCATCACCTCTCTAACATTCATGACCAATCCTTTGTTCTTGTGGTAATGGAAGTAGTTTACGTAATAAATGGACACAGCCGATATTTCAGTAAATGCAGGGAGATGAAGGCATCAATCATGTTTACTTGTGCCACATTGACCCACCAAAGTCATTGCCGATTTGGGCACTTAAAGCAGCAGTTTTCATCTTGCCAGCATGCTGACAGAGTAGGCCACGGCTCGGGTGTCTCGATTCATGCTACTCTGTACAGGATGCTGAAAACCACTGGCTGCTGCAACGCCATTTTGAACCACAGCAAGCGGTTGCCTGTCTGTTTGGTGGCCGTGCTTCATTCAAGACCCAGAAGCATGCTGCAAGCTGTTTATGAACACCAGCACAGCCGACTCCAAGGGCTCGTGTGATTCAATATGGCGGGGGGGTTGTTACCACCCTGTATAGATAGAGTAGGGCGTATCAGGGCACCCCAGGCCACAGCCACGGAGAACCGCCATCCACAACAAAACGGGACCAGCGACACGGCTCAGCGCGCGCACTTCGAGGAGCACTTTCGAAACTGCCTGGAATGGTGTGTCATCCAGGAGAGGCGAATCCGCATGTGCGCATTGCACTTCACTTGGCCTCTCCTAGATGGTGACCCCATTCCAGGCACGTTACAAAGAACGCCGTGTGCGTGTCAAGCCAGAGAGCAACAAGTGATGAGAAAGGGCCAATGCCTCCATAAAAAACGCATTGAAAGGGCATAAGCTGTGTTCGTACAGCTTCAAGCGTGTGCGCCGATAGCTCAGTGGTAGAGAACCGGCCACCTTTCGTCGTGGAGCGAGGGGCTGAGATTTCAATCCCCAGCACATACAAGAAAAATTTTCTGTGTCTTTTTCTTTGTAGTTCTTACATGTAAATTTTACTGCCTCACATCCATTATGGAAATGACGTAGTGGGGTCGTGGTGGACCCCGGTATAAAACACTTTTGTGTTAATAAATTCCAAGATGAGAAGGTACACATGCTGAAATTTCGGTATGCATTCTAAACAAACACACCCTTTTAATGCATTATCAAATGTGCAGCAAGCTTTCGTTCTATGTAAAATCATGTATGCCATGTCCTGGTCCCGAGCTTGAGACCGGATGAGGACGAATTTTTCGGCAACTAGTTCGAAGCTTTCATTTCTGAGAAATCCGTGTGGGTTCTCTGCAGCCTTGTGCTACAAATGGCTGGATGCTAATTTTCCTTTTCATGCAGTTTAGTATGTTCTATCCAAATGTCTGTTGTAAGTAGATCTGTTGTAATGAGGTTATACTGTAATACTTTAATTCTCAATTTAAAACGAAAATTGTGTACATGTCAGACCTGCCAAAGCTGCATAAAGCTTGACTGTCAGTGTGTGGCAGCAACGGAAATCGACAGTAATTTCAAATATAATCATTTCATGTGTGAAATAAGCACAATAAAGAAAACATGCAAATTTCTCAAACGATAGATGAACAATTCCTCTGAGCACCTTTTTTAACTGATGTTTTGTCCAAGTGTATAGTGCACTTGGGGACAACCTATTAAGGCAGAAAGGAGAACAGTAAACCCATGTTCTCTTGACATACTTAGTACAACGCCTGCATAGAAGGAACCAACTCACTCACAGGACAGACAGTTGCAAGACAACTTTATTTATGGGCAGGTCATTTCTTACCTCCTATCAAAGGTGCCACCTACAAAAGCTGGACACTACTTGAGGCCACACCTGCCATCAAGAATTTCTGGCTCCAAAGCAACATTATTATGCTGCCTCTGGATAGGGGCGGAATGTAAAGGCATACTTGTGTCGTATCAGCATGGCTCATACATCTACCTGCAATTTTTGTGGAATGCAGGAGACATTTGAACACGTGCTGTGTATTTGGAGTCATTATGACATCCAGCGCTACCAACTTCAAACGGCACTCAACAGACTTGACTCAAGGCCGTTTTCAGCAGCCAAGGTTCTTAGACCCTAGCCACATGCTTCAATGGCTCAGAAGGCGACGAAAGCATTACTGACGTACCTGAAGTCAACAGGTCTTCGCCACCACCTCTGGACAATGTGCTTGTGCAAGTGTGCGCATGATTGGTGCTCTTCTCTCTTCCTTCCATTCTATTTCACCACTTTATCCTTTTCCCCAGCACAGGGTAGCAAACCGGACGTGTGTTTGAGTTAAACTACCTGCCTTTCCTTACTTCTCTCCCTCTCTCTGGATAGAGGGGAGCAATTCTTAAGACACAGACAAACATACTTGACTTTGTAACTACTTCGTTCCTTAATGATGCAGTCTCCATTAGAAAGTGATTAACAAGGTTTAAAAACACCATTAGTGGTATTAATGTTTAGATCATAGGTAATGTTTCTTTAACATAGAACGAAGGATAGGGCTGATCATTGTTTGTCAATGCGTCGCGCAATGACCAAACACTGTTGTGCTGTACATGAATGCACTGTAAACCAGAGCATGTACGTACTACACTTCTTGAAATAGAGAGGGGCATGTAATATCTCCTCATTATATGGACCTTTGCACATAATGAACATGCACGGCGATGTTAGAACTTCATTTAAAATTACGGAAAAGGAATGAAATAAACAGGAGAAAATCTTTAAATAGGACTTGTATACACCAGAAATGCTATTATACTTTACTCTAGAGCCAAGACAATGCAACAGTCATTGTGGTGGACATCATAGCTTCAGCAGTATTAAATTTGTCTTTAGAGAGATCGATTAGAGAGACAATAAGGAGTGAAACCATTTCTTGCATATTAGTAAACGGCCTATACACAACGCCAAAAGTGGCACTCTTTCCGTGAGATGACACTTCGGAAGCGAGGAAACATGCAAGAACGAAGTACAGGTGCCGATGCTCCCACTAGGTTTCTGCACTGGCTCGCTTTGACGTCAGATTTTGGAGACTCCTGCTGGGGCCTATGTAATGACTCACTGGCAAAAATGGATTGCATTGTGTTCTAGTGGGCACAGGCACTAAATATAGCATTCATGGAATTTCGCTGAGCCAATGAGGGCGTAATATAAAAAATTAGCTTAAAATCCATGACGTCATGCTCACGTTCAAGGGCCAATGTTTCAGCACGAAATTCCAAAAATAAAGCTTAGACCTCCGTTTCCTCTTCTACTAGTTAACTCATGGTGGCGAAATCAATATCAACAATACAAAGAACAGTATACTGGCCAAAACTGATTCATTGTTATTATTATTATTTATTCGGTACCCACAGCACCAGAGGCATTACAGTGGGGGAGGGGATTAGCATTCCTTCAAAGGGTCCCTGAAGTAGTTTTTTTTTAACAACGTGTGGCCGATTAGGCTGCGTCATCATCAAATAATTCACGCCATGCACCAAGGCAGCTATGGGCTTATTATAATGGCCTTCCTCCTCAACTTGCTTAGCTGCGGAGCGCACTCTAGTGATGGCTACGCCTCCCACAGCAGCTGCTGTGCCGAGGGCCAGTAGCAACATAGCGATGCTATGTCCATGTTGAGACTGCCGGCCTGAGTAGTGCGCTGGCGACACGAGTGTGCACCACAGGCACCATGACAATACCATTGGCTGGCCCTCTGGTGATCATGACATCAGCCGAGACAGCCAATCTCTGTGTGCCCATTGTGTGGCCCAATGGGCAAGGGCAGTTGAGAACTCTTTAGATCAAGTTGCATCAATCTTTCATGATGCACATATTTCAAACCTTGTAGCAAATTACAGACTTAATGTAGGGCACTGATACTGGTCTGCTAATGATCAGAAGGACTTGAGCTATCGGAACAATGTATTTATACAAAATCATCCAAACCATTTCACGATCCCTTCAAGAGGCACAAATAGAGCTTAGCACTAATGAGTCAATGAAACCAAAGTTGGTTTGCAAAACCTCGAACTGAGCATTGGCATGCAACTGGTAATGCAGATGTCTGTGAAAAGCACAATTATGATTAACATACATGTTGAGTTATTAACAAAGATAAGAACGAAGCATATGCCAAAGTAGTGTTATAGACAACATGTAAACTCTCCATCCATACAATATTTTTTTGCTTGTAGGCTAAAGCTCTGACTTGCGCTTTCTTCTGTGCACTGTTATGGCTTTAGTCATAACTACACTAACAAAAGGAAGTGTAATAACCATTGTAAGATAAGGGCAGAACAATAGACAATGACGAAGAAAGGTGATAGCCTCCATGCGTACGACCTCAATAACAAAGAACAAGAAGCCTCCAATTTTCTTTAGTGAATGTTCAGAGGACAAAATCACATTTTAGGTGCCACAGCTTGAATACAACACACCTCAATGCTGATAAGAAAATATGGGCACGTACCGCAAGTACAAAGATTGGGAAAAAAAAAGAAAGAATTGCAAGAGGAAAGAAGAATAGAAACGATTTACAACAAAGCATTACACCGGTGTGCTGCATGCTTTATAGCCTAAACGGCAAGCATATGCTATTCTGAACTGTCGAGATCTTTCCTGAGCAATAGTACATGTCATTTAGTATAGCTGTGGTTTCACCCTATCTGCAGATATACTAAATGAAGCGAAGAAAATACTGGCACCAGACACGTGTACTCGCCTCCTGCGCTGGTTTTCGCTTTGTTCAGCAACATCTGCACTTTTTCACAAGGAAGCTTGTGAAAGATATTGGCAGTTACAGTGACCTTACTATGTACTATAAAAACACAAGTGGGGAAAGTAAGCTTGGGACAGTGAGAGAGGTGATCATGAGCTCCAGGCTGCATCATATATCCCACAATTGTTTCGGAAGCTGTCAGGAGGACACTGATGTCTGCAGTACATGCATGTCGAGCAGGGGCGGACACAGGATTTTTCCAAGAGGGGGTCAGCTAAACCTGTATGCAAGGCGTCAATACCCAAAGAAATCGATGTGCGTGCTTTCAGATGCGAGATGGTGTATTTGCACAATACTAAAAAGTCACTTGTAAGGACGTTTTTGAAACAGGTCCTTTCTTGAGGGCACACATTCAAAAATTGAGATGGGGTCAGGATGTCTAGGACCGTCAATGACATCGAGCTTCAGGCCACTGACATCGTGAATGGGCGCGAAGGAGACGACCTGCATGTTAAATTCAGAGATAGGCCAAATGCGAAAAAGACGTTTGATGCATCGAATATAACTACACGTAGAAAGCGCAGTTGTAGTAGGAAAAACCACTTCAATTACGGCTGCAGTATTCTTGTCAAACAACCGAACGTGCCATTAAGTTCAAAACGTCATATGCTCATTTAGGGAGCATCGTAGACCGAGCCGTCAACCACTTACGCGGCATACATCAGCGCCAAACAACGTGATGATTGAAATTTTTCGTACGTGCTACAAAGACAAATAACAGGTTGCTGACAGGTGAGGCGCCGGCACCGGAAACGCGCAGCTGGGCGCCCGTGCTTTTGGTGCGCGCACAAAGCGCTGGAATTCCCGGAGCATATGGTGGCCGTGCTAAGTAGTTTCGGCTTGTCAGTATTGCGCGAAGGACACTACCCAGGCCGGCAACATATGTACCGATTGAACTCAGCGAATTCTTTGCGAGTAGGGAGTACAGCGTGTGCGCTACTTCCGAATGAAGCGATTGAGAGTCGCGGCACGGAACGTGGCATGTGCGTTGGTGCGTGCATCATTAGCAGCGGTATGCGCTCTAGAAGACGTTCGCTGCAGTGCAATCCCTCGATCATTGTCCCAGCTAACCTATACGGAAGAGACGCAGCATCAGAGCGCGATTTCATCGTCGCGAGAGGAGGACCGCGCGCGCGACACAGCGCAGAGTTTCATGAAAAGTTCAGCGCGCGCTTACGGCATGGGCTCCTCTTTCGTCCCGTCGGGTTCTGGCCGCCGGCCAAGGGGGCGTAGTGGACACGCTTGTTGTCGGCTTTCTTCTTCTCCGACACATCGCAGGCCAAGGTAGCGGTCATCGCACGGCCGCATAGCCCGTCCCGCGACACCCGAAAGCTGCTGTCATACACGCACAGCTGTCGCAGCTGTCACCAATGTAGTACAATCACGTGACAATGCGAGCGCTTACGGCAGCCTTGGCCTAGCTCTGCCAGCTCCACGCACTCCGGATCAACCGCGCTATCGCATACATGCGTATCAAGCGCCGCCATATTTAAAGGTCTGGCTTTGTCATTGGCCGTGGGCGGTCCAATCGCGCGCGGCAAAACGCAATTGGTGGGCGGGGCCGGTGCGAAGCAGACGACTCTTGTCAGAGTCCTCGAGCCTGAAAAGAAAACTGTTTCTGCTAGAAGATCAATAAATCTGCCAAGAATTTCGTCATAACAGTTTGCCGCGGCTCACATTGTCAAAAAGGCTTCATAACTTTACAGGCGAGCGCTGTTTGAAGGATTAGTATAGTTTTTAGAAGTGACAACGGCGGCGGTCTGCTCCCCGGTGCCTACCGCAGCCGCGATTATTTGACCGAATAGTCAAAATAAATCGCATTTCAGTTCAATTCTTGTAGCGAGTAGGACAAATTAAGCAACGCTTTTCAAAGTAGCACAGAAATTCCCCGAGAATGTGACATCCCGGAGCATTTTCGGAACAAGATGCGGCGAACCGTGCATCGCAACCTGCCTCAACCCTCTGGCGGGAATATTTTCGCGCGAAATACGACGAGAGCGCGCGTCTTTGTACGCGGCGCTTTTTTTGCGCGAAACGGCCGAGCGTTATACCCTCCGCGGTGGACATTTAAATCGAAGTCATCTGGTCCATTTAATCGATTGTTTTAGTTCCGGATTCCGTTGGATCGACTCTTTGATCCATCTAGTTGTGCAATCATGGCACAGTTTTGATCGCAGGGACGCGTAATATTCATTTGGAGGCGGATTTTTCGAGGTCCACTATGTCCGCGTAGCGGAAGCCTACTTTGTACTGGGCGCCGGCTGCTGGCTGTGCGGGCCGCATCACGTCGAGGGATGATGATCTCCACGCGTCAGGTGGACTTTGTTCACCCTGAGATGGCCAGCGGAAGCTTCAAGACTCCCACGGCTAAGGAACCAGGAGGATCGCGGCACTCACTCGTCAAGCCGGGCCAGCTGCCGGCGGCTGCCATTGTGATGGACGAATACGGACAGACCCCCGACCACTTTTACCTGGCCCGCAATCCGGCCAAGCCGCCCGCCGAGAGAAACCAGGTGGGTCACCACGAGTCCCCACGGACCTCGGGCTTGACCTGGGGCCGGTTAAATGCTGACCGGATGCGATCGCGGAAAGGCATTTTGCGGACGCTGTGCCCTTTGGCTTCCTTTGTTTACAAACGACTTCCGCGATTGGGCCCGGGGACCTTAGTTACCGGCGACCCCCCAGGGGGTTCGGGCCCCACTTCACGGTGACCCGTTGCCCGACAATGTATCCCAAATACCATGGAGGCCCTCGCAAACTGCGTAAATTTGAGAAAAGTCTTTATTTCCGATTGCCCTGCCTCAACCACGACGAGGGTTGTGGCTACCTCGAACCATCGAGCGACCGTTGAAGTCTGTTGCCGGTTGTGTGCTTTGACGACCGAAAGGAACGTTCATTCTTTAGTTCTTCGCTTACTCCTGCGTTTTGCGATTTCGTTCCCGAAGCGCGAGAGCAGTAATGCGTGTCCCGGAAGAACAATGCGTGCAGAGTGCACGCCGTGTAGTACGTGTCCCCCCCTCGCCATCTCCCCCAGCGGGCACTTCGCCTCCCGCGGTTTCGAGCTGGTCATCTGCGCCACTTGGTGTTGCCTGCCTGGCCAGCTTGCCTAATTACCGCCGCGGCGGCGGGAACTCACGCCCCGAGCTCGCGATCGAAACCGTTGTCGTGTCACCACGGTGGTGGCGTGCGGCTTGTCACCCCTAAAGGGGCAGGTGTGCGTCCGGTTACAGCGGCTGTGCTTTTTCTTGGCCATCGTGTGCGGCGATCGGCCGGCAGAAAACTGCTCGTGAAAATCTTGGACCACGGCCCCCTCTATGACTGCGGTGCCCGACGCAGCTGGGCCCGCGAAACGACGCACACTTTATTGTTAAATGGGCGAATCGGACAACGTGTATGCGTGGCGGGGGGGACTCCTGGGAGCACACTGCGCAGATTCGTGCGGCTGGCTCTTGCGTGGCTTCATCAGCTGCTGTGGTTAGCGATTTTCGAGTCTTGTTCGATTATTAACGCCTATTGCACGGACTAGAGGGTAGCCTTTCGTAAAGCGCTTTTTTTGTATCTATTTAGTTTGGCCATTGTCGACACGGTCGGGCGCCGGCGGCTGCTCGCGTTTTTTTCCCACGCCCTCCGGCGCGATTTTTTTTTTTTTTCTGGCCCTCGATGGCGCGCACATGTGCACCAGCGTGGCCATCAAGCCAGCTCGATTCGTGATGCTCTTTAGAACGCGATCGTTCGAAGTGGTTCTTGCACAGCCGCATTTGTTATGACGGTTATGTTGTTGGCAGGTACGTTGGTATTCCAATCTGGCTGGTTCAGTGCGATTGGAGCGTTACTTTGGTCATCGCGTTTTCGGACAGTAGCTGTTAGCTATGCGCGAGTTTCAAACCGTGTCTCGCGATGATTAAGGTGCTGTTTTCAGATTTCACTGGCACCAGCCATTAGATGTTGCATGGCAGTTGCCAGTTGGCAGTGTGTCACACTGGGTACCTGTCTCAGTGTGTTGATCTTCATGATCTTCACTGTGGTGCTTTCAGGTGAAGCGCCGGCTAGACATGGAGTCCCCCGAGCCGTTTGCCTTCAAGGCACCAGCGGCAAAGAAGGGACGTCTGGCCAGTTCATCAGGAGGTCAACTTCGAAAAAGTATGTTCATTCTGATAGTTCATGTCGCTCGTGTAGTATAGAACAGCTTTCATGTGCATGTCAAGAGGAGTAGTGTGAAGAGCTCTGTATAGCAGACATTATCTTGTAGTTAACAGCATTAAAATGTTTCAGTGCGAATGGGCTTGTAGAGCTAGCGGTGGCCTTTCTCGCACCCTTGCGAAGGCATAGCACCCTTTGGTTCTTAGAATTTTCCGCACGAAAGTAGGTCTCTTTAGCGTAAACATTGTATGAAACTTGCTTGTAATAATTTTTTGTCTGTTTCTCATATGAAAGGGGCGTCCCTTGGAATCTCAGTGTTCTTTAACCATTCAGTGTCCGGTAGGCAAGGTTGTGAGAACTCTTGCAGCACGTTTTATTTTTATTTATGCAATACATCTCATTTCCTGCGCAGCTGGGGAACGCAATCGGTATGACACATCCCTTGGTCTGCTGACAAAAAAGTTCATCCAACTGCTAAAGGGAGCATCAGATGGGGTAAGATGCCTGTTTTGATGGCAACATTAATTTGCCTCCTAGAGCTCCAATACTTAAGACAGTTGCAGTTTATGCGCACTGCTAGTGTCACATGTTTTGTTTCAGAGTTGCAGCTTTCGACATTAGTACTTTTGTGACTGTTTAGCTTGTGCTGAACCTCTGCACGTGCAAAAAGTGGCTTGAAGCCGCACTGCTGGACCATTTCGTTACTGGTCTGAAAGCTCTGGTAAATAACCTGGCATTTGTGATAATCTCTGTAGTTCATTATTATCTTATTTTGGTTCTGCTTGCACTTTCAGATCCTTGCAGATGGTCCTTTCTCCTTTGAGTTAAGCTATCTCATGTGCATGGGTGCTGTGTGGTGAAGCACACTCGTTTCTTGGCTGAAATGTGAGAAGACTGAAATTTGGGGGAAAAAAAATTCCATATCTTAAGGTTGTGGGGACACAAGAACATGCAGTTTATGCGGGAGTAGTTTGTTCATGAAATGTGACACAGTATAATCAGTGGGGGAGAGGTCAAAGGACTTGGTCAGGTCACTGTTAAAAGGAAGAATGAAATGTTCAAAGAAGTCTTGCCTTAGAAATTACTACTTTGCTATTGTAATAATTAGCATACCGATACTCCTGGGACATTACAATTATGGAGAGCAATAAAGAGGTTATGAGACAAGACAATTTGGAAAGGTTAAGGTCAAGGTCATTGAGAGGACAAACCTTGAAAGAGGGAAAAGCATGATACTGCCCAGCAATGGCACGTTGGATCAGTTTGGTAGACAACAGAGAACTCATGCTACAGTAAACAAAAAGGCAGGACTGCTCAAATGTTGATTTGTAAAATGGAAGGACTTTATGGTGTCATTTGCGCTGTCTGTCATGCATACAGAAGACAGCTATGCAGTTTGTTTTGTTACTGTGAGCAGCTTCCTGAAGGAGGCTTTTGTGCATCCTAGCCACTGTGTCAACGTTAACGTTTCTCCATTCGTATTAGAGTGCATGTCTCTTTAGCGGGTGCAATACCTTGTCATGCATTCCAGGGTGACCTTTGTTGTCCAGTTAGAATTGTTGTGACGATTAAATCAAATCATATTTCTGGTGGAGACATAGGCTGTTGTGGGCTCACTGCAAGAGCCAATTCTAGTGGGGATGCTTTTCACTCCTGTCTCTGGGGTTCGTGTCAGTCGTTGCGCATAACAAGAAAAAAAAAAAAACTTGTTGGTAAAAGTGCCCTGTGACACTTTTTCAACTGCCTCCTGGAGCACTGGGGCGTGTGTAGTATTGAATGCAGAGATGAACGCAAAAACACAAGCAGACAGCCTGAAAAAACGCTTCCCGTTCCCTGCTTTCAACCAGTGCGCGCCTCTCGTGTAAATATAATGGAAGTTTTGCTTCAAAGTGTCTTGTACAAAGTATCTTGCTACAGCTCTTTTTGATGGAATTGTCGTCATCATGGTTACAAGGAAGTGTTAGTTAGGAGAAGCAGTTGTTTTCAAAATATGATACTTAAAGCAGATTCCCCCCCCCCCCCCCCCTTTTTTTTTTTTGTCATAGAATACAGTGAAATATCAATACAAACCTTAATTCGTTTTTCAGGATAATTTCTTTCATCTTCCCTGTCAACATCCCATAGGTGCAATGCATTTTTCAGCTCTCATGAAAATCGCATCAATGACATTTAACTGTGTAAGGAATGTTTCTGATCAGCCCCGAATGAGCCTCCAAACCTTTTCCACTGCAGTAGCGCACTACTGCCACTGCTGCCACTGTCAGCGGGCTTTCAAAATCACTTGGAAATGGTGGCACCCCTTTCCTGATGGGTGCAACAGAAAATAAAAATAAAGATGCCCATCGTTTCCCCATACCAATTTGGCTGCCACCTACGTTGGAGGCAAACAATAAAAAGCAAAAAGCTTCACCTGTTTGAGGCAATGCTTTTTAAGCCACCGCGACTTAACATATACATACATTGACGTGCCGAGGACACCCCTGGACATAATTTTCCATATTTTTTTTTGCGGCCGAGCAGAGGTCAATGAATATAACATGTGACATGATGTGTTAAGCCGATCACAATGCACAGCCACTGTCGTCACTGCCACATAATCAAGCCTCACTCGCTGTAATGAAAATCATCGTTGTGTGTGGCTATGGTTGAAGCAGAAGGCAGCTTCTTCGTTGAAATAAAAATTATAACCGCTTTTCTTTTGGAGCTTCCACTCTATAATTGTTTTCATCAGCAGCAGCATGAACAACTGACCTTGCATGTGAATAGCACATAGTGCCTTCTAACTCTTCAGAATTTTCGGTAAAATGTACAAATTTGGACTAGTCTTATAATCTTATCGAATATCTACTAAATTTTTATGGAAAGCTGGTTTAGGTTGTGAGAAAATGCTAAAGCTCATAATAAAACTGCATCATTGCTTCACTGCATAACACTGTTGTCATGCAGTGAAGAGTATTGAGTGGAAGGGGGACACTGCCTTTCAATTCGATGTTTGTTTATCTTTCAAAGAAACAAAGGAGCAGTCACAAAAAAGCTACTGCAATGAGTAGCTTGACGGGGTGACAGCCCCCTTAGAATGACAGCAACAGACAGGTGCATAGGACACAAAGAAAAGATAATAAAAAGAAGTGCATTCCCTGGACCCATTTCATCTTCTGCCTTCATTACATGTGCGCATACACGGTATAATTGCGAGTAGCAATTTTAGTGGCAGTCTTTAAGAACTGTATGATATTGCTGCATATTTGGGAATCGATAAGAAAAGTATGTCAGCCTTCTTTGTCAATCTTCTGCAGCCTTCTCGTTGCTAATGCACAAACGTGAATGTCTTCAAGTTGGCAGGTATGATAGTAGAACTCCAGTGTGGAAAATTGAGCAAGTTGATTCACCTTCATTTTTTTAAAACTGTGCAAAAGTGCAAAAAGACACTTGACAAGACAAAGAAGGACATTGGACAAGCGCTGAACTGTCAACAGGCAGTTCTGGTACCAAGGAAGGGAATAAATACAGGGACAGCACGACTGTGCACACACTCTCACATTAGAGTTCTCACATTTTTGAAGAAGGATGATTTCATAATTAAGTAGATAATATGGATTGGGCAGAGATGCAAAAGCCATGCTTTTACTCAATCTCGAAAGCTTCCTATGATCTTGCATGATCTTTGATCAGCATGCTTGCAGAGGTCCAGTTGTCGGGCCATGTAAACTGCTTAATGGGCAGGCATTTTAAAGCTGCTGAACGGATACAGACTGCTCTGGTCCAATTCAACATTGGTTGCACGGCTACAGCTTTCTCTGTGGCCCTCTCAATGTAGAAACATTGAACCTGTGCACCTACCACAAGGTGTAGCTTTATTTATGGCCTGGACATTGTGCGTACTGTCATAGTCTTGAAGGCAAGGTCAGCTTCACTGCTGTGCTAGAGTGCCATGCAGTGTAGCATACATGCAGTGTGAGGAAGGAGGGGTCACTATACGGGTTACACAGGACATGTCGCACACTGTGTGTAGATACTTACACATGCATGAGTACTTGTGTGACCGTCGCTGTCATCCAAAAATGTTACTGGCAACCATTTCAGAGCTGTCTATGATGCTAGTGTTACATTGTGAAACAACAAATTATTGCACAAGTTTGCTTTTATTTTTGCATTTTCCCTGAAAATCTCCCAGTTTTTAAGGTCCCCCTTATTGGCAGCTGTGGTTACGTTATCACAGCTATGTCTAGTTAGCATATTGGGCTTCCAAGAAGTGTTTAGGAGGCTAGATTTCAAAGAATTGGGTTAAACAATAATAGGGAGCACCTGTAGTTTTCAGGTGTCCAGCCAGGAAAGCTGAAGGTGGGCACTGACTTATGGCAACTGCTGGGATTTACATGAGCCCAGAGCTCTTGGAGAGGGTATTTTGCAGGGTATTTTTGCAGAAAAATTAAGCAACTTAAGTTTGCCTGGTAACGAACTGTCCGTTGAAGGAGTGAGTGCTTACCTGGGCAAAGTAGTCAGAGGGGAGTGTCACCTTTTTATGGTGTTCGTTAATGTGAATTAGGCCAGAAAGATGCGCAACCATTCCATACGCACAAGCACTTTTCATACTCATATAAGAGGAATGCACCAACTAAGAAATCTGCAAAATACTAATCATACCAACAAACAAACAAACAAATGAAGTGGAGCATGCGCTAACAAGTTCACTTATCAGTTTCTTATCTAAAGTCCAGTATGCCAGATAATTAGTTGCAATGAATTTAACAATGAGAAAGTATTGTACATTTTAACCTGTACTGACTTCGAGGTTGAACCTAACTTTGAAACTTTTTGGTGTACTAGTAATGAGGTTTGGACAATATGATCACTTGAATTAGAAATAGACGCTAATCATGTGCATACGTCTGCGATACCTAAATGTGCAGAAATATAGAGGAATATACAGCCCTAGTACAAGTTCTGCATTACATTTCAACAAGTTCTGATCAGAAAAAGCGTGCACAAGATCTGATGGAATTACTATAATATAGTCTGTAGATTTTTCTCTGCGAGGGTACCCTGAACAAATGGAAGAAGGAATTGATGTGTAGGGATTAAGGACCTCGTGAAGATTGTCAAAGACAACAATTCACTGTGAAGTTTTATGGTACCGTCAATATTAAATTTTGTTTTAAACTAGCAAGAGCACTGTCTTTTTTGCCTCATAATAGATGAAAGGACCATATGTGACAAGTTTTATTATTAGGTGACTAGTTACTAGTTAACCGTAGGAACTCTTTCACAAGATCTTCAGCAATACATCTTCAGTATTGCAGCAACGTGACATTCATGACAAGGTGCTTGCTAAGGGGAAGACACATTTTTGCCTCTAGAAAATGCGACATGGTTAAGACTTTGTTGTACAGGGTACATAGAGTTGTGACAGTTGATGTCATTGTTTTCCTGCAGATAACTTGCTATAAAGACTTAGCTACCGTGCAGTCTGAATCTTTATTTTTTTTTTCCTTCAGTAAATGTTGAGAATCCATTGAACCTTGTAATTGTCTTTAGTGGATGGACAAGATGTATGTCAGTGAGATAGTTCAAGGGAGATAGAATGCTCTTATTCAGAAGAGTGCTCTAATGTGTGTGTGTGTGTTTTCTTTTTAAATCATAAACCTTATGTGCACGTTGAGTGCAATGCCTTGCTAGCAGCTGCTGCTTCGACAACCAGTAGAGCAGAATTGATGTGAGCTTTCTCTGTACGTTGTCCTTACAAGCACCCTCTGCCACAGCCATTTACCTATTTGCATGTCAATGCCTGCCAACTCTCCTAAGTTGCCCGGCAGACTCCAAACTTCTGATCTCTTCCTGATTGTACGGTTAGGGCCATAGGTCTCGCTATTAAACAGCCGCGAAAAGAAAAAAAGGACGCACGTTCTGAAAACTGTGGCTTTGAGGGCACGGCAGCTTGACAAAAGGCTTTTGCCTCTACCCGCTTAGGTAAGGGGAGGGTAGGACATCATGTTTGTGTGTGACGTTTGTTATCTGTGGTTTGGCGTGTTACCTTTAATTTCAGTGAGGAACTCATGATAATATGCATAGAAGAGCATTTCCACAGATCTTACTATGCAATACAGCTGCCGTTTTAGGTCATGCAGGTCAATAGCTGTGTACTTATGCAAGGTGTCATTTGTACTAAAGCATGCTTAAGCTTTCACAATCTTTATTGGCTGTGGAATGTAATATGTCTTTTTTTCTTAGCTTCGCTGCTCTACAGTAGTGTCATACGGTGAAGTGCACTATGCAACATAAAAGGCTGCTGGCTTTCATAAGATAAAAGCAAATTTTTCTCTGTGTACATGTGTAGTTAATTTGGCACACACTGTATAACCACAAGTACTGATCACCAATGATCACCATTGGCACCAAAGGCATGATCACCAATGGCCCAAAACATTACTGGAAATTGTTCCAAGCTGTCTTTGATGTTACTGTGGCCCTGAGAAACAAGAAGAATGTACTTTTTTTTATCGGGTCTCCCCCTCGCACATCTCTTGCTCTGTGATGCTCCCTGCAAACGTGTTTTGCTGCATCAGTATGATGACTCTTCTCAACTTCCAGTGATTGACACACCGCATAGTATGCAGGCTCCCCCACAAACTATTTACAAAGCGTGCATGCGCTACAAGCTTGCACACTCAGTGTTCATGACTCAGACTTGCCCATACCAGATACAAACTGCATTTTTCATGCATAGGGCTGTGTGTGCTGGTGTTAAATTTTAGTGTTTGGCTAGTGTTCACGCACAACTTTTGTCATTTTACCATCTCTATGGCCGTAGTGCTTTCAAGCAGCCTAGATAACCATCTCGAATTGAAAACTGCATGCATAGTGGTGTAGTACATATGTTATACCTGCAATGGCAATTTCGAAGCATTGAGTGGTTGATCCAAAAGGTGGCAAGTTTTTATAGTGGTGGTAAGCTGTGTGCACGTTCTTAACACCTTTTAGGGATTACCAGTTACTGTTTTATGTTTATGAATGCCAGTTATACTAATAGGGTCGTTAAAATTAGGGTAAACTAATCTACAGGCAGCGCGTTGTGTAAAGGCAGAGTATGCTTAAAGTCATTACATCACTATAAGAGCAAAAACAAGGAAGGACTATGCCATGGCACATGTCTGGAGTATTGAAGGTTAAGGAGACATAGTTGTCAATGGGAAGAAATAGCTGATGCTTAAAGGAGCACAGACACAAAATTTTGAAGGCGAGATTACTTGAAAGATATTTTTGTAGACACATATGCATCATCTATGAAATATCAATGGCAAATACAACCTAGAACGTATTTAAAATCAATTTTAATGTGTGCGAAGTGCAACTGAGCTTCATGGAATTAACAGCTAGGAGGTTTTTGCTGTAAATAAGAACCATTTATGACGAGCATATAGGCGGCTGCCGTGCTGTTCTCTGTGGCAGTGCACTAATATCAAGAGTCATGCTTGCATCTTAAAAAGTAAAATGGTGTATTCCCCGTGGTCAAAATTAATTCAAAGTTCCCCTTCCTACTAGTAGCGCACCTCATTGAAATTGTTTTTGTTGTGTAGTACAATGCAAGCACTGTGTGACAGTACGCAGTTTCAAAAACTGTTGATAGGTTAATATGTTTTGTTGATCCTAGCAATGTTGCAGTTTTCCCACTCAAATGATATGTTTCAGGCTTTAGAAGCTTTCCCGCTATTTCTTTGCGAACACAATCTTTTTAATCACTTTTGAGCAATATATATTGAGATAACCTGAAAAAGTTGACTGGTGGCCTAGATATCACTACTGGCAAGTGTGACTGTCTTCACCAGTTTTTCGGTGTTATGGAAAGAAAGGTTGGAGTACTAGGTCGTTCAGTGTTCTGAAAAAGAACAAAAAAAAAAACGAAAGTAACATCTTAGTGGACCGATGGCCTGTTTGTAAGAAATGTTGCCATCTTCAGACAAGCTGCATAAGAATATGTAAATATATGCATATTGACAACATGAGGATCTTTGTTATGCTAGTGCACGAAGTCCAAAGCACTTGCTCTTTTTGCACTTAATGGTCATGAAAAGAGTGTTGAATTGTTGGGGAAATGCAAGTTGGTTGCTCACAAAGCATACTTTGTATTGAGTAAAGTTTACTGTGGACCAAGGGTCATTCCGCTGTCTTTCTGGGCAGTTGTTCTAGCTGAGAAATTGAGGAGGCTACTGAGATAACATGGTTTATGTAAAATTACCACTTTGCATTGCTGCTTAGATTATTAGAGTTAAGTTATTAACAGTGTTTGAGAGACAAACAGCACTTACGACCTTTGTTCCATATCACATATCAACATCTGTAAAAGTCAGGGCTGCAGCGATCCTTTTCTGAACTCGTACTTTTGTAATGAGCTCAGTGGTCTGTCTTACAAAGTTTGCGTGACTTCCTTTGGAAGAACATTCAATCTAGCTTGGGTGCCTTCATACCAGAATGACTTAATTTATCATAATAATCATGCACAATGACTATGTGAGAGAGCTGTGACTTTGTCTTTCACATTTGTGATGCATGCATGTAGAAATTTGCTGTAGTCTAGCAGTACTATAGGCAGTAAATCAAACAGGCGGTACCCTGTTTAAATGCGTGCCAGCACTAATGCATTGACTTTTGAGTCAGCTGTAGAACATTCAGTGGTGGGACTCCTGTGCCAAACTGTGCCAAACACAGAAAAGTAACCGAATTTGCACCTTGCTGTGCTAAAAATGGCTTGAGACGGTTCGTTTTTCGAAAGGAAGTGCTGCAGTTGACGTTTCACTTACAACTAGATGGCATTTCCCTACGCAATATTGCACTTTTCTGCATTCCGAACAAGTTGGTGCACGTGCGTGAAAATTTGCGGATGTAGATTGTCGGTGCTCACAGAGACGTGAGTGGACTGAGCGACGCGGTGCTGCTCATAAAATTACAAAGTGTGGCCGAATACGCTGAGAGCAAACTGGGTATTAGTATGGTTCATATAGGAACTGGACCAGCTGTGCGCTTCTACAGAGTCTTCTACCGTGAGAAACTATGCGCGCCGCTTTCAGGCACATATGGCCAATGACTGAGCATGCTGGTGCACAGGGGCAATGGCACATTTGGAATAAAAACACCTTGGGTTGCTTTCATGTTAACCAGCCAGTGGTGAATTGAGGAGGGTGGCGAAGTAAGTCATACTTGTACGGGTTGAGCATGAAAGGACGAGGACAAAAGGAAGCACCAATGTGTGCGTGCTTCTTCCTTTTGTCCTTATCCTTCTTCCGTGCTCAACTCGTACAGGTAAATTGCGGCTCTCTGGATCTGTGCCATTAAAATTGACCCGTAAATCATGTTGCCACGTTGATTGGAATGTGTATTTTCTGCTATCATCAGGGGCGTTGCGCAATTTTACAGAGAAACATACTCGTCGCAACCACTCCACAGGCGCTTCAACCACATCGCAATGGGATTGGCTTGCAGCAAGAAAAATCTTTCCGGTGGGAGTCGGAGCGATGTGCACTAGCTGTTGAGGGACAGTCTTTGCTCTGGGGTCCCGTTAGTGCAGAAACCTCCTACGTTCAAGTTGATATGCGTATCTTGTCAGCAATGAAGAAATTGTGATACTTTTGCACGACCGTGCTTTAGCGTGTGGTTCCCAAGAATATTTCAAAACTGTGATTTTGGGAAGTGACGCCGTGACACAGCAGCTGAAACAGCACCAGAGTGGATGGACAACCTATCTCGCACTCCACGATGTGCACGTCAGTGCAGCTGCCGCATAGATCCAATCCTTCCTACTTAGTTGCATGCAGAGCGTCGCGTGCTCACGCTCTTGCTGCAGGAATGTTTCCTATGCCGTGTTCGCTTGCTTACCTCGGAGTGGTCCTTGGGCATGCTCATCGTGTGATCATACACGCCTCTTAATAGTGTGTGGCGAGTATCTGGGGTCAATGCAACGATGCTGGATGGCTTTCATTTCTGTAAGCAACGTGCATTCCGCATTCCTGTGGCACACTTGAGTCGTGCACAAGGAGGTGGCACCGTACGGCGGTGTGCTTGTTCGGATTGTCCCTCACTAAAACCGTGCAGTTAAAGAGCACCGTCTTCCATATGCTGCCAAGTAGATAGCCGCATTTTCTCATTGTGAAATAGCTTTACCGTACAGGCGTGTTCGTCGATGACCGTCATCGCGCCACCATGGCACTTATCTGTCTAGGCATTGCCCCACTGGTGCTGAAGTCAAAATGAACGATAAGTGCTATCAGCGTCACGGTAATCTTCGAAACTCAGCTCTGACGTTGAGACAGTTGCAGTACAAAGCTCATTTTGGTTTATTCTCTCATGTTGTAAATTTATAGTTTACTTCAATACGTGACTATTCCATTGAAATTTAGATTGCACGCACGAAACAGCTGCAAAAAAAATTTTACCTGCTCCGAATAGAGGTTTATTTTTGCTTCAAGCTGCTCCAAAGTGCAATTTTTTTCTGCGCCAAACTGCCCTAGGCTGCAGTTTTTCTGGCTCCAAACTGCTCCAAAATAAAATTTTGCCTGCTCCAAAAATTGCTCCAAGATGACTATAATAATAATAATAATAATAATAATAATAATAATAATAATAATAATAATCACTTCATTTCTGCATCAACAGGAAAGAATACAACAATGGTGATGCTACAGGGTGCTAGCAAAAGCCTCTAACGGCTTGACGAAGGCCACCGCCCTGTTCACAAAACTGTACAATGTTCAGCAGTCCCACCCCTGAACATTGCGGAAAGCTAAAATAATGTTCGGTAGTCTTGGCAGACCACAGCAGTTTGGCTGAAGTGGCAAACGAACACATCTAGTTAGTACATTTGGTGGCCACAGATACGAACAATGAAGTTGAAGTAAAGAGGAGAATTCAGAATAGGATGGAGAGGAGCCGATTTAGCAGGTGTTCACAGATCATGAACAGCAGTTCGCCAGTGTCCCTGACAGGAAAGTGTTCAACTGCTGCAACTTACCATTACTTACCTAACAAGCAGGAACCCAGAGGCTCACAGAAACGATGCAGCTTAAATTGGAAATGATGCTGTGAGCCCTGGAGAGGGAAGTGATAGGTGCAATGTTAAGTGACAAGAAGCCAGCAGGTTGGGTCGGGAAACAAATGCAGGTTGACTTCTTGCTGGAAATCAAGAAGAAATGGGCATGGGGCATGGCATGCGATGAGAAGGGTATGAGGCAGCGAACTGGGCAAGCAGGAGTGAACTCATGATGGGCAGCACATACAAAGCAAAACACAGGTAGAGCGCAGACGACACAGGCAGTGTAGCAACTGAAAGTTCTAGTGAAAAAAACAAATTATTTAAGCAGAAGGGAAGGCAGTTATCAATGTCTAAAACAATACCTGTTATAGGCATACCTCTAAAAACTAAAATGCCTAGGAACACTTATCTGGAATTTATACATAGTGACAGGGCTAGCTGGTGAGCCATTTCATGTATGTGCACATCAGAAAGCTTGCTATTCATGATGCCAAAGTCAAAACAACAAGCTACTTAGAACTCCCTAAAAAATTGGATAAATTGCCAGCTAGAGTAATTAGTAACTGGATGTGTTTGCCGCAAACAGAAATTTCTCTATTAATGCACTGCTACAATGTTTAAGGCTCAACTGCATGATAGGCGGAGTGGCACAAGCTACACTAGAAATGAAGTCGTGGACATCTTGCTCTGCACACTTCTTAAGGCGGCTACCTTTTTTTTTTTTTACCTGCTACGCTTCCTATACATTACTACTTCATAGTTGAGAACTATTTAATGCGGAACATATGTGTGTAAGATTACTTTAGAATGCATATTACAGTCAGTCTGTATATATGAAAGAGGCCATTAAGCTTGGGTTTGATATTGTTGGCCATCAAGTTCTTCAAGCCACCCTCAGTATAATTGAAGCCTTACAAATTAGTTAATCTAGATACTTCCTTTAAAGGGCCACTAAACAGGCTCCCACTTTTTTTTTTAAGTCGCCCAAACAAACTAGCTCAATCATAGAGAAGGTTGCGGCGATCACATTCTGCGAATATGACAGTGCTGCGCGCCACACAGACGCCGTATTTCAAAAAACAATTCCCGCGCCTCTTTCCTGCGATTGACCAGTCGCCTTCGCATCCTAGGTGTCGTCACGTTCTGCCGTGAACAACTTTGCGCAGTTGTAGCTCATTGATTGGCCGAAACCAGGTCTATGTCAGATCCTGTCGCCATCCCACCGGCATGAGCGCAGGAGCAACCAGAACTGCAGCGCAAGCGTCAATGATGTCATTTGCTCACGTCATGTCACGTGTCAAAAGTGGGCGGAGTCTTGACAGCGCGCCGCGCCTACCCTCTACTTTGCAGAGAAGGGTGGGGAGGCCGACTGACAAACCGAAACCGACGCAAGTGGCCACTTAAACCTGTGTAACTTCTTTATTATTGCACCTATTCGTAAAATTCTTGCGGGAGCATGTTCACATAGCATAGGAATGCAGTTATATCTTTAAAACAAACTTTGGACCTCGGGATTGTTTAGGGGCCCTTTAAACCACAACTGCAGTGAGTGACGGTGAATGCTGATGCAAGCTCATAGAGCACGGTAGAAAGTTGTTCGGTGGTGGGGTAGATGTTCATCACTGCACAGGTTCGATCACTTGACACTGGTAAATTTGGCCGCAGTCTCGGCGTTGCAGCTATCACAAACTTCTTGTACGTCATAATGATGCTAACGAAGCCCCTTGCTGAAACTCCATTTGATATGGTGCCCAGGAACACTGGTAACTTGTGACTTAGCCATCTTACGCCGTTGTCCATAGCAGTGACCCAGACGAGGTTGTCACCTCGCACCACAATGTATGCTTGCGGAAACAGTTCATAACGGTGCTTTGCTTGACTTAGTTCCAAGCATTAGTCATCATTTGTACTGTTCTGAGAAGGTTCAGTGGGTTTTAACTATCAAACAGCATGATAGTGAGTGAAAAGAGATCTATGCACATTGCGTTGTGATGGAAATAGAGGCCGCCAGTGTAGACTATTGCCAGAGGTATAGTTCCATTGTATGAATTTCATTTGGTGCTTTGGCTGTCGTCTTACTTAAATGTGGTGCTGCAGTGCGTCACAACCAGAAAATGGTGCAACAGCCAAGTTAAACTTGTGCACTCTCAAGTTCTCTGCAACCTGCCAAAGCAATGAAACGACACCACATTTTCTGTATCTGTGCTTGCAAAGCGGGTTTGTAATATGTTAGAATGTAGTTGAAAAGTTCAATATACAAGATGTGACAGTCTATGGGTATTTGATAGCCTCGCTACAGTGGTCTAGTGGCTATGGTACTCGGCTGCTGATCTGAGGGTCGCGGGATCGAATCCCGGCTGCGGTGGCTGCATTTCGATGGAGGCGAAATGTTGAGGCCCGTGTGCTGTGCGATGTCGGTGCACGTTAAAGAACCCCAGGTGGACGAAATTTCCGGAGCCCTCCACTACGGCGTCTCTCATAATCAGAGCTGGTTTTGGGACGTTAAACCCCACATAACAACATGGGTGTTTGATATACACGCACATCAACCCTATAGACCCTTTCACAGGCGGGTTGCCAATGAGCCGCAAATCGGTCCATGCCCCTAGGATGCTTCCGGTCGCTGGGGTCCCCAAGTGCTGCAATCCCATGTTCTGTTGTGTTTTCCTCACCCCCGACAGGAGTACAAAAGGCCGCAAGCACGTGCACCTTGCCAGAAGTCACCTTTGGGGATGCGAGGGTTACGTCTGTTTGTAAACAGTGAAAGGGTCTCTACTTTTCATTGACTTTGAAAGGGATTTCTCAAGTGTTAGATATATCCAGGATTGACTGTATTTGTGCTCATTAGTGCTTTTAATATGCAGGATACGTACTATGTTTTCGTCTTGGGCAGAAGTGGTGTGCTGTGACTGCTGCTCACAGAAATGTGCCCCTTCGCTTCTACAGTAAAGCTGTCTTAGTGGACTCTGTGTCGTGTCACCGTTGTAGTGGTAGTACGCAAGGTGGTCATTGGCTCATTGGCTGAGCCAGCAAGTCATGTGATCTTGCTTTGACCAGTCAGGTGTAAGCATGCGTTCCATATATAGTGGTGGATTCATTTCGTATACCATATGAATGCCCTAGAATGCCCTAGATTTTCTACTGAAGGAAGAAGGTAATGGAGAAAGAAAGATTGATGGGAAGAAACAAACAAAATTTCTTGCCTGTATTGGGGGTTGAACAAGGACCCTCACGCTCCGAGCCAAGTACCTTAGACACTAGGCTACATGGCTTGCATTGTCTACAAAAGAAGGAAGGGAACGAACAAAGAAACGAAATAGCCTTTCTAGAGTGCCTAACCCATTTCCTATACCTCGATTTGCCAGATTGTTGCCTATGCATTCTACAGCTTCAAAGTTGGAAAGTAAGAAAGATTGAAAAAAAAGAATGCTTCCTTTGCTGAGGTTCGAACTAGGGCTCTCATTATCTGAAGCCAAGTGTCTTAACCACACCCAAGCTTGCGAGGTGTCGCATTGATGTCTCATTGGCGCTGCCAGTGCAAGTGTTTCTTTGGTGCAGGCATTGACTTATGAGGGCGTAAGCATTCCTAGTTGGCTCTTAGCCACAGTTTTGCTGTCCAACAGATTTCACTTTGTGGAACTGGCACTACTTTTCGTGGTACCTTGGTGAATGAATAGACTGTAATCTAGAGCACCCTTTGGGTAACAATTACGTCCTATTTATAGCATAAAAGGCCAAAACTTCGATATCGCAGTGAACTACATGGTGCATACCCACAACCTCCTTTGGTATGTGGAGTATTAGTTTTTGGTTGCATGCAGTAGCTATGAAGCCTTTCTGACATTTTGCAGTGTTTCCTTCTGTGCGTGAAACAAAGTTGAAGGAATTAACAGTGTGTGACTTGGAATGCTTAGCGAATCTCGAACCTAAAGGTACGACAGTGTTCCCAAATGTGAGGAGTGTCCCAGTGGTGTACACTCACTTGTGGGCGGCACTACGTACCATGACGTTGCATGATAGGACACCTAATGTCCTTGCGGAGCTTGCAAACAAATGGGCTCTCAGCGCATCTGTGCACGCTGATGCAGTGACAATGAAGAGGTACAAGCGTTTTTCGTCATACAGCCGTGGCATATGTGTAGTCCCATCACGCTAGCATTGGAGTGCATGTCCCATCTTTCTTGTAGCTGTGTGGCAGTGGCAAACTTGCTTCCACCATTTTGCATTGCTAATGCGGGGAAGCTGACCTGTAAGGGACTGCGAGAGTCGTGCAGAGGTGAACAGCGGGACACATGTAAACTCTACTGTCTCCATAGGCATTGTCTTCATTTTTTGCTCGTTGCATTGCAGCTTTTAACATGTGATAAGCTGCGTGCTAGTTTGTTGGAAAGAAAGGAGCCCAAGGGCATGGGAAATGTTGCTGAGGCATGCTTGCCTTGTAGCTCATGTGGCAGCTCTCTGATAACATTGCAGTGCAATGCTGATGGTGGCAGTGCACTGTTATTTTCCTTGCGCAGGTGGTGGACTTAAATAAGGCATCAGAGGAGCTAGGCGTGCAGAAGCGCCGAATCTACGACATCACAAACGTACTAGAAGGGGTCGGCCTCATCGAGAAGAAGTCGAAAAACAACATCCGGTGGCGAGACGGACGGGGAGCGGCCACTCTGAACGGAAGCAGGCAGCGCTTTCTGCAGCAGGAGATTGACGAGTACGTTAAGGTGGAAAGCGAGCTGGACGAGCTCATTGAGGGTGCAGTGTCGGACCTTCGAGGGATCACCGAGAATGTGGATCGAAGATATCCTTTGCTGTGTTTGATCACGACTGCTGGTGTTCCGTCCCATATGTGTTTGTCTGGAACACGCAGATTACATAAACTCTATACTCCGTTTCATACATCAGGTGCAACAGTTCGGTTAGCGAAAGGTTAACTCCGTGAGCCTAGTAGCCACTTTTTGTCATTGTAAATTCGCATGCAAGAAGAGCAAGGGCCTGCATGTCAAGTATTGCAACCAGCTGCATATGAAAAAACTAAGCAATAGAGATAGTGAGATGCTAACAGATATGGAACAACATATTGCTACAGCATCAGCTGGGCAATCAAGGTATGAGCCAGGCAAGGGTGGAAGATGACGAGGACGATAGCTTGTCTAGCGGTTGGGTGCCACCTTGCCTCGGCTGTACCAACTACCTAGCGCTCCGCGCTCCCCTGTAAATAAACCGTAGCTTGACCTTCAACCGTAACAATAGTCACAGCCATATAACAGAGATGTTTATTTCTAAAGCACAAATCCTTTTCATTATTAGTCTGCGTGAAACCAAAAAGAAAATCGCATTGTGAGTGCGAAAGAGAAAGTAACTATTTCCCACTGCAAACACATCTACTACAAGTCTCATTAGCCTTCAGAGCATTGCACCTGATGTATGAAACAGTGTAGTGGCAGCAGCTGTGGCACCATGGGCACCGTTCCTGCTTCCCACATTTCTATTAGTGATGTTGCTGCACGCTAACACTAGTGTTCAGAAGGCTAAACTGAGGCTTACTGCGGAGCCAACCTTTGTTGCTGTTGGCCCTCTTGTACGCCCAGCAAGGTGTAGAGGTGTAGTTGCATGTTTGCCCAACAGATTGCAAAACATGGGTCGCACACTCGCTTGCTACTGTTTGCGGAACTGATTACAAGAAAGGTTATGGTCTCTTAAAGGAGTTGTAAAAGGAAGAATCTTGTTTTTCCAGGGTGCATGCAGGTCCTTGAAACCATTGAACACCTTTGAAATTGAAAAGTACATTTTAAAGGCCCTTGAAAGGGCTGGCATTGTTTTCGTTTCTTGAAAAAACTTGGATATATTTTTTTTCAACAAACAGTGCATACAGTTGGTTTGTGTGTGTATTTGTGTACCACGTCAGCTTTAGTGCTATGGATGGTGCTTGAAACTTCTGTTTAAGGGGCCATTAAACAACCCTGAGGCCCAGGGTTCGTGTTCAGGAAGTAAGTATGCACTTGTATGTTGTCGACACATGGTTGCCGTAGTTTCACGAATAAGTGTTGTAATAAGGAAGTTACAGGGGATAGAACCTCTTCATGCCCTCATCAGCCAGTTTTGGTACCTCTATTGGCCTCCCTGCCATGGAGAAGGCAGGTATTATAACATGATGTCAGCAAATCAGCTGTACTAAATGGCATACACGACAACTTTGTGGCCAGAACTTTATCACTGCAGGTCCAAGGCGCAGTTTTGTAGTGCTGGTTTAAACCAATGATGATGATTATTATGGTTTGGTTAAGGAAAAGGTGCTATTTTATGCAGCTCACGTCAGGAGCATGCCTCAGTGACTGTGGGTTAGGGAGGGGGCCCTGAAGAGATAGAAGAGGAACGCCATAGTGGAGGGTTCCAGAAATTTTGGTCACCTGAGGTTCTTTAACGTGCACTGACAACGCACGACACATGGGCCTCTGGCATTTTCGCGCCCATCGAAAATGCGACTGCTGCAACCGGAATTGAACCCACAGTTTTTTGCTTTTGGATGGCTGCCGAGCGCCACAACCACTACACCAGTCGACGAGTTCAGTGCTATGACAAGTTACCCAAAGAGATAAGGGACATCACTTAACGGATGTAAAAGGACTGGTCAGGTGCCCGAGAGGCGTGTGGGAATTGTTTTTGAAATAAAACATCTGAGCAGTGCGAAGCGCTAGGATATCTGCAGCAACCTTCTCTGGATGCCACAACCTTCTCTGCAAATGAGCAAGCTTACTTAGGAGTTGTCAAGAAAAGGTGGGGGCCTGTTTACTGGCCGTTCAAATGTGGCAGCGTCCAGAAGAATGCAGCTTGCCAAAATTTTTTTGCCTGTAAGATGACCTGTATCATGTGGGACGGGAATTTTACTTTAGTGTGTTCTTACTGCTGCCAGGCCCAGAAATATGTTTTAAAAAAAGAACGCTTTGGTGCTATGATTGTTGTTTAAAAACCTTCCAGCTCAAGGTTTTTCATCTCCCTTGGAACCTGAATTGGTGTCACAGATACGCACAGTAGCAAGACAAATTGATGATAGAAAGTTCTCATATTAGTGCTGACACGGTGGCCCTTGTAGTGGAAATGTGGGCGTAGACCTTGACGCATCTGTGCACGTATGCTTATGTGACGTACCGAGACCTGCGAAGCATCAGCAGCCTGGCCGACCAGACTGTGATAGCAGTCAAAGCGCCTCCCGAGACACGGCTAGAAGTGCCTGATCCTCACAAGGTAAGCTTCCCGAAGCCCTACTCAAGGGATTACTTATCAAGTTTATGCTGAATGTCCATTCTGTCATGTTTTTTTAAAGACAAACTGATCTGCCATAGTTGCTTAGCAGCTAAACTGTTGTAATGCTGAGGTGAAGGACATGGGTCTGCATCTCTGCCATGACAGCTACGTTTTGATGGGGGTGAAATGCTAGGAACACTCGTTTACTGAGATTCTCTAACACTTTTGCAACTAATGTTAAAATGACATCACCAAAGGAGTTCATTGCCTCATGAATCGCCTGCCGTGAAAATTTTTCACACCCATTAGGTATCAGCGAAGCTGAAGCGTTGAGAGGGGTGCTCATGTGGGTATTTTTTTTTTTAAATGCATGCATGGTTTGGCAATGATGACATGCATGCTGCCAGAATTGCTGTGGGTACAGGGTGGTGCCCCATGATGCCTACTGCGTGGTGCTGCCTCCATACTTGCATCCCAAAAACAGGTTCCTTCATTCCTTGGCTAGCCTATCTGCCTACCCCTACGCAAAATTTAAACACAGCACAGCACCCCTCTGAAGTACCACACATGAATGAACCAAACTTTTTGGATGCGGTCTCTCGCAATGTCGTAATCAAGTTAATGCTAAAATGAAAGTTGTTGATGTGAACCGGGCCCACGAGCTGAAGATGGCTAATGTGAAAAGGCAAGGCACTGCAGAATGCACTCTTCCGAGGATAGTTAAGGATTGTTCGAAGATTGAGAAGGCATACGATAGCTGCGCTTCTGCCCCGATAACAAGAGCATGCACCTAACCAACCACGAAGGCTGAGAAGGCACTTTCCCTGTGAACAGGTGTGGCCAAAGCTCCAGAGAGAGGAGATATTGTTGAGTAGAAAGAAAGAAAAAAAAAGCACAGGATAGCTACTGTCTCTTGCCGTGGAGGACACCCCAGCTGTCCTGTGTGGGAAGGGGAGAGGGACTGAAATAGCGAAAGAAAGAATGGCTGGTTAAGCTGTTTCACCAAATGCCACAGCCTTGTTTCCCCCACCACAGCAGGTGAAAGTGCCGTGATCAATCTGTTTGTGCTGGCTAGCAGCAGAAGAAGATTCATTATGTCCTCTCATGAGCCATGCAACATCTTAAGGACAGAAGAAACGACACTTTGTAACAAGCTTCTTCCCATCAAGTCTCTCATCCTTAGGGGCAAGAAGGGAACAGGAGAAAAGCATAGCAAGGACCACATTAGTGTCTTGGTGGAAGCCAGTATGGACAGGTCCAAAAAACTGAGGCTTGTTATCGGGAAAGCAGAGAGACCCAGAGCTCTTAAATGTATGGAACACAACACACTGTGCACTCTTACCATGCCATCCTGAAGTGCTTTGTTAATACCCTTGTTGCACAGGCAAACTGTACTTTTACGTGAGTATAGTTTGGTACGAGGGCCATTCGCATGCCGTCATATAGGAATGCATAGTGATGCTTGGTGCAAAGTGCACTTGCCGGCAAGTGCATTTTCCGAAACTCGCTTCCCTGCGCCAACAGGTCCGTGGTGGGGTCCGTGGTAACAGGGGCTTAAACAGATACCAAAAACTGTTCAGTAGTTCTTTTAACCCATTCACTTCCGCGGCTTCGGCGCCCATTCCCGCAAGCTGTGCTGCGCATTATTTCTCACCACGGACCAGCGTGTGTGGCGTCTTATAGAAACCCGTGTAACTCAGGTTATTATGTTGTTATTTTAAGACTTTTTGTTTTATTTTGTTTGGGAATGTTTCCTGGAAGCACTGCATTCTATTGTCTTGTGAACGTTGACGGTCTCGAAGAAGACTGACTTGGTATATATACACACACTGCTTTCACAATCACTGCTGCTCTCACCATCACTCATTCCCGCTACTTCCTTGGTCTGAGATATGATCCGCATTTATCAGTATAGTGATCACTTTGAAAGACGAGTTCGAGAGTTTCCTCAGACGTGAGACCGTTCTTCTTTCGCAAAACCACGCTTCAGGCACAGCGGACGATTTTGCTATGGAAGCGGAGCCGGCAACTTTGATATTTTTTCAAACAACCAAGTTCAAGAACAACGGACAACTATGTCCATGTGGTGTGCAAAAGAAGAAACCAACTGACAAAAGTGTTGAGAAACATGCCTTCTACTGAGATCTTCTACAAACAATGCTTTACCCGTAGGCCGGCGAATCGAAGGCTTATCGCACTTTGGCCATAGCGGAGGTGGCCAGTGGTTCGCCGACTTTGGAAGTGAATGGGTTAAGCTATTGTGTTTGTTATCAGGAATATTTTTATGTATTAAATGCACTGTACTTAAATATATATGTATACCTTGCCCTCAGGCAGTTTACAGTTGCATCTGCGTGGGCCGCGTTGTTTACTCCATTGCACATGCATAGTCTTTAACACGTGTTTGCTCCCTGAACCACTCCGCTCTCTTCTTGTCCCTTAACGTTACACCTATCATTTTCTGTTCCATTGCCTTCTGAGCCATTCTCAGTTTAAGCTGATCCCTTTTAGGTAGCCCCGTAGGCGAGTACCGGTAAGATGCAGCTGTTATGAATTTTCCTTTTCTACTACTACAGCTTTTATTCATTGTCTGTGAATGTCTGCCGAATGCACTCCACCCCATTCTTATCCCTCTGATTATCTCACCGTCATGGTTGGGATAAAGGGTCACTACTTTGCCTAAGTAGATGTATTCGCTTACAACTTCCCCTGCCTCGCCCCCTATCTTGAACCGCTGTGCTCTCAAGGCTATTGAGAATTACTTAGTTTTCTGTACATTAACTTTCCGACCCACCGTTCCACTCTGCCTGTCCAGTTCGTGCCCCGAGTTACTTAGCAAGGGAACATCATCAGCAAATCTCAGGTCAATGAGGTATTCGCTGTTAACCCTTACACTGACCTGTTCCCAATAAAATGTTCTACAGTCAAATCTTGTTACTATGAACACCGCATTAACGAATTTCTCAGGTTTACTAATATTTTGAAAATCCCCTCCAGATTGCCTATATTTTCAATGTAAAAATATTTCAGAAAAATGTACATAATTTATTTGCCCACCTATACTCGAGTAACATCAGTATTATGAATTTAGTTAAAAGTAACAGGCACTGTAACTCTCACCTAGCGCAGTAACCGCTGTTTTTTCACGCACGGTAGCTATTATCATCCCCGTGTTCAGAGCCGACTGCTAGCGTCACCACACGGATATGGTTTGATGTGCGGCAGCTAAGCAGGTCTAGCCTTGTTGCCTCGTACTTCGTCGTGCATCCTTTGTGCCACGCACGTGTGAAGTCTGCTGCATTTTGTTGTCGTTTTTTTTTTTTTCTGAGCTTCCTGCAAAGTTTTTGGAGACCCGACGATGAATACAGCAGGTGGACAGCGCTAAAAAGAAGCGAAAGCAGTTTTCCCTACAGGAAAAGGTGGGTTTGTTGAGGGAAATTGACTCAGGCAAAAAGCAAATCGACCTCTGCAGAAAGCGTGGCATTGCCCCATCGACTGTCGCGAACATTTGGAAAGACCGAGAAAAGATTCTGAAGCTTCACCGAAGAGTCACAACTTGTGCCTACGAGGAAATGGTTGCACCTGGGAAATTTTCAAGATGTTGACTAAGCTGTGCTGACCTGGTTTAAAGATGCACGGCTGCAAAAAACATCCCAGTGTCTGGCCCATTGCTTCGAGAAAAAGCCCGCAAGTTCACCGACGCACTTGAGGTAACAAGGTTCGATGCAAGTGCGGCGTTGCCTTTTTCATTTTCGCCAGAGAAACGGCATAACCTGGCAGGTAGGCTCAGGTGAAGAAAAGGTTGCTGGCAAAGAGGGTGCAGACTCCTGGCAGAACGATCGTTTCCGAGAGATGGCAGAGTTGTACTCTGAAGACGACATTTTCAACGCGGACAAGACCGCGTGCTTCTACCCGCTCTTGCTGGATCGGATGATGCACTTCAAAGGTCAGCAGTGTAAAGGAGGCAAGAAGTTGCATCTCCGCGTGATGGTCTTGCTCTGCTGCAATGCTTCGGGCACAAAGAAAATCAAGCCGCTTGTCATCGGAAAGTACGCAAAGCCTCGCTGCATGAAGAGCGTCGTATCCCTACCATGCGACTATTGTGCAAACAAGCGCGCCTGGGTGACAAGAGAATTGTTTTCGGAGTGGCTCATCAAACTCGACGTCCAAATGAGGAGAGAAAACAGAAAAATTCTTTTGATCACTAACAGCTGCTCAGCCCACATTGTGAATGTTCGCTTGATGCACGTTTGCCTGGAGTTTCTGCCACCTAACATATCGTTGCTGCGACCACTGGATCAAGGAATCATAAAGAGTGTTAAGGCGGAATTTCGCAAGCGCCTTGTGCATTGGTTGATTATAAACCTCCGCTTAAAGCAGCCAACATCAATCAACTTTTGTCAAGCGGCGGAAATGCTGATGGGAGCTTGGTGGAACGTGAAGACATCAACAATCAGTAACTGTTGGCGAAAAGCAGGCCTAATCAAGGTGCCTGCCCAACTTGAAGACAAACTGGAAGAGAACCACAGCAACCCAGGAGACCTGTGGACTGAGGTTGAGGAACGAGGCCTGACATCTCTTCCTTCGATGACTACGTGGAGAGCGACAGCGCAGCACTAACGTCGGCGGACATGACAACCAAGGAGATTGTCGACAACATTCGTGACGTCTCCAGTGACGACGACGATGACGACCCGAAGGAAGAGAACTCTTTGTTACCGAACACCGAAGAGGATGAGTTTATATCGCACTCTTACGTTTTAGTGCACATGAACAAAGTCTGCACCTATATTGGTCGGTGCATTGATGTGCCCAATGAGGTGCTAAGTCAAGTGGAAGGCGTTGAGACGTACTTAATCAGCTGTTTGTGCTCCATGTGTCAGAAGAAAATCACCGATTTCTTCAAATGAAGTGTGTGTAAATTTTTCATTTTTTTTCGGTGTGCTTCTCGGGGCACGTGGCAACTGCCAAGGTACATCATGTTCACTCCTAGGTTTGACCACTTGCTTACAATCGAATTTTTTCATTACAATATTTCAAAATAATGAACAAGTTGCGGCGGTCCCACTTAATTCGTTATATTGAGATTTGACTGTAAATACCTCTTGTAAACATGCTGTGAATAAGATTGTCTCCTTGTCTAATGCCCTTCCTTACAGGTATTTTATTGCTCTCCTTGTGAAGGACTGTGGTGGCTGTGGAGCTGTTGTAATATCTTCCAGTATTCTAACGTAATGCTCGTCTACGCCCTGATTCCTACAATGCCTGCATGACTGCTTAGGCTTTCGACTAAGTCTAATGCTTTCTTGTAGTCTGTGAAGGCTATATATAGAGGGGTTCGGTTATACTCCACGCATTTCTCTATCACAGTGATTGATCATGTGAGTTTGGTCTATTATTGAATAGCCTTTACGAAACCCCGCTTGTTCATTAGGTTGACTAAAATCTAAAGTGGCACAAATTCTGTTAGCGATTACCTTGGTAAATACCTTGTAGACGGCTGACAGTAAGTTGTGTTAAAGACATTAGTAGAAATTAAGAAGAAATGGGCGTCGGCAGGGCATGTAATTCGAAGACAAGATAACCGCTGGTCATTGAGGGTAACAGAGTGGATATTGAGAGAAGGCAAGCGTGGCAGGGGGCGGCAGGAGGTTAGGTGGGCAGATGAAATCAAGAAGTTTGTGGAGACAGATTGGTCACAGTTAGCACAGGACTGAGAAAATTGGAGATCGATGGGAGAGGCCTTTGACCTGCGATGGGTGTAGACAAGCTGACGACTAATGATGATGTGTTGTCTAGTCACTCTCAACACTGCCATGTGGTTATACCAAACATATGTTATTACTCAGCCAGTACATGACTAAAACAACAAATACTTGTTGTGCTACAGGCTCTCCCCTTAGCACTGCCACAATTTTCAAGGTATAATCCACTTTCTCGTGTAGCAGCGCGCTGCCAAAGTGACACTCTGTGCCCGTAAGTCCACTCGCTCAAACTGCTTCTAATTACCTGTGTGTCTGTGGTATTGCATTGTGCAGCCTCCTCCTGCCAATTTTGAGCATAGCAAGGACCATAAATTGGGGTCTGTGTGGTTAAAAAATTTCCTACCTTGTTGTTCTGCACAGCTTTGGATGCATTAGGATTTGTCTTGATAATTTCCCTTTCTTGGCAGTCATTGAAATCCTCTGAGTAAACCTCATTTGCTTTTCCTGTGCATTTTGGTAAGTTTTGGATTATACTGCCAACAGTATCCTCAAGGATAAAGGTCTGAGCTGATGAGTTGTCGGAGTCTTCTAGTTATTTCCTTTATAGCAACCTTGAATTCCTTGAGAAGCCTTTGTATTGGAGCAGGTTTAGCGCCACCATAAGTCTCGTAATGAAGAGCATAACTTCAAATGTGCTGTCATGGTGCTTCAGTGTCTTTTTGCTATCATAACTGTTCATGCAGAGTATGAAAAATTGTCTTATGCAAATGTCTTGTACCTTCACATTACTAACTAATCATTAAGATCGTTCACTTTCTTTCTGACTGATGGTCGAGCCTTCATGCACGCATGCTTTGCGGTGGTATGTCTAAGCAGGAGTAAAAATGGGTCACAGAACTCTGTCCACTTCTTTACCTGCACTCCTGTTCAACAGATATCATCTTAAATTAAGCTTTACCTGTAATAGACAAAAATAATCAGTTGGTCAATGTTTTGTGAGACTAACACAAAGAATGGAAAAGGGAGATTCGATGAATTTTTTTATAATATGAAGTGGCACGGTCCGGTGAGCTCCCTAGAACTCTTGAGGACCTCATTAGTTCTCAAGCAAATTGAGTCTGCCATGGATAATTTTATCTGTGCGACGTCATGGTTCACTCTCGTGTTCATAGTCACTTTTCCTAAGCAACAGGTGATGTAACTTGCTGGTCACAATCACAATCATCCTCTGGTTGATAGTGTCGGCTGTCAACACATCAGCAACAGAACCCTTTAATATTGAAAACAATGCTTTGTGGCTACCTTTTACATGTCTGTTCCTTTCTCAAACTGGTTGCTTGCGATCAGCAGTACACTGCGAGACCAAGAAGGCACACATGCTTACCAGTGCATTTATGTCTTATACTCAGCAACTCGCCAACATTCTTCCAATGTCTTGACTCAATGGACGAGTGAGTGAGAGGGCAGCATGGTGAT
Organism: Hyalomma asiaticum; assembly: GCA_013339685.2. NCBI lineage: Eukaryota > Metazoa > Arthropoda > Arachnida > Ixodida > Ixodidae > Hyalomma > Hyalomma asiaticum. The sequence goes on along the minus strand of CM023483.1, from coordinate 121,352,308 downwards.
ATGATTGCTAAAACTGCAAAGCAACATATAAATTATGCAGAACCAAGATGTTTTCATAGCAATCGGTTGTTTGGAGAACGAGCAGACTTCAAAAGCTCAAAATGTTTAGGCACACCGTGATGAGCACATAAAACTGTAAAAATTGTAGTAGTTGCATGCTTACAGGTGCAGCAAATTATTGTCTGCTTTAGTTACCATAGCCCATTGCAATTTTAACAATTTTGGTGGGCAATCATGCAATTTATTTCGGCGCAGCCGGCCATACATCATAACTGTTTGTTCTCTGTGCTTGTGCTCTAAAAAAACTCAAACGAAACATTGCATACCTTACCACTAAACATTTATGGTACTTTTCACTGGTGGATCTACAGTGGTCATCGAAATCCTGGAGTGAATGCTCTGCGGGCAAGTATACGGGAAGTCAGTGAACACGTCATGCAAACCCAACTTCCGCTCTGTACACTTCTGTGCCAGCCAAAGTCTACTTCCCCGGGCACATTTTGACTGTGGCAGTCAGAGTTATTTGCGTTCAATTTACGCATTCTCTGTGCAAGCTTTGTTTCTTGGAGAAGGCACTGAACTCTGAATACATGGTATGATTTTGGTGTCCGCTGCCATAAGCTCTGGCATGCGGCGTACCATGGATGGGGAGAGGAATAGCGAGCTCGTAGGCTGGTCTGATCAGCTTCTTGTCATATGCGCTAGTAAGAGTTCATGTCTTTGTTATCAAGTAGAAAAGAAACAGTTTTGCACTTCCCTGCTGTATAACTGCATTGAAGAACACTGTCGATAAAGGTATGTCTCCACGAGTGACACACAATTGAAACAGTCTGTCAATGACAACTTCGAGGGTAGGCCGATGTCATTGCTGACCTGTTGTAGTTCACAATGAACCGCAAGCTCGCCACAAAGCGCTTACTTTTGCCAACGCGATAAACGTTTGTACTTGCATGTCATGGGCTAACACATCCAGTCACTTTTCTTGAAAGATCGGTGTGACGTGCAATGATGGAAATGAAGCAAGCCGCATCTGTGAAACGGCCAGTGCCGCTGTTTACCTTTCGTGCCGCGGCTTTCGATCTCTCAAGTGGGGATGAAAACGGGTCCTGCTTTCCACTTTGACCGTAACTTCACTCAGTTGTATACTCTTTAATTTTAGAAACACATTGCAGTCAATATATTCCACACCACACTGGCGATACTGGCAAATACTAGCTAAATGCGAGCTCCACTTTCTAGTATGGTCCAGCTCCACGGCCGCAGCAAAACGCAGCCATTTTGACAAATAAGACTAAAGTGACATGAAGGCACAACCTGTTCCCACCCAAATCCATCTGAATCTGTTCCTCGGCGCTGGAGCAAGACAGAGCACTCTGGCCCAGATTGAGTTGACTTGAATGCACCAGTGAACATTGGCACCAGTGAACACTAGCCTGCTCCCGCTCTACCAGTGAAACTTGGATTTGTCGCCGCAGGGTGAGAAACCTCCGAATCCACCAGTGAAAAACGCTATATTAAGGTGTTGCTTACCTTGCATCAGAATTTTGACCTTGCCAAATTTCATTGCAGGAAAGTTTCAAAACTTCCTATCCTACCCACGGGTCTGCTTGAGATCGATGTTGATGTGCTGCGAGGTGTTGTGGACATTTTGTCGAATGATAACTTTCGAGGACACCACAAGTCTAATGGCTACGGATAGGGACTGAAACAGTTTGGAAAGGAACTGACGCATTAGGCCACCCAAGGCAAAGCAGATTCCTGAAATACCTGTTCACCATGAAAGATTACCCGTTAAAACATGCCACTTTTGACAGTAGTGAACAAGAACATGCAGAAGGCACACAGGCCCACAGAAAGTGTACGGTGCAGATGGGGAGAAGGTGCTCACTCGGAAATGGACAGTAATTTCAAGTTTCCAAATCCTAGGGTGGGGGCACTTCTACAGGTAGAGGCGGGGGGGGGGCTCTTGCTCAGAACATTACGGTAGTTGTGATTCAATTCTTATGTTGTCATGTGTTTGTTTATTTGATTTTATTCTGCCTGTACTTCCACTGGTGTTTCTTCCTTTCTGTCAGAGCGTAACAGTAAGGCGTATAGTACTGATAGGTTAAAAGCTTCCTCACATGACTTCTTGAGCAGGGCCTGCAGATATGGCTCAAGAGCGACAAAGGGGAGATTGAGGTGTACCTGTCCAACCCGGAAGACCCTGTTGTTGCACCTGCGAGCTGCGAAGCAGAGACCGCTGGAACCAGCCAGCCTTCGTCATCGTCGTCGTCTTCAGGGGACTACGAGGAGGCACCAGCCCAGTCTGCTGTGGCAGGACCTTCCACGGGTGAGCAGCATTGTCAGAGCGTTCTCTGCGGTGTCATTCACCACAGATTGCCATGCACTCGGCTCCCAGTAATCGGCGATTGTCACAACATATGATGTTTTGTTTTGCCATATCTTTCTAGCATTCACTGTCTTATGCAGAGGTGGTACCGCTGAGTGTTTCAGTTCTTGATTTACTGTGTGTTCAACATTCGAAATTATCATAGTTGCACGATTGTAAGCTGAGTCAAATGTAGGTCGACTGTCCCAGAAAAATCACAAAACGAAAAACTGACTGGTGCTATGCACTTCAGTTTTGATTCTAAGTCGACCCCCCCACCAACTATGGATGTCAAATTTCAAAAATGTGGGGCGACTTACTATCATCTAAATATTTATTTATTTATTTATTTATACTGTCGATCCCATCTGGGATCATTACAGAGAGGGTGTGTACAGATATAAACAATAGCGATGTGTAAAGAAAATATAACAGTAATTATAATAGAAATGTAATAGGAAATACAATACAACATAGAAGGTGAATATACAGTAGTAAATACTCAGTAGTACATGGAGTAATCCTAATGAGCAACAATAGCTAATGAAATTAGGTTGGCAATTTGCGTGCAAAAAAAAAAAAAGATAACAGAAAAGAAAGAAAAAACACAGCACTCAGGAACCACCAATGATAGTGCAAGAGGTTGATGGAATGCACGTTGAACACGAGGCAAAAGATAGACCAAATGGCATAATAAGGCATAATAAGGAGGGTACATTCTGTAAGGTGGTTTAACTAGTAAAGGATAGAGCATTGGCATAATAAGGAAGGTACATACTGTAAAATGATCTAACTGGGATTTCACATAGTTGATATCGTTCTGGTGTTCGTAAATAAAAACAACAAGGAAACTAGAATCTAGAAAGCAACATGGCAGAAAACAAGGTAGCAAGACTAAAATATAAAAAAGTGCTAAAGGGCGGCTCAACAAGTGTTTATGGTATTTGTGGTTCATAATTGTGAAGCGTGTAATTCGTTTTTGAGCAGTTGTAAAAAGGTAGACATTGTTGTGCTGTTTGTTATATTGGGATCCAGCTTGTTCCATTCACGAGTCGTTAGAGGGAAAAATGAATGCTTATGACTTTCCGCATGTATTAGGTGTTCATTTAATGAAAGAGCGAGTTTGTGCCGGGTTGGTCATGTTGGCTTTATCGATAAATATTTAGAACTGTCTATTTTTAGTTCTTAATGAATAAGTTGGTACATCATTTTAAACCGTGCTACCTTCGCTCGGTTTTGTAAGGTGAGGATACCAGCTTGCTTTAGCAATTTCGTGGGTGAATCTGTTAACCTGTTTTTATTGTAAATAAATCGTAATGCCTTTCGTTGGACTGCTTCGAGTTTATTTGCAAGTTCTTTGGTTGAAAGGGCCCCTAAACCACCCCCGACATTTTTTTGAATATTTCAAGTTAACATGCACATCAAGTTGAGAATGCCGTCACGATGAACGATGTCAAATGCGGCAGCTCTGCGTGCCGCGGCCATGCCACAAACTCGAAAAACAATCCCGTGCGCCTCTCCGGCCATTTCCGGCATACCGAAGTTAGCCACGACGGCATTGTGGTTTTTGGTGACGTCAGAAGAGTCCGAGCTCTGCTGATTGGTTGAAGGAGAACGTTGACTTCCGGTTAGTCTGCTAGCAAATGCAAGTGCTCCCTGCCTGTTTGTTTTCCTCGTCGTGTGTCGTTCGTGTGGTGTTCGCGTGTGAATTCGTAAATGCGCTATGCTACGCAAGTGCAATTGAGGTACAGCCGACTAGAAACTGCAGCAACTGTCAGAACACGACGGATAGCGCTAACAGAGAGCGTTGGCACAGCACCAACAAAACACTTGCGAGAACTGGATGCGCGTCATCGGCGATGTATGTCACTTGACATTCGGAGGAGCACTCGGCGAGGAGGTGGCACCGGCAAGCAGGCCGGTGGGGCGCAGGAGAGAGCGAAACAAGCAAGCGCCGCGTTTTAATAATCAAACGCGTGTAACTCTGCTATTTCGGCACCATTTCAAAAAATTCATGCGCCTACGTATTTGTTGCGGACACCAGCACAAAAGCAACACCGCAATTAAATTTCGACCTCTTGGTGGTTTAGGGGCCCTTGAAGGGAACCAAACAACATTGCTGTATTCCAAAGTAGACCTTACAACGGTTTGATATGCTATTAGCTTTGCACTTGGGGGGGTGGGGGGGGTGGCTAATCTGAGACGTCTATTGAGAAAAAACAACTTTTTTAGTGTGGTCGAGGTAACGTTGTTTACGTGGCGCTTCCATCCAAAGTCGTGCGTTAGCGTTACACCAAGGTACTTGTACTCAATCACTCTGTTGAGTGCATCGTTGTTTATGGTGTAGGTGAAATCGTATTTGTTTCTTTTTTCACGTTATTGATAGAGCAGCTGATTCTTTAACATTTAGTGTCATTTGCCAATCTTTACACCATTTGAATACTAATGAAAAACAGTCGTTTAAAGTTAGGTGATCACTATAGGAATTGATTATTTGGTATAAAACACAGTCATCCGCAAAAAGCCAAACGGTGACAGGAATGTTACTGGGTGGATCATTTATGTAAATAAAGAATAAACACTTTCTTGTGGGACTTCGGATCTTACGATAGATTTAATGGAATATTGCTGATTAACTCCTACAAGCTGAGTGCGGTTTGAAAGATAGCCTTTAATCCATTCTAGAACAGGTCCGTTCCGTAAAGCAAGTTGAAAAATCTATAAATATTAGGTCAATTTGTTTCTGTTGATCAATACTTAAAGATACATCGTGAACGAGCTCAATTAGTTACCATGGAAACACCTTTTCGAAAACCATGCTCAGAAGGTGATAGTATTTCTTCCTTTTCAAGGTGCTTGATTATATGGCTTAGGATAATGTGCTCTAGTAGCTTGCAGACTGTGCAGGTTAGTGAGATTGGTCTATAGTTTGAAGGCTCAGTTTTACTTCCTGATTTATGAATTGGTTTTACTTTAGCTGTTGTCCAGTCCTTAGGGAGAGTGCTCGAGGACAATGATTTCTGAAAGATTATTGACAAGTACTTTGCCATCCACACTGTGTATCTGCGAAGGAAAGCATTTGATGTATTATCAGGTCCTGATGCTTTCTAAATTCAGTAGCAAGTTAAGTACTCCTTCGTTTAATGTAATTGGTTCTAGTGGCTAAATTTAGGCGGGCCTGTTTGCAGTAGTGTGCCGTCATCCTCCGTAAAAGCGGAGCAAAAGTAGTCGTTGAGTGAATTGGTGTTAAGCGAATCTTCATTTACGGACCCCTCTATAACAAACTGTGGTGTTAATGTGTATTCATTAGTCTTAAGGATGTGTGTGGTCACATTGCGTTGCATGAAAATCATGGCCCTTGAGTATCATGGCACAATAGAGCAATCTCTAAGACCATGAAAATCAGATGAGAACAAAGCACATGTGGCACTAAGGCAACCACAGCCCTCTAGGGCAAGGAGCAGCCTCTTGGAAAAAAAAAAAAAGGCAGCACATGTTGCAGGAAATGTTGATGCCTATTATTCTTGTGCTTACATAATCTCCTGTTACATTTTCGTTTGCAGAAATGTTTTTCTCATTGCTGTCGTCATTGGATTGGATAAGTGTGGCTGATTTTCAATTGCTCCACAAGAGTCGAACACTGATAATATTGAATTCTTGCCTATATCAAACTTTCCATATCTGCCTCGAAGGTTGCATATGGCATTCTTAATCTTTTATTTCAAATGAGGTCGGTTGTAAAATGGATATATGAAATTCCACCAGCCCAAGAAAATTGTGCTCCCTTGACAGACAGCAGGTTTTCCCACAAGACCATTCACACTTGCAGTGTTTCTGTGAGCGTTCTGACTGCTGGGTACTACGCTACCTACTACACTGCACAAACATTGCTCATATCAGTGATGTCATTTAAGGGGGGACCCTGCGCTTTGAACTTTTTTCAAAACTCCTTGACCGATTTTGGTGAAACTTGCTGAGTTAATGTATATTTGTGTGCTGATTTCAAATATGCAATTATTTTCCTAATACAATATGTAGTTCTTACACTATCAGACATTTCATCTGTCCCTTTGGGAGGAAGATGTTTTTATAAACTGAGTGAGTTACAGGGTAAATCAGCATATCATAATGATCTGGAATGAAAACTGTATGTAGTAAAACAAGAATGGAAGTCGTAAACCCATTTGGTCAAAAGTTATGGCATGTCAAACATTCAAGAGTGAAACTCCAGCTGGACGTTAATACGTCAATGTTATTTTTGTAAAATTTTCTTCAGAATAAATCTGTGCAATTTAGTCTCACTTCATTCTATACTAGTTTATCATCCTGGCAAAAAAAGAATTTTAGCAGTAGCACATTTAGAACCCAAGATATTACTCCTCCAAAACTGCAAAAGCACCAAAATAGCAATAATGAGAAAATGAGAAAGAACGGTTGACAAGGTGTTTACTGACACAAACTTTACGCGAAGCTTGCCAGTGCCATTCAGAATACTCCAGGTGCATTATCCGCACGCACAGAGTCCTTGTGTTTTATTGCAACTGCTTTTCTGGGTTGCACTTCTGAGAACTTTCCGTGCGATGGGAGCTCCATGTCTCTGCGATGTCGCCGCAGTTGTCGCACAACGCTGAGAGCTTCACCGCGAGACCGTATTCGCGATCGCCACGTACAAGCTTTACTGCACCTCTGCACCAGTAGCAACGCAGAGACTCGAAGAGATCGTTGACAGCATTGAGGTCGACGATGGTGTACGGCGCTGCAGCTTCCGTAGTCGCTGTTTCCGCGGCACTTAGTCGGCTGAAGTTGTCGATCTTCCGCGTGATCGCCGGCGTCGATGCAAGCCGCTCAATCGTAGCTTTCTCGCCGGCACGCATCACCCATGCCATGTCCTCTGTCACGAGCGCCGAATCTACCCTCACGCGACCAGTGTGAGGAAATGAAACAGTCTCGTGCTCCACTAAGCGGGCGGACCGTTTTCAGCCACGGCGTTGTTTGGCGGTGCTTCGTGAACGGCTGCCGTTTGCGTGGCGATGCGGCGCGATGTCACGTTATCGCCGCACGCTTATCTCTTTCTTCGTTTCCGCCCGAACTGATTCAGCGTGTGGTGCTCCGACGCCCCGCCAGGCATGACGAACTTCGCGAGCGATAAGCGCGAAGAGAACACTACGAAAGCGCAATGAAACGACCTCTGCAAAATGGCGGCTTGGCCAGGTGCGGCTCCGAGTCTCACTCAAGATGGCGGCGCGGAAATCCGGCACTTAGACCAACCAGAGCGCGCCGTACGGATCACGTGCTATGGACTGACTAATAGCAACGCGTGTTGGGCCCCATGTTTGCGAGCCTTTTTCTTGCTCGCGGAGTGTGCACAGGGTGGCTAAGCGAATAAAAAATGACGCCAGAAACGCGGGCTTTCCAACGACACCAAAATGGCGGCGGCCGAGTGCGTAGTTTTCGAGCTACGGGCGGTCAAAATCGAGGCAATTTGTCCCAATTTTGAGGGGCAAGGTTCGCGGAATCGCATATTTACAGCACAATAACGCAAGAAATATGCACTTTTGTGGATCCAAAATTTGGAGATAGGTGCGGAAACATGTTGGGAAGGCAAAAATGAAGAGACTGAAAATGCGATTTTTTGGCCAATTTTCGGTTTCTAAGAGCCGGGTCCCCCCTTAAACGTAGTGGTGTGAACACGTGGCGGCTTTGCTAGTGTGGAAACGCAGTGCATTTGATGCTCTTGTCTCCTTGCCTTTACCGTCACAACGTAAACCTGCAGGTGCTTGGTATTTTTCTGGGGGCAAAGGCTGGAGTGCGCTTGTTTTTGCAGTTCCTGCAAGCTGAGAAGAAGGCAGCCTTTGTGTATGTGAGCGACGTGAGCAAAGCAGGTTGCGCTATAACATTGGCGGTGATACTTATCCAGGCATGCACACTTGTGAGGAAGCTTGGAATCATGGCTGGGAACTTCTGCGCAGGCTCTAGATGTGCAGCTTGCTTCATGAATGATATGGACTACTGTTGAGGTGGCAGACCTTGCACCAACATCTATCTATGAAGATCATGTAATAGAGTGTGTGACTGCTTCATCATGAGTATCTGTGAGAGGAACGACTTGCTTTTGGCTCAAATAGTGTTGTTGCCAACAAGAGTCTGTTAGCCTTCTGACGTTGCCTAAAGCACAAGATTTGGTGAGAAGTGTGCCCAGGGTGCCCTGGTAAGGACATCTAGCGCAGAAATGATGCGCCATGACGCTGGTAGTGACGGCAGACCAGCAGAAACTGCCGCTGTAGGTTAAACTAAAATGTAATATGTCTTGAAGAGAAACTTTGTGCCCTGCTAAGTGTGTACTCAGGGTTGCTAACACCTATGGTTTCATGTTCTCGAATAAGAATGTAATGCTTGGAAATATGACAAGTCGCGGGTAACATTTCCGTTGTCTAAAGCTTCGCAATGCGTTGCTGTTTAAATGGGGTACTGCACAAAAATTTTGCTGCCCAGATACTTTGCCCAAATGAAAGGTTGGGTGCTGAAACAGGCTGACACAGCCTTGTTTCCAGGTTGTAGAAACCACAGAAAATAATGAAATTAATACATTTTCGGAAAGTACCGTGCCTAGCGAGTGCTTCATGAACTAGAGGAAGTGACGTTTTGTGTTCCCAATGCTGGCCCTCATCAGAGTTGCAGAACGCCCCCACCTTCCTCTCTCGGGACCCGTCGCCTCTCTTGACGCGCATCAACGCCCTCGCCGTTGCATGCTCAACTCGCGCATGAATGCTCGCGTTTTCTCTTCCTCTCTCTACTGCGGCTTCCTTTCTTTTTCCCTAGCTCCCCTCCCTTCCTCCCGTTTTTCTTGAGCGGTGCCGCAGCGGTGGCCAGTTAGCGCATCCTCCTTCAATGCTAGGTTGAAAGCTGAATGCCAACAGGAACCCACCCGTGTTTACAAATGGGGAGAGAGGTACCCTGTCGAGGCACTTGTCGAAGGTATCAACAGTGACAATGGCTTGGGTGAGGGCAACCCCACCGCAGCATATGCAGGCAGAGGACCACAAATGGAACAGAGGAAAGGAACTCGTGATATGAGCAGCCAGCAGAAAACATGCATAAGTGCGTGCGTACGTGCAAGCACACACGCACATGCACATACAGCAAAAAAGAAGAAGAAAAAAGAAAAGCCCTAGCTTTACACTACAATGTGACAAGTGGAGGACGACAGCAAGGGCAGCGTGGCGCCGTCGCTCAGAACCCGATGGGAGCACGAAGAACTTATCAGGCAAGGCATGTGGAGTTGCTTCCTGCATCTATTGTTGCTGCTGCTGCTTGGGCACATGTGATGTTACGGCCTTGGCGCTCATGCCGACGTGCAGCCGCTGCGCGATCACAATCTGCCAATTATACAGACATGCAATAAAATACATGTGAAATGAACATTGTGTACAGGATCATAGGTGTCATTAGCCGAATTTCAATGCTTCAGTCATGTTTTCAGATTTCTGTTCAGTATCCCTTTAAATTCATTGTATTTCGAGCTTCAAATAGAGCATTGTCGCAAGCACACCACACTTTTCGACAAGATATGACGGACATAGAGGAAGAAAGCTTGTCAGCTGTTGCATTTTCAGTATTTTGAATCGTAACCAATGGTGCATTTACTACCTATGACAGTAAAAAAAATTAACACATTCTTTTTCTTTTTTTTTCTGCTGTGTAAGTGTGGTCTGCTACTACACTAGGCTTGCTGCAACAGTGCCGAAACCTGCGTTAGAGACGTGATACCCCACAGTGTTATAAACAAGGCTCTGGTTACATGGCAAATTGTTGTTCCACTGCTGCAGCAGTTAAAACGGCCAGCGTTATGGCCGCCGCCGCACGGGAATCGTGGCGGTACTCTACGTCATTGGTGCCCTCAGAGGCAGCCGTTTGCAACTTTGTCAATGGCACCTCTATGTTGTTCTTGCGGCCTCTTGACAGGCACGGAATTATCAAGGAGGCTATGGTATTTGCTATTATGAAGACAGTTTTTGTTAGAGAACTTTCATTTGAGCCCTGAATAGAATTAGTATTTTCTGTTTTGTGTAATGAATCAGGTGATGCGAGCAACAAAACTGCATTGTTACATTTTGTAAAGCCATCTTTATGAATTTTTTGTGTGCTATACAAACTATTTTGCATTGTTTTTTGCTTTTTTGAGCAATGAATTTGTTTGATCTGGGGATCTTTCAGTCTGAAAGAAAGAAATTTGCTTTTTTGAGCAATGAATTTGTTTGATCTGGGGATCTTTCAGTCTGAAAGAAAGAAAAATAAAGAAAAAGCTCTTGAAGATGGTCTTGAAAATCCTGCAAGATTGCCTTGAAAGTCTTTGAAAACCCTTGAATTTTTTGCTTCAGAACCTGTACAAACCCTGTAAAGTGTCAAAGTGGTTTGTTTATCAAACTGCATGAACCAACAGGATCGCATTCGGATAGAAAAACACAGTAAAAAATAAAGAGACAGCAGGCGTGGCAAGTGCGAAAATGACGCAGGTACCCCTCACAAACTCTCCCTGACTCCCGCACAGGACCTGTCTTTCGAGCTGCACGCCGACGTGGTTCCAGCTGCACTTGTGTTTGTCTCATGTCACCTCAGGAAAAGTACCAAACTTCTTCCGTGAAGGAGAAATTGGCTGCTATAGAAGAGGTTGACACTGGAGTCGAGAAGACTGCAGCTGACTACCATCGTGAAAGCGAAGGACAAGCTCTGGGACACTGCAAGCCGATTTGTGCCAGACAGAAAGAGGCTTATGGACGCGTGGTGCACCCCGAGCTGGAAAAACTCCTCTGGCAAAAGTGCGTAGGGAGCTCTAATCTGCTTGTAAGTGGACCAATTTTGTGGGAAAAGGCGAAAGAACTGGCCTTGTGGATGGCCATCAAAGAACTTATATGCAGCAATGGCTGGATTTCATGCTTTAAGGAGCTACAAGGTCTCGCCTTCAAATTAATAAGCAGGGAAGTGACAGCTGTCGATAAAGTTGTTTCCACGGACTGGAAGCAGACAGGACTGCAATGCCTACTGCAAAAATGTGTGCCCTGTGACACTTATAATGCAGACAAAATGGGTCTTTCCTTCAAGCGCGTGCCTGACCGGGCCGCATGTCGCAAAGGTAAGCGTTGCACCGGCAGCAAGCTGAGAAAAGAGAGGATAACCATTATGGGTGTGTGCCAATATGGACGGGAGCCACAAACCCATTCTTTTTGTTGTGGGAAAAATCCAAGAACCGGAGGTTCTTCAAAGGCGTTCGAATGTTCTCAGTTGTGTATGCCATCAACACACATGCTTGGATGGTGCAGGCCTTGTTTGAGAGCTGGCTGCACTAGCCTGACTTGGCATTTAAGCAGGCAAACAGGCATGTCATGCTTATTGTTGGTAGTTGCCCTGCGTGTGGTGCTTTGAAGGGGTTGTAAGCAATTCAGCTTGAATTCTTGCCTCCCACACTACCACCGTACTCCAGCCACTGGACCAAGGGGTTATCAACTGTTTGAAGATGGCCTCACGAAAGCTGTTTCAAGCGGATATTGATGTGCTATGCCATATGATATAACACACCTCTCATTGTTGGAGAGTGCATGGAAAGAGGGCAAATTACTACAATATTGAACTGTTTTAACCATGCATTCAGCACACCGATTGTATCTGGGATACTGTTCCTGACAGCACGCAGAGTGATAATGCAGAAACAAGTGTGGTGGTTTCTGCAGTGAGAGCGCATAATGTAGTTGCCAGTCTGGGAGATTACACAGCCACTGACGACAAACCGTGTGTATGCAGGGAGGACAATTTTGGTGACATAGTGCACGAAGTGTTGCCGACATACTGTAGCAGTGATAGTGAGGAAGAGCCTCAACCAGCAGAGGTAGTCCCACCCACAACAGCTGTACAGGCCTTTCAGCATATTGCTGGAATTTGCAAGTTTTTGGCCAATGTAGCTAACTCGCACAAGAAACTGTGCGCCCTTGATTGCATCAAAAACTTTTAAGATCTTATGCCACAACAAAGCAGTCATCCTTTCATCATTATTATTTTTTTGGTGTGAATAGCACCTAAATATTGCATGTGAATGTTGTGTTGTTGAATAAATGTACGTTTTATAACAAAAAATTTGGTATACAGTCTACGCTCGTTAGAGTGGACCCGCGTACAACAGACTTTCGGATATAACGGACCATATCTTGACCCAGGTTTTGTCCATGTATTTTATCAATGTAGCCAACTTCGCTTTGAACGGACTCCGCTACAACGGACTATCGGCTACAGCGGACAAAATTAATGGCAGTTTTTTGCCAAAGTTGCACATACAACGGACTTTTGCCGTTTCGATGCAGACTGACAACATACTTTGCCACGCCGGTGTTTAAAGCAAAAATTTTAAACTGCGGCTGGCAACATTGGTGCTCATCTGGCCAAGCCGAGCCTCTAGCCAAGCCAGCCTGAGAGCATAACAAACGCCATTTTGTCGTTATGTTCCGCGGGGAATGGTTGTGCCGCACCTCCAGAAAACGGAAACAAATTTCGCTCAGCGATAAAATGAAAATTGTGAGTGCAATTGCACGCGGAGAAAAGCAGGCGGATGTTGCCAAAGCTATGGGACTATCGAAGCAGACCATGAATTCCATCGTGCACAACAAAGGTATCGCCGGCAAACAATCGTCGTCGGTGGAACTTTACCCTCAAGCGCTTCAGGCTCCGTGAAATGACCTAAGGGGGCCGCCAGTCACTGATAACGAACTTCTTTTCGAGTTAGGTGTGAATAAAAAGCTTTTCTTTGTTCGTTTTTTCTTTCTTTTTTTTTGCCCCGCCACGGTGGTCTAGTGGCTAAGGTACTCGGCTGCTGATCCGAGGGTCGCGGGATCGAATCCCGGCCGCGGCGGCTGCATTTCGATGGAGGCGAAATGTTGAGGCCCGTGTGCTGTGCGATGTCAGTGCACGTTAAAGAACCCCAGGTGGTCGAAATTTCCGGAGCCCTCCACTACGGCGTCTCTCATAATCAGAACTGGTTTTGGGACGTAAAACCCCACAAAACAACAACATTTGTTCGTTTTTTTCTACCTTGGATGTTCATCGTTCTCTTCGCAATCGCATCGTTAGGCATTGCGACCAACGCTATGGTAGTGAGACGTTCCTGAGCTCCCAACCCAAATACCAGCGAGTTCCACTGAGAAGTTGTAATGAATAAGCTTCTACGCGCGAGGTGCGTGGTAATGAATGCACGTGCTAATTCAGCTTAGCAACGGTCTTTGATTAGCTGAGGCAGAAATGCGTCCATGCAAAAAATGAATTTGTGATGCCGACCGTTAGAACGAGCCCCAGCTGAAACCAGTTCTTTTTGTAACAGGAGTGGCTCTGTGACGGCAAGCTGTTAGATTAGTAGCTTTTGGACTAATGTTTACATGGATTCGGCAGCCACCCAACAGGCCTTCCTGCACTTGGTACTGTTGCATTTTCTGATGAAAGTTGAACATTTGCTAGAGTTATAAATTACCACTGTCGGTCGTAGCCGTGCCATGGTGTTTATATTCGGCGGCAGGTATTTAAAAAGGACTAAATCATTCAGCTGAGCGATGTCAGCGATGATAAACACACGAGCCTTACACCCCCCCCTTACGTTCGATGTCTGGATATTACGGACTTCGGATAAAACGGACATTTTTTCCCGGATTATGAGGGTCCGTTGTAACGAGAGTCGACTGTATTGCCCTGAGCCATATTTATGAGAACTTGTGACACTTCAAGCAAAATCGAGGGGTCCCTTCAAGATTGAATTAAGGAGAGCACTGTGTTACCGACGACATTAATTCTCGATGTCACCCTTTATCATTAGTTTATCAAGCTACAGCCAAAGGATGAGATTAGAAAAGGGAAACGCATGATAGCAATTAAAAATAAGTGAGGCGCTTCGCGCATTACTGTGGAATAAAGAATGTTCTATTTCGCTCACACTTGCTTCATGACATGCGCTGCGTGAGCGAGCACAAGGAGTTCACACGAGCCAACCCCAAAGCACGAGCGCTGTTTGATTGACGGGCCGAAGAAATAGCGTTTATGCCATTTTGCGTTTAATATTTGCACGTGATGATGCAGCTGTACAAGTCATTATTTAATTGGTGGTTTTTTGCAACTATTTGCACAGTAAACATAAAATTCTTACTTTTCTAAAGGTGACTCATATCAAACATTATGTGCTTGTGGCCAAACAGTGTATACTACCAGCTCATGTTCGTTTGCATCTCTGCACAAGAACGCTGTTTCGCTATTCGGAAACAAGTATGTGCTTATACTGGGCACATAGTCGGGGAAGTGCTGCACCAAGGTGCCCTGTGGCTATGGCACTCGGCTGCTGATCCGAAGGCCGCGCGTTCAAATCCCGGTCGCTGCTTCTGCGTTTCGATGGGGCAAAATGTTCGAGGCCCATGTACTGTGCGGTGTCAGTGCACGTTAAAGAACTCCAGGTGGTCGAAATTTCCAGAGCCCTCCACTGCGGCGTCTCTCGTAATCAAATTGTAGTTTTGGAACATAAAACCTTAGAAATCTAATCGGATAGGTAAATTAAATTGAGGTGATGCAAGGATGTAACAGCATTACATACTTCTTAGGCAAACTTATTGATTTCTGGTGCTTTACGTCCCAAAACGACAATATGGTTATGAGAGGCGCCATAACGGAGGGCTGTGGAAATGTCGGCTACCTGGTGTCTTTTAATGTGCACTGGCATTGCACTGTGCACGGGCCTCAACATTTCACCTCCATTGAAACACAGCCGCCGCGGTTGGGATTGGATCCCGATCAGCAGCAGAGTACCATAGCCACTAGAAATTTACCTATTTGCTGCTTACATTGCGTCGTTACGTGGCGTGACATCAGGCCAAGGGAGTATGAATATCTCGGATGGCGAGATTCAACATACTCAAAAAAAGAAGAAGAAGCTCGAGGGTTTTGGTGGCATTTTTTTCCCACAGCAGCAATTGTTATCTGCTTTGCTGAACTTTCGTTTCTTGCAAACTTTGCGCTCATAACATAACATTTCAGTGAAGAATGCCATGCCGCATGATAGCACGCACACCGTTTAGTGACCAGGAAATATCGGGCACGCTACACTAACGCGAGACGCTCGAAGTAGATGGAGGTTATAGTTATAAACCTAAACATGCTAGCGAAACGCTCGCTTTTTAAAGGAAAATGGACGTTTTGTGTTTGGCGGTCTTCTGTGTAATAGGGATGGGCGGTGTGGCATGGAGGCAAAGCACTGTTCTTGCTGTTAAGGCAGCCGCCAGGTCGTAATGTTGACCGAAAACCTTTTTAGTGCATGAGCATCTGAGGCCCCATTCGTAGCCATTTGTAGGTTTTCTTTTTTGTTCGTTCCGTGCGTAGATTTATGCCTTCCAGCAACGCAGTAGGGCCGCTCATGTCATAGCCACCTTGCTGCGAGGTGAAAATATTTCTGCTCAAAAAGAACAAATTCTAGTGCCAAACGCGTGTTTTTCTTACCACGAAAGCTGCACCAAAACATCAAAAGCCACTTCCATCAGAGCTTTGCTAATAATGGAGTAATTGGGAAAATTCTTGCGGTAGAACACTTCCTATTGGGTGCTTAAAGGTCTCATGACACTGAAATTTAAAACATGAGATGTTTGTGTTGAATTACGAAGGCAGTTCTGACGGAGTATTAGTGGCGAATGTTGTCTTTGAGATACAGTGGAACCTCGGTATAACGAACCCAGATGCAACGAACTATTGGATATAACGAAGCAATTGCAATTCCCCTTGAAATTCCCATAGATGAAATGGATATTGGCTATAACAAACTAATGGTTATAACGAAGTAATTACGGCTCCCTCTTCAACTTCGTTATAACAAGGTTTTACTGTATTTTAATACGGTTTTAAAGCAACTGGGAATGCTTCGGTAAAACGTTCTGGCGGGCTAGTTGGTTCACAGTTTAGAATGCGCGAACAGACTGGGACAGTAGAAAGAAACACAAGACACAATGAGTGCAGACTACCAACTGTTTATTTGCTGAAAGCAAGCAACAGATACATCAAGCAGGAACCTGGACACATGGTCATACTGTCACTCACCCATGTGCCTAAAATCTGCTTGCAGCACCTTGCGACATCACCACTAGTATGACATGGTTAGTGGCCTGTCTGTGACGTTTCACTATTGGAAGCGCATATTGTCGATGTCGGAGAGAGACGGGAGTGCATGCCATGGAATACGAAGACATATTTTTCTGCTTCCTCTCCGTGTTGGTCGCTCAGCGTACGTTGAACACATGCTACGGTTCAACGTGTGAACTGATGTGTGGTACTGCATGCTACGACACACGGTGTACTGTTGTTCAGGATACACAGAGCGAGCGAGGGATCAGCACACTCTGACGGACTCTGGCGCCATGGGCGCTCGTGTGTATAACTTCATCAAGTACGAAACCAACGATTACGCATAGCCCTTCTTCATTTTATCGTAACAATGTAATTAAAACTATGGTTTTGCTAGCGGTAACCACACCACAACGGCCCGGTGTCACTGACAACTCCAACCGATAGGCCTAGCTAGGCTGACGCCGTTGCTGACAAAGCGTTCGAGGCAAGTGCGACCTTATTGCATGACGTTTGGTGTTACCAACGCAATGATCATTCGTACCCATAGATCTTCTGTTAACACGTGCGATTAGCTTTTTCGTACACCTCAACGGAAATAACTCTGGTAACGGAGCGATCTGGTTCCGTTAAATGGCCGGTATCACTGCTTATCTGTGAAATGACCTTGCATTGTGGCTCCCGATCGCGCGAGTGCCTTGGAAGGCAGGGCTGCGTTGCAGAAAGAAATGGCCCATTTCAAGCATAACTTTATACAATGATGATTTATGTCATATCAGAAACAACATGTGGTCAATACTTGCCATGCCATAGTGAGTGGTGGTACGACAAGTGGACCGGCAGCCTAAGAAAGCACCGGGAAACGAACTGGCCACCAGCATCATGATGTTGTGCAGGTCGCACGTCGCCAGTGCTGCCGTTTGCTGTGGCTGTCTCAGGGTTCAACCTGACAACAGAAATCTGCCTGGTCAAACATCATGGACTCTGCCTCAACGACCAAAAACATTATGCAAAGCGAGCATGGTGACCAGACGAATTCAGTAACTGGACCACTAGACTGGTGCTCTCCGCAATGTCACCAAATGTTGAGCTCACGTGATCATTGTCTGCACTCCTTTCCGACAGCCACCGTGCAGGCCCGCGGTGGTAGTCATTACAGCATCAAAGTTGCCAACAAAGAAATTGGCTGTCATGGGTCCTTTAAGAACCTCCTGTGTATTCATAAGGTACTCATAAATAAATAAATTTCGTCGTGACATTTCCCTTTTATCACTATTCCACAAACTCATCCACACCAGCATGATGCCATCTGTTCACCTTAATCTAGCTCATCGAACTTCACGCCGATTACATAACAGCCATAGCTTATCACGCATGTACGGTGAAACTGACGCTTTCAACCTTTCGGCTCTTCCACGAGCGATTCGTTTGTGGAATGACCTTCCAGATGTCTTCGCATCACAGCGAGATCACACAAAGTTTTTAAGCAACCTCAAAAAATATTTATGCACCGAAAATTGATGTATGGCGTTGCAATGCCGTAACCGGTACGTTTTTTTTTTTCCCCTGTTTTTTATTTTATCCTCTGTGTTCAGTTATTTGCGAAAAACTCTTTCGGCAGTTATCACATCTTGTTAAACTGTTGGTGTTTAAATAGTTACTTTATATTATATTTTGTGTAACGCCTTTAGACACTACATTTTGCTCTTTTAGTATATTTTGCATTTCTATGTTCGTGTGTTCAGTTACATCTGTAATAGTCAGTATTTCACCTATGTATATTTATCTCATTTTTGTACATGCTGTATTGCCCCCCTTACACAATGCCCCACGAGGGCGCTGTAAGGTACTCATAAATAAATAAAATAAATATTATTAAAATTTGCCATTTAACCTGGTGAGGGGCCCTTTAAGTTCAGGTGTCCTGGCACTCATCTCCTTCCACCTAGGGTAAAAAAACCGCTTTTGTTTTTGTCAATGCAGAGGAACTGTGCCTAAAGCGAGCCCTCATCTCTGAAGAGGACGACCTTGGACCTATGGGTGGCCGGCAGTTACTGCTGCAAACGGAGGACCAACTTCTGGCGGACAGCTTTGTGCAGCTGGAGCCCCCTCTCTCCGAGGAGGACTATGCCTTCACTCTCGACCAGGCCGAGGGCATTGCCGACCTGTTCGACGACTACGACTTCTCTGACCTCTGCTCCTCGTCCAAGTGATGGCCATCTTTCCCGTCAATTCAACCCTCCCTCTCTGTCTGTCTGTCTGTGCCGACAAGTACAAAGAACAGGCGCCGTGCCGTTGCCGGCTATTCCCCCGGTGACGCCCTTCTCCCCTCCCCCCCTCCATGTAGCACTGCCACAGCACGCACGTGTGTATGCATCGTTTCCTACTCGTGCGCAAGTGGCCAATGTAGCTGTACAGTACTGGCCGTGGGAAATCAAACATGTTGAGCCTATGTTTAGGGTATCTATGTGATTCTGCACCACACGTGTGTGAACTTGTCCTTCCGTGGTGTTTGTTGTGCACGTCTGTCTGTGTTGAGCTCTTGCGTTGTTTGTTTGTTACGTTTGTTTTCTACTCTGCCGTTTCGTATTTATGCTTTTGACAAGATAGCTTTTTAGACGGCGTCCTCGTCTGCTTGAGGACGGACACTGATGGTCTTTTGTGGGGCATGCATCAGGAGAAAGATCTACATTACTTGTCTGCTCACTGGTGCTGCCTCTGGAATGAGTTTTTACGAAGTGTCTCTTAGTCGCGTTTAACGAATCTGTTCACTGTTGATGCAGCACTGCAGCACAGAGTGTTGCAGCTTGGTGGAAGCCTTCATGTGTGTGTGTGTGTGTGCGCGTGTGCTTCGAAGATGTCTTACCGTTGTTGCCTTTGAAAGCACACAAGCTCTCGCAGCCTACATGCATTAGTTGGAAACTAGTATGGCTGCAGCAGAAAGCATGAACATTGTTATGGTGAAAATGTTTGTGCAATTTTGCATTATTTGTGCTTTTGTTTTGCTTTCTTTGGCCACATTAGGGGCATTATGAAGGAGGTTGCCATCCGCTCACTGGTGGTGGTCGCAGAGTCCAGGATGACTCAGTCACTTTAGTCTCATCTTTTGTGCCATCAGCATGGCATTGAAACCTGGAGGTTTTGAAAGCTGCAAGTACTTGGTCGTGATGTTTGGATGTGTTTTACATTCAAGGTGCTAATTTGACAGTGTAGTCAGCTCAGCAAGATAACGAACCGTTTTTCGTCAGCAAATGCAGATTTTTTATTTTTTTCACAGCTTGGACATTTTAGTAGGCAGCGCAGGTGCGTGGTTACTGCTTCTTTCAATTGTATAAAGTTTTATTTATCACTTTGTTACTTTGAGATAGACATGCGACGGTGCAGCCTCAATCCCTAAAGATTAGAAGCTTGTTTTTGTGAGCAGTATCAGTATTGTCGTTCTTGTGAAGCGCTGACTTTCAGTGTAGCTTATAAGTCTCCTTCTATAGCTCTTGTGCCATCAGCTTACTTCTACAAAAAAAGGAAAACTGAGACTTTACTATCCCTGATCCCAAGTGTGCAGTAATATTTTCACAGTTTGCACATTTAGTACCTTTAGAATGGCTTATCTGTGAGTGGCCACCTATGAAGAAGTGAGTCAGATTGTACAGATGAGCTGATAGGCACTATTTGCAGTGGCATGGAGAAATTTAAATCGCCTTTTCTAGCTTGATTCATGGAGAAAAGAAACTGGCACTGTGTAGGTGGGTTGTGCCCTATTTATAATGAGCTGCTGGTTTAGTTAGGAATGGTGCTTCCCGCTTACTGATGGTGCCGGTACAAATACCAGTTACAGCTTGTTCACTACAAAGGTGGCTGCGTGGGGGTGTGATTATCCCACGGCACTGCAGACAGGCACCCCTGACATGTGTGCTGCAAGACAAACAAGCTTCAAAACTGCACTAGAGGTCACTATTTTCAAGTTCAGCTGCATTGTGTTTGCATGTAAGAGTCCAATTCTAAGTCAGGCCTTGTGTGCCATGGTGACCACATGTGGCAGCAGTTCAAAACTAACAGAGTTCACTCATGCCGTTAGACATGTGATAATTTGTTCAGCAGATCTTCAGCCACGAACTTTTAACCACAGCAGCATTCTAAAGGCTAAAGTTTTGTTTATGAACATCTTAAAGGAGTACCAACACAAAATTTGGAAGATTTCATAACTCTCAACATCAATTTGTGTGGACACTGCACATGTCAATGAGAAACGTAGCTTAGAACCCATTTAAAATCAACTTTATACAGTAGAATCTCGATGATACAGATTCCACGGGGCCACGTAAAGTGTTCATGTCATCCCGAATTCGTATCATCCAACAAGCAAACAAGATGGTGTTCGCACAAGAAAAATGAACGTAGTCTTTGAGGCTGAACTTCTGTATGATACGTTCATAGTGCCCGATCATTCGCACTTTTCTTATGTGATATCTGGGCTAAGTCCAGTCTAAAAAGCACAAAACTGATCCTCCATTTAGTCGTTTGTATTAGTAACATCTGTGGGTGAGGAGACGTCTGTATGCGATAGTGAAAAATGTCCAGAAAAAAAAGAAGAAAGGAAAGATTTTCGGAAACGCTTGCTTTGGCACCTGCAGTGCCGAATCTATGCTTAAACAATACAATTGTGCTGACGGCATAGAAGTACCTAAAAATAATTTTTTCATGAAGTGCAGTGTATAAGCAACCCAAGATAGCACAAGAACACCGTTTGTGGAGCTATCTTAATCTCTCCTGTCACTGAGCATGTTCATCTTGGGATTGTCCGGTGAAGCTTAAAGTTCCTGTTGCCGCCCTCCTTGCCTATGATGACCACATGAAAAAACAAGAGGGAGAGAAAGATCATATAAATTGGTGTCTGGTCTGATAAAGTTAGCCATGCATGCAAACGAGCATGTGGCGAGGCATCACAGCAACTGTGCACCGTTGCTGCAAGGCCTTTTCATGAAGACGACGTCGATTGTCTTTTCTTGACAGTCACGTGCTTATAAGCCGCGATGCAGTGCAGGAGACCAACATTCTTCAAGTGTTGACAGGCACACAGAAGTAGATGTTTATTGCAAAGATCAGATGTGACTGTGATCAGATAGCGGCAGAACGAACAAACAACCCACTGCATAATCACCTACTGCCGCTTCAATAATAAAGCGACAGCAGACCAAACCATCACCCTTTGTCCTTGAGCCATGTACTATGCATCCATGCTTCTGCAGTTTTAGTGCAATAGCGTTAAGGAGTTCGTGTCGCAGAAAAGGCAGCATAGGCTGGCGTCCATGGTGGAAGAAATCACCTCGACCATGCAGGCCCCCTGCTACGGCACAAATGCCTCAGTGACCAAAACTGAATTCCTTGAAATGAAATCCATCAGAAACATTGTAAATTATTACTTAACTACAACCTGCACACATTATAACCTGGATTGTAACTTGAATATGCGAGAAAACATAGTTCATTTTTGAGGAAACCTGAATATAAACCCTTCTCCTCGGCAGTATCACATGGAGAGAAATACAGTGTGTTGTAGAGGAGGTGCTGGTTTTTGTCTTGTTCCATGGAGAAGGCGATGTGAATGGGTCCCTGTCATGCTCTCTCACTCTGCTCTTAAATACAATGCTTAAGCTTTCTCCACTCTTTTGTAAACCGGGGACGTATCGACACTTGCTGTCATGACTGCGAGCTTCATGAACGTGCATCGCATGCCCACCGTTGATGGTCGCGTGACCCGATGCGCACTTAGAGAGGAATGAGGGCGCGGCTCCTTTACTCGTCACCTTCCACTGAGCCAGCAGACACTGGAGATTGAAGGGAGGCAGAAATGGAGAGGACTGTCAGTCCTCTTGCTGCGGGTGGTACTCCCTTTGAGAGCACCTGCATTGGCCCACTTATACTGGTGTCCCACGGCCACTGCGAAGGCCTTCGAACTGACAGTCCATCAACTCAGAAGTCATGTTTGAGCCGCTACACGGGCGGTTTCGATGGCCGTCGAGTCGATAGACTAGTCGATAGACTATCAACTCGACGGCAATCGAAACCGCCCATGTAGCGGCTCAAACATGACTTTTGAGTCGATTCAAAGGTCTTTGAAGTGCCCGTGTGACACTAGTATTACTTGCAAATATGGTTCCTGCATTCATATGAACCGTGACAAATTCAGAAGCTGTTCACCTAAGCCAGAACTATGGCTATACAACATAGGTTATTTGCGATGTTTCTAAAATATGTATCAACCGTGATCGTATCATCGAGATTCTACTGCATGCTGTGCAACGGATTTCAAAGCTCAGCACCTCACAACATTGACGTCAGCTTGGTTGGAATGTAAACGCACAACAGCCATTTACGTCACAAGTTGTTAAAAAGCTTGCCCATATCATGAGTTTCCAACTCACGGCATAGTTTTTGTCAGCTCAGGATGGATGTTGAGGACATTCAAGAGCACATGCTAAGTATAGCAGACGAGCTATCCATGCAATGCTCATGTGCACACATTGCTGCACGTCACACATAGCCGGCTCTCTACATTCCAGCCACCTTGAGCTGTCTTTGTGTTCTCTGAAAGTGTGACTTGGTGCAAAATAGTTAACTGCCTTGAATAGGAGCAAACGAGGCATCAAGTCCTCATAATTTTGTCAGTGCTTGGTCAACAAAATAAAAAAAGCTATACAAAATTTTGGTGTCAGTACTCCTTTGATATAATTTTAGAGATGTGTGCTCGAAACTAAGCTAGGTTAAAGTGAAGTGAGTTGTACATTTCTGCTTAATGCCATGGAGTAGGCAGATTTCTTTTAGCGTAGCCATTCTTTTTATATTGGCATAGTAGCTCAGACTGTTAGCTGAGCTGCTTACAGTAGAGCGCGTAGTCTAATGTCACTTTGCAGTGCGTGCAGTAGGTACGAACGGAAACTGTTGGTCACATAGTAGGGTGTTGGGAATACTATACTATGATTTCAGGAGAAAGATGTTACGCAAGTGGTACACAACGCACCTAAACCTCACTTGCTTCACTTGTCAAACCTAGGTGCTCAGTGCCTGTAACATGCTGAAGGAACGGAGGTAGTATGTCGCATGCTTCCTCCCAACAAGTGTCCTTTGTCCGAGTCTATTCAGTGTGCCATCATGCCCTTCAAGTCTGCCCTTGGTTGCTTACCTGTCTTGCATAAAAGGATGTCAGCGCTGAAGGTTAACTTCAGTGGTTACAGGTGGTTTGTCGTTAAAAATGTTGTATCATTTTGCATATGCAGAGTGCAGCACAAATTCCTAGTAGTGTTTCTGGAGGTTCTGACAGCCTCAGACATTCCTCAGTTTTTGATTGAGACATTGTTGGCACGGGAGCGAAATTCCTGTGGCAGCCTTGTTGGCCGGGCGGCATCGTCAAGCAGCCTTTTACGAAGGGTTGTGTGCCTTTGCACCAGCTGCAGCATGGCAATGAATATATAGGGCATGAGTGTTCGCGAGTGTGCTAGGAGGTACTTGTTCCCTGTTTGTATTTGGGGATGCTGGCACCTTCAGAGCGTTCCTCTTGGACTGAGTGATTTCAGAAAGTATTCCTTGTGCCTGCCCTCCTTCCCAAGTGACGTGTGTTGAACTTTCAGTCTCCACTGTCTTTGAAGAGAAACTGTAAGTGGGAAGGGGCTTGCCTATTTTAATGTGAAGGACAATACCTCCAGCGCACTTGTGCTGGTGTGCGATGCGAACTGCCATTACGAAGCAAGGTATTATATTTTGCAACAAGAACTGGTGTTCATTGTACATAGTGTGTAACATATATTTTTCACCTTTGTAGGTATTTTGTGTATGTGTTTGCTATGAAATGTTGAAATATCTTTTTTTTTTTAGAAGGTTAAATTTGGGTCGTGTGAGGCTACACAAGCAGCTGCATGGGCTAGCTTGTTGCTGTTGCCAAATAAAAACATCGTTTTAATACACTAGCTCAGTGTACCGTCCTTTTTCTTTTTTTGCCTGATAAGTTTGTAGTGCAAGCCTGCATGCAAAAGTGCGCGTAGTGCCGATTCAAGTGCTGTATGGGCCCAATTTCTTGGCCCGGGTCCAGCCATGGCCTCAAGCATGGCTCAGCAACCGTAAAGGTGGCATTGATGGACAGTGTCATAAGCAGGTTTAGCGTAGCATTCGAGGGTCTCGCACCCTGTTGAACGATACAGAGAAGTGAGATGTATAGTGACATGCTAGCAGGTGCAGAATAAAAGGGAAGTCATGGGGATGTGCTGGTGCTAGTTGGTCAGCTGCCTTTTCGTAAAAGCTCTGTGCTGTTCCTGTAGCATGAATTCTCAAGCAACTTTGTCACAAGGAACCCTACTCGTGCTCCAAGGAGTTTCGAGTTCTGGCCTCCTCCCATTCAGCTTCGCTGGAGAGAACGTCACTGGGCAACGCGCGACATCGCCGGAGCATGTGAGCCATAGAGCAAAAGGTTTCACTGCAGTTGGGGCAACCAGGGTCCACGTCCGAGCATAACCTACTGAGGAAGCCCCAGGACGGGAAAACCCCGTCTGCAACATTCAAAGAGTAGCTGACTGGCCTCTGCTGAGCTTCGGATGAGGAAGAGTGTATCCTCAGTAATTAGATTTAATGTGAGAAGTTGGTCGTTTTGCTGAGCCCCTTCGTGCCCCTCCGGAGCCGCCAGACCGCCGCGGCGTGTGAGTACTCGCGCACGGTCGTGGGCCAGCTCGTTGAAGTTGGGAAGCTCTCGAGATCGTTCGTCCCCAAGTGCGCGGGGAACAACGTGATATAATGAGAACCGGGGAAGCCCTCTTCCCTGGAACTGGGGCCGCCTCTCGAGGGAGGTTACCCGATATGAATGCTTCTAATTGCGTTTCTCGAGCCAATGTAAACGTAGAAACGCTCTGGGTCACACAAGGCCAGCGCAACCGCGATTTGCTCTGCTATACCAGGGGTAGCAGCCCTTACCGAAGCTGACGAGCGAAGCACGCCCGTCTATCACCGAGAACGCGAATGTTCTGTTCCCGTACTCGATGAGCAGATCGCTAAAAACGATTGAGAACAGGGAATGTCGCAGGAGCCAACGTTTAGAGAAGTGGACTTGTCTTCGTCAAGACAGCGACTGCCTTCTCCAGCGTTCGTTTATGTACGCCATTGCACGCTCTCCCTCGTCCACAAAAGGAGAGGCGAAGAAGAGCGGCACGTGCGAAAAAAAAAAAGGGGGGGGGGGGGGGGTGCGTAGGAGAAGTTGGGTGACAGGTGTTAGCGTGACTAATCTACATGGCAAGAAAGGAAGCTTCCAAAGAATCCGCACGTGGTGCATATCTTGGAAATGCTTTGTGTGCGCAGCCCTAGAAAGCAGGATGAAGAAAGGAACACATACACTGGGTACAGGCGTTGCACCTATCCCATATGTCCCCCCTCCCACCCCGCACCACCTGCGCCGCACCTGCAGTGCTTTTCACCGAAAGCTTGTTGCTAAAAATGTGACTACACTGTTCAGCGCTCATAGTCAGAAGAAGAGGCGTGCAAGACACGGACACAAGGGGAAGACGAACAACACGAACGCCGACCATAGTTCTAGCGCGAAACATACACATAGCAATTAAAGAGGCTAAAGAAGCAGGATTGCGCAGATAAGTAGAACACGGAAAAGGGCTCAGAGTACTAGAAATGAAGCTCAAAAGGACAAAGTTGAGCGAGTTTGTAAGGGTTCATAGGCAGAAGAAGAGGCGTGCAAGACACGGACACAAGGGGAAGACGTGAACAACACGAACGCCGACCACGACATAGTTCTAGCGCGAAACATACACATAGCAATCTACATCGGCACTCATTACAGCAAAATCCAGTTGCCGCAGGGGTATTTGATGGTTCTTGAATGTCAAGTGAAAGTTCTTTGCGGTGTGCCCAGGCATCAGAGCAGCGTTGCCGTTCAGACTGGCCCAGACAGAACGGAAGAAAATCTCCGGTCCCTTCCCACGCCGTCGGTCTCGGTCCGCGCGCTTCCCTGTGCTACGGCGGACGCATTGAAGCAATAACCAGGATTGGCAGTGGGATTGGTCGATGGGGGTCATGACGACTCTGTCTGTGAGTGTAAAGAGCCTTACTGTCAATGCACACAGATGGTCGCGCCGCTCTAGCGGCCGACGGGAGACACAATTCATGGAGTACCGGCCCTGTTGACTTGCGGTTTCACCGTGGGCTCTGCGTGCGGACGCGTCTATTTTGTTGGCAGCTCCTATGTGCGCCTGAAGCATCGACGAAATGGCCCAGGACTGTGGTCTGTCGGCGTCCGAAGTGACATTTTTATGACTTTAATAGGAGCCCGGCCTTGCGGTTCAAGGTGCGTCTCAAACGTATACGAGAAAATACGAGGACGTTGTCTAGATAACAAAGGCACGTTGACCATTTTAAACCTTGGAGCAGAGTCCATCATTCGTTCGAACGTGGCTGGAGCATTACATAGACCGAATGGCATAACCTTGAATTGGTATAAGCCATCGGGAGTTACGAAAGCGGTTTCTTCTCGGTCTCTCTGATCCACAGAAACCTGCGAATAACCAGACCGAAGGTCTATTGAAAAATATTTGGCACCGTGGAGACAATCGAGAGCGGCATGAATTTGTGGCAAAGGGTAAACGTCTCTTCTCGTGATTCGGCTTAAGCGACGGTAATCCACAAACGCCATGTGGCATATTTTTGACGAGTACGACGGGCGGCGCCCAAGGGCTTGAGCAGGGTTCAGCAATGCCTTTTGTAAATCTTGTTTACTTCTTGTTGAATGACCTAGCGCTCTGATGTGGATCACCCGATATGGTTGGCGGTGAATGGGAACAGCATCACCGGTGTTTACTATATGTTTCACAAGGGAAGGCTCGTCGAGGGGCCGATTGTCAGTGTCCAACGTGTCTCGGTAAGACGCCAAAAGACGGCATAGGGCGGCTGCGTGCCTAGGTGGGAGGTCTGGGACAATCATGTGTTAGCAGCTTGATGGCCGTAAATAAAGGAACGCGCACAGTTTAATAGAATGAAATGAAAACTATTTACTTTGACAACTAAAAAGGTGAATTACAAAGGTAGACAAGGATGAAATTTTAACGTAAAACGCGCACTCTTCACACAGCCGCTCACACAGCCACTCACACATCGCTCGCACTTCGCACAGTCCGCACTCCGCACTGTCCATCGCACCCGATCGCTTTCGTGGCTCCACGCACTCACGTCGTCTCCCGCGCACTGCCGATCTGTGTCCATTCCGTCTTCCCGCGCTTTTGTCTCGCTCACTCCCCCAATGCCACGTGTCCACAAGGCATCGTGTGCGACGACCCCGTGTCTTGTGCGCGATGGCCTGCCCCTCACCGCGACCTTCACCTGCACGTGTGTGTGACTCTCCCGGGAGTGCGCGAGAAGCGGCACATGCCTCGCGGTGCGGTCGCGCAGGAGGCGGCGTCGAGGATGCACGACGACCTTGCCGGACGGACACACCTGTTCACGGATGGCTCGGTGTTGGCGGACCGTTCGGCTGCTGCTGCCTGCACCGCGCCCGGACTCGGCGTGTCCAAACAGTGCCGACTCGGGTACTGTGCCTCGTCGACGACAGCCGAACTCGTCGGGCTCCAACTGGCCGTGGACCTCCTTCGGGAAACGCCGGCCGTCACAACTGCAGTCATTTTTTGTGACTCGAAGCCGGCCCTGCGTCTAATCGCGAAGGAGGAACGCGGCCCGCCGCTCGCCCAACGTGTTGCCCGCAGCCTTCTATCCCTGCAGGAGAGCGGACTCGACGTGGTCCTTCAGTGGCTCCCTGCGCACGTAGGCATTGCGGGCAACGAGGCAGCAGATGACCTCGCAAAGCGCGCCCACAGCCCGGAGACCCCGATGAGCGATTGCGCGAGCTCTTACGATTCCGCGAGGATAAACTTTCGCAGAGAGCTCGCGCGCGCTCATCCCGACGCCCGCGTTGTTGACGGCAGCCAGCCACGCCCACTCCCGGCAACTGGATTCTCCCGGCGAGAGCGCACTCTCCTCCTCGCCTTGCGCACCGGTGGTGTTTGGCCAGCAGAGCGCCGCCATCGACTCCGCGGTTTCTCCTCTCCTGCGTGCCGCGACTGCGGAGAGGATGAAACCCTCTCCCACCTCCTGTGCGAGTGCCCGGCCTTCGACAGCGAGCGCGAGCAGCTGCGTGCTCGCTACCGCAACCTCGGGCTGCCCTGTGCCACGGAGCAAGACGTGCTCTTTCCAACAGGCTGCTCCGAACGTCGACGCTCCGCTCTCGCCGCAGTCCTCACCTTCATCGAGGACTCCGGGCTGACCGGGCGGTTTTAACCCCGCTCGACAGCTCGCTCCCTGCTGACTGACTCGGTGGGACGTGTGTGTATGTGTGTGTGTGCGTGTGTTTCGAACTCCCCCCTTCCTTCCTATTCTTTCATATCCCTTTCCCTTTGAGTGTACCGGTTGAGGTGTCCTCTCCGGAGAGACAGTTATCGTGCACTCCACTCCCCCTTTCCACCTTTCCACAGCAATAAAGAATCTCTTGCCGGCACTCACAGCCGCGCCGACGCACGTTGCCACCAACGCGGAAACACGCACATATAGGCACTCGTGCGCACCGACATTTGCACAAAATGTTCTGGGAACCGAGGGAAGGACCACCCGGCCCGCGCAGGGCAATAAATCACCGGGCGCTTCAGTCCGCAAACGAGGAGAAAGCTCATTTAAACTGACAACAAACATTCACGCAGGAGGTCAGAGAAAGATAAGGAATAAAAAGAAAAATAGTCAAAAGATTCGTCAGCAGTTGCGTACACATGGGACGTAATCTTCGGCATCCTGCGAGGGGCAATCCGGAGGATCAACACCCCTCGGCGACAAAGACAGTGACGTGGTCGTTGGTAAACGAACGGAGCGCGGCCACTGAGATGCCTTCAGGTAAAACATGCCTCGTCAAACCAAAATTGACAACAGGGTGGCACATCCAATTAGCGGCAAGGGTTACTATAACGAAGTGTGGCACAAAGATGTCGCGCACCAGGAGGACATCAAGAATTGGAGCCACGGCATATTCGCTATATGGCACGGGGGACGGCGCGGCCAATTCGATGAGACCTAAGGCTTTTAGGAGGCAAGCGAACAAGTGCTGTCGTACAAAAGGTTATTCAGGTGTTCGGACCGGGCGTCTGAGAAACGCAGACGCTCGAGGCGCACCGTACCGGCAGAGCAGTCGATGAGGGCCGAATGCGTCGTAAGAAAGTCTATAGCCCTAGTATGAGGTCATGTGGGCAACTGGTCAGCACAGTGAACAGGACGGGAACATGGCGGCCAGCGATTCCTATTCGAGCAGTGCACGTTGCGTTGACGGCAGCAGTGCCGCCATCGGCGACGCGTATACGGCTCGAGTGGTAGCAGGCGTGAGGACCTTCTTGAGGCGGCGACATAGGTGAGCGATCGAGGCTCATTATGGACATTTGGGCTATACAGTATCCATCAACGCCGTCACCGGTACACCGTCCACGTTTACGTCAATTAAGACCTTATTTGTGAGGAGCGTTAACGAGGGATTTGGACGGGGCGAAAATGATGCAGCACTACCTCCGAGCTGCGTGGCCTAGTTTTCCGTCCGGCGGGTCGGCGTGTTTGGCGGGACGGGGAGCGACGGCGTTGAGGCGACGGCGATGGCGCGGAAGAGCGGCTCTCAGATGCGCACTGTAGGGTACGCACGGCGAAGAGAATAACAGCGAGGGTCAGCGTATGAGCGAGGAGAGTAAAATGAGCTCCAGTATGGTGGCATCCACGGGGTGCGGCACTAGCGGGAAATATGACCAGCTCGGTGGCAACGGAAGCATATTGGTTTGTCGTCTGGGTTTCACCGTTCAGCAGGGTTGCGACGTGTGGGAGCGAGATAGGGGTCATTGCAGGTTGCGGCCATTGGAATGAGTCTCGATCGAATAAGGTCGTGAGAGGGAGCAGGCGGTGCAGACACCGAGGTCGGCGTTGTCTTGCCTCCCTACAGCTTGAATAACCGAGATTGTCGTCGTGGCTTGGTCAAAGGGGCCGTCAAGGGGTCGAGGGTGAAACGGAGCCGGATTTGTGGCTTCAAGCTCCCGGCGGACGATACGCGCGACGTTCTCTTGAAAGGGTCGTGGGATCGACGCAAAAGGACATGGCGGATGTGTTCGGTCCCGGAGTCGGAGGAACTGTGTGACGACGCGGCGATTCTTGGCTACCTTGAAGCGGCGGCATCCTTTAACGATTGTGTCGGCAGTCGAAACGTTGTCGTACACGAGCAAATTGTAAGCGTCGTTCGCGATGCCGTTGAGTATATGGCCTACTTTGTCGGCCTCGGGCATTTGCTTGTCGACCTTTCGGGAAAGCGCCAGCACCTGATAACATACGATTCCGTGTACGACTGCGCACCGGTGGCGACCTTTCCCCGCGCAGCGTGTTGGCGACCTGACGGGTTACCGAATAGGTCGTGAAGCCTCAGAATGTCCCAGTTAGAGAACTCGTCCACATGAGGTGTCCCCTATCCAGGTAAAAGACCACATTGGCCAGCATGATGGTAGGGCGCCATCGGTGGCTCTGGTCAACACGCCCGTATATAGGCTGAGCCAGTCGTCGACGTCGAGGCCGTCTTGAGCGCAGAATGTTCAAGGATGGCGGGGATTGGAAACCGTGATGTACGTTGTGGTTGGCGTCGCGGTGGAGTGTTGTCGGAAGCCATGGCCGAAAAGTCGACGTGCGGCCACTCAGGAGCTCCGTGGCGAGGACAAGGAACGTTCCACCTTCACCACAATGTTACGCGAGAAACAATGAAGGCACTATTTACAGAAAATATTCAGAACTGCGGTTGCGGCGCTGACTGCTCCGACTATGTTGTTGTTGTTGTCCTCAATTCTGGCACATACCCACAAGCAGCTCAAACCCAACTCGTCGTCTTTCTTCGCTCGGCCAGTGTGGCGCCCGCGCGTACCTTCTATGAGACTAAACACGATACGCGTGTAGCAATATCATTGCAAACCCCATAACCTTACGTATGAATGAGCAGGTAATTGTATAAAATATAAATAGTAATGCGTGTTGTTGAATTTATGATAACTATTAAGTTCATTATGATAGGCCTGATCAGCTTAATGGATTTGGACGTGGTTGCCGAGTGAAGGAAACACCGGGGGTTGATGGCAGAAGCCATGACGCAGTGAAATGACAGCGAATGACCGTAAAAAGATTAACACTAAAAGCATTGAAATGAGTTCGAATATGGGTATTAAGTGAAGTAAACATCAAAGAATGGTGGTGTTTGTCGGAGTTACGAGCATGACTCGGCAAAAAGCATAGTGACCTAGCCAACATATGTAAACTCACAAACCGATGGAATCGGATTGGAATGGAACTGTTTCCTGGTTCGACAACCAATGGTATTGACTTGCGCCTTTAAGTTTCCTGCGCGATAGCTAAGCACTCCTATAGCAACTTAATTTTAAGTGAAATTTAGGTAGTGCTTAGCTAATTCCTAATTCTCTCGCAGATTTTTAGGTGTCTGCTTGCGAACTCTCTGACCCTCTTCATTTTGAAGTTTTGTATTAACGCTAATTTTTCTTTATTTTCTGCATGACTGTAATTTCAAACAAAACAACATAGATCGTCACTCGACGACAGTCAACGAGGCCGGTAAGCAGTGCTAACGTCCACCACAGGCACGCTGCGCAGTAAACATTAAA
Organism: Hyalomma asiaticum; assembly: GCA_013339685.2. Taxonomy (NCBI): domain Eukaryota; kingdom Metazoa; phylum Arthropoda; class Arachnida; order Ixodida; family Ixodidae; genus Hyalomma; species Hyalomma asiaticum. The sequence continues at coordinate 121,320,109 of CM023483.1, read as the reverse complement.
GTCATTACTTGGGCCGGGTTATGTTTTGCCACGTGTTCGTTCGTAGTTTCGCACTGTTCAGTTTAACTGCTCAGAATCGTAGGTGGGCGGTTAGGGTAAAGGGCAAAGCTCTTGAACGGGAAGATTAGCGCTTCGTTCCAGGTTATTTTGACAGGAGTATATCCTTACTCGCGCATGCGCAACAATGCTTTTGAAACTCTGCGCAATTCCACGCAGTTGTGCAGTTGATCAACCATTCGGCAGCCGTGACTGCAACGGTGAACTGCAGCTAGCCGTGGCGGTATCGTAGGCCTTTCGTTTGAAATGAAACCAAGTTCAGGTGAGTAATTTTTTCGTTTCATAGGCGCAACTGATTCGACGTGGTACGAGGTGCGGTGGGGCGTTTACACCGTGTAAGAGCGAACACGACTGTCGATGCCAGCGTCATCCCAGAGAACACTCACGGTGATGTAATTAGCTGCTAAGGATTCCCGAGCAATTATCTCGAAAAAAAAATGAAAGTAACTGCAATCTCTGCTATATTTTACGAGTCAGTGGCTGAAAAGATCGTCGGAGAAAAGGGCTCCACGAACGTTTACCTCAGCGGTGGCCGGATCACTTCTTGCATTTTCTGTACTCCGCGGTGGTCCCGGTTGCATTTCCATGCCGAAAGCTAAGGTGAAGCGTTCTTCGCAACGGTCTTACGACAGCTGTGATCAAGAGTGTCATTTCAACGCCCTATGGCCGGCAAAACTGACGTCATACGAGCGTCTACGTCGAATGTCACGCTCCATTGTGGATTATATGCGGACTGTGCTGGATGCGTGTCCTTGTTTACCTTGTCCACTCCTGTCCTCGACCTACTTCCAACTGCCGCACTCGACCCACCTTTCTTTAGAAAGACAAAGAAGGAAGAAAACAAAACACCTGGTATTCTCCTTGACCCTCTACACGCTGCCCACCTTTGCCGTTAGCCCACATGGTGGAGAGCCCCGCTACGGTGGTCTAGTGGTTATGGCACTCGGCTGCTGATCTAAAGGTCGCGGGATCGAATCCAGGCCGCGGCGACTGCATTTCGGTGGAGGCGAAATGTTGAGGCCCGTGGGCTGTGCGATATCAGTGCACGTTAAAGAACCCCAGGTGGTCGAAATTTCCGGAGACTTCCACTACGGCGTCTCTCATAATCACAGCTGGTTTTCGGACGTTAAACCCCACAAATCAATCAGTCACGTGGTGGAGATGACGGGAAGACCAGTGTGAAGTAATATGTAGGAAATGGTTTAAATCGAAGTTGCGTTGTCGAACTGTGGAGCCGCTTACGGTTACGTCACGATTAGCGGTAAAGAAACAGCTTGGCTGTTCCGACGGTTTTCGTGTCGTGGAACTGGCTTGAATGTTTTTTAGAGGCAATGAACTTAGGTTCTTCCTGGCTGACAAGGAGGGTGGTTTCGTAGCAATTCCGGCAGAAGTCTTCAACGACGAAGCCATCCAGGCTGTCAACAGGAATTTTATTCAGTCGATCAACAGAGAAAGGCCGGAAGGTAAAAAAGCAAAGCGCTTTCTTTGCTGGAATATATAGGCCTCACCCAAATCGCGCAAGATAACAAACATTGTAAGGCTCTCGCTTTAGAGGTTTTTTTTTTATTTTCTCTGCGAAGGTGCGCAAACTTGCAGTGCTAATTCGCGCAGTAGTCAGCGAAAACAATTGTTGATAGGTTTTAATTAGTCACGTTTTACAGAAACAGTTGAAGCTGCTAACCATTGATAGCCCTTCTGGCATAAACAACTCTTCTTTCGATGTTGTTTCCTTGTCCAAGGATAACCATTCGGTAGCCAACATATTTAAGTGCGTAGCGCTTTGTGGGCTCGCTTTGTCGACGACTCCTGCGACTCCTCCTGTCGCGTACTGCTATTTTCGGTCGATACCCGCAGGACATGCCTGAAGAAGAAGAAGAAGAAAGCGTTTAATGAGAGGAAAGGAGGAGATGTCGGCCTGGAGAGTGTCTCTGGCCTGCTACTCCTCACAGGGGTAAGGAGATGCCTGAAACGGTGCCATATTGCCATAGAGTGGGTCACAATCCAAAGATTCTGTTGAATATGGGCACCAAATCCCAGCAGCGCCTTCTTTCTCAGACGTTCAGTGTTGTGCAGCCGTGTTACTAAAGCGATTGAAGAAATCCTGCAGGTCCCGCGCAATTTGGTAATCGCTGTCATGAGAAGCAGTCAGCGAGGAAATTGCCTATGACGAATTGCTTGGAATGCAGACAAGTGTTACCATTGCGATAAAGGTCATTGTGCAATGTGCATGAGCAGTTGTATGCTTAACGTGGGCTAATCAGAAACTTCGACAGCACCGTGGCGACCGAACGGTATAGTTCATGGTACGCCGTAACGTTGATACTTACGTTAGTGCACATCACAGACGCTTGTTCCATCGAAGAAAAATGCATGCTACGGTGCGTTGATGTGCGTGTCGCATGCGTCGATCGTGGAAGTGTTCCTACGGGATCTATAGCTAAGTTGGACAAAAACATGCTGAGTGATAGGGCATACGTACTGCTTATTATACCAGATCAGAAGCTCAATTCACCATCACAACTCCAGGTGCAATATGTTTATCTGCTCTCTATATCGTGTGGGAGGGGCCGTCGTATTCTATAGTGGTTCGTGCTTGTTTGGCACCTCGGGAACCCGTGCACGCTACTCCCTACCGCTTGGTATAACTTCATTGCGCGTGTGTCTGTGCTTATGTCCACATTTCTATCGCAAGCTGACGAACGGTGTGCCTTTTTTGTGTTTAAGTGTGTTCTAACGATATGTTAAATGTCTATTTTGGTTGGGTTATCATTGACCGCACAGGCTCTGCAAAATTCTAACACCTATGGTGCCTACCCGCATATCATAAGCCGAGCACTACGAGACGTCACTACATTTTGCGTTGGCCTTTGTGGAGACCAGCTGCACCACAAAATGTGGACAGCAACCTGTTCGTGATGCTAACCGAGGTTTGTTAGTGGGGAGTTCATTAATTGCTTGAGAATGTTATAGTACTTGCCAACCTCTGAAAGTCTGGCGCTGAATTTCAAAAAGTTAGCTTGTTAAGATTAACTATCGATGACAGGAGATTCTTCCTTACGTGCGTCGAGTTTACGCTAATAGCGGCTTGGTGAAACAAATGGGTGTATCTTGCACTAATGGCGCAAGGCTAGACATGGTGGAGCTAATCGGCACCTATAGCTGGCCCCAACGTTTCCTAGCTTTTTGCTTACACGAAACCGTTCGTCGTGGCGAACTGTGGCACCTTGCCTCTCAGCAGAGATTCTCGGCACGTCCGGAACACTCGTATTTCGTCGTGATCTGAGGCTTCGGGAAACACCTCGCTATGCACTCCGACGCCCACAAAACGCTTCTCAAAAATAAGTTTCGCACCGATCTCAGCGTAGCTAGCTTCCCGTCAAACCAGACATGGTCACAGACGCAGCACGCGCGCCACCGCCTTGCACGGGCTCTCCGACGGAGCGGAGGAGCGCATGCGCAGTCGCCAGTGACGTCACGACATTGGAAAAGAGCGGAGAAGGAGCTGGTGCGCTTCAGCGGGGGCGTCGGAGGTTGCTAGGCAACGGCGAGGCGAGGATTTTTTTTTTTTTTTTTTGCGGAGCGTGGACGTTTTTCTGTCGTGACTAACAGCTTCGCTGTTAATAACTAACCGGGGCCTGTAACGACAGGACAAAGAAATAGTTGCGCATCCTCTCTTTGTCGTGTCGCTAGAAAACGGATATCTGTTTTTCATACCAAACTAAATTTCGCAGACTGGGCGTTTACTTGTTCTAGAATTTGCCTGACGTCTTACCTGCATTACTGTAATGCTGTACCTAAAAGCTGCGCTACTCAGAGGGGCCGGTGTGTTGCAATGGACCGCCATTACATTAAATGGTTCGTTTACACAACAAGCTAGACGTGAAACCGCTGCCATTATTAGTGGCTATGGCACTTGACTGCTGACCCAAAGGTTGTGGGATCGAGCTCCCACCGCGGCGGCCTGCATTTCAATGCAGCGGAATGCCAGATGCCCGTGTAAGTAGGCAGAGCCCCCCATTACTGCGGCTGTCATAACCATAGCGTGGTTTTGGGTCGTAAGACCCATTATTATTATTATTATTATTATTATATTATTATTATTATTATTATTATTATTATTATTTAGATGTGGGTAGTTCCATTGCTCTGTGGTGTAGACAACTGCAGCTGCAACTAAGGCTGCCTCCTTGTACAGCGTCTCCCTACATAGGAGCTTGTGACACTTTTTTACAAAAATGAGTAGTGCACTTTTTCTGTGCTGAAACAAGCTACGGTATTCCAAGACAATTTTCCCCCGAATGTTTTGTCCTTAGCCGTAGCATGTTTCAGGTTTTAAGGTGGCTAGGTCTGACAACTTGCTGCTGGATAAAGGGCACTTGGCCGTGGTGCCAGTTACTGATGGCTGCATGTTCTTTCGGGTGGGACGCAGAGGCCCACTTCTACGAGCTGTTGAAGCCGTACGTGATGACCCCACGCCAGCTCGACGAGTACGACTTCCCGCGACCGCATCCGACAGATCAGAGCCGCGCTGTTTTCCGCGGTAGCGAGAACAATCAGTACTCTGTACTCAATGGTGAGTCAGCCACTCCGGCTCACACCTTGCCCCTTATTCTCCGTCAGTTGTCATTTTGAGTATCTTGCTCAGAAGACCATGTAGGCGCATAGTCATGCGCAGGCTTGTCCATTGGAAGAGGGAGGGGGGGGGGGGGCTTTCACTGAGGCTATTTCCATGAAAACGCAGTGCAAAGTAAAGGTACATGGCATTATCGATTTTCATATTCGTGCCTACGTGCTGTGAGGTGCCGATCATTACGCCCTCGCGCTGACATTCGCTTTCTGGCTTACTCAACTGCAGAACGAATGCCAGGGAACTGCGCCAGTCCCGAGATCGAACCCCGGACAGGGCGCATTTTCGTCGACTAAAAAGCTTTCGTTTCTAAGGAATTCGTATGGTTTTCCTTGTATCTTTGCGCTACGAATAGGAGGACGCTAATTTTCCCTTCCAAAATGTAACGGTATTGGGCGGCAGATATGGTGCCTCTGCCCTTCACGTGACTACCCCCTTCTTTACCGCATTTACGTACGTCTTTGTGTATGTGTCTTTATTATACTTACGAGAAACTTGGTACTGTATAGTTAACTGCGGAAAACTGTAGCCGGTCAATAGTAGGATACTACTTCAAAAAAAAAAATGAAAACCGTAGTTCGCAACACAACGATGTACTCTATGGTGGCACTGTTCATTAAAGGTCATCTCGAGTGTCTGTCGCAAGTGCTCGTCGCGTGCTAGTGCGTGCAGGCTCGGAGCTGACGTGCAGCCGATGCAGTGAAAAATTTTCCCTCACGGACGATGGCGACTACGTGCAACATGAGTTCTGCTTCTTCCACTCGGGTCGCATTTGGTCCAAGAAAGGTGAGTGATATATGTTGCACTTCATCATACTGACGAAGAGATCACTAGAAGCGACGAAGAACAGGGACGCACGCTAGAGCCAGCCTTTCGACAAACGGAGGACGGCAACGGGCTTCTCAAGTGTTCGGCTCTATACGATGAGAAACGAACGCTTGAGAAGGCGGTTGCCGTCCTGACGAAGACAGGTCCACTTGTCGAAACGCTTGCGACAGCCCCTCCTCTTCGATACTCCCTTTTCGACAGTTCCTGTTCTTCAAGGACTGAAGAACAGGGACTCCTCCGGTTCTTCAGGACTCTTCGGTACTGCTCCTGAACAGTCCCTGTTCTTCAACGTTTTTAACGATCTCTTCGTAATTCAAGCGCCTATCCTACCTTGAGCTTCTCTTCTAATGTTCACATCATCGCGTTGAGGCGAGCACTTGATCACCGGGAATGACCATGTTTAAAGGAGTACTGACACGAATTTCTTACATGCTCGTATTGCTGCTGTAAATGAAAGCGCTGACCTGGAGAACCCCAAAAAGATCATCACAGTGCCTCACAACGCAATTGATTATATTTTTAACACGGCTCCTTTAAAAGCCCACTTTCGTTTTCGATTTCGAGGGGGCGGTTTCCTAGTGACGTGCCAAGACAGACGGACGTACGTCTGAGTCACCTAGGGACAACAATTCGTGATAGCGTCGCTGCAACTCTGTCCTCTGTGATCAGTTACAGTGGGGCACGCGAACAACGAGAATTTAAAGGGCAACTCCGGCGGTTTTTTCACCATGTTGTGATATCAATGTTTTTGAATAGCACTGATAGTCGTGTAGCAGCCAGGGTGGTTCAATTTTCCCAGAAACGCACCAATAATTTTAAATAACCGACCGAAAGGCGTGTTCAAACCGAAACCGAAACGCGTATGCGATGACGTCACAGCCTTCCCGCCGTCAGAAATACGGAGAAAAATCACAGTGGCGAGGTCATCCGTCGATGTATTGAGTTATGCCAGCTTTTCTGAACTTGACAGCGACGATTTGAACGCTGAAGTACCGCCGTTTTGCTTCTGAAGTCCCGCAGGCTCGGGTAGGCAGTGTTGAAGCAAGGAGGTTTGAAGGTGATGACGTCAAAAACACAGGGTGGCCCGCAGGGGAATCCGCTAAAAGATTTTAAAATTCGTTTCCAGGAAAGCTAAATGACTTGCAACCGCCTGGTTTGGAATATATTATTACAGTGCCGAGGGGAATACATACTGAAAATTTCATTAAGATCAGTGGACACTGAAAAATCGCCGGAGTTGCCCTTTAACGGTCGTCCAGCGACTCTGACAGCGATTTCGGCGATTTTTAAGAGACTGTGTTCATACGTCATCGCAGTGTCGATTGCGCTGGGGCTGGCTTGCAGTGCTGGGCGAAGAAAGCTTTAAAACCAAACGAAAATATTTTGTACGTGTTTCCTGGCTTCCGTGTGCGGAGGGCATTAACAATACATGGCCAGAAAATGAAAAATGTATATTTTGCGCCGCCCCAAAATCGTGTCAGTACTCCTTTAAGTGCTGAGCACTTTAGGGCCCGGGCTGTCGTTATCTAATGTGTCACGCTCTGCCAAGTCACACATCAGGGAAAAGCCGACCCATTCCTGCCCTCAGCCCACTGCTACCATTATTGCTAAGCGACTATGCGAAGGACAACAAATAAAGAGGGAAGGAAGGATGTGAGGAAAGAAGGAAGGAGAGCCTCGTTGTCCACGTTCTGTCTCTGGTTTTAGGGAAGGTAAACGCGGACTCGCTTTTGGCCTTGATCTAGTATACACACACCGCAGCCCTCAGCCCACTGCTACGCCTTACAATATATAAATACACGGCAAGAGCAGATATGCACATGATAATGCCTGACAACATTTACAGGACGGTAGCAACAGGTCATTAACATAACGTTACCGATGTTTTCTGCCAACATCACGTAATGCAATGTCCCGTGACATGTCCCCCAAAATCACGTAACCCAGCATGTTTACACCAACATCACGTAATGCATTGTCACATGACAAGCACCCCAAAACAACGTGACGCAATGTCACGTGACATTTTCCCTCCTGCATCACGTAACGCAATGCCGCTTGACATGCTTCTGCCCAAATCACGTGACGCAATGTCACGTGACATGCTCCTCACAATGCCACATAATGCAATATCACGTGACGTGCTCCCCAACAAGGTCACGCAATGCAATGTCACGTGACATGTTTCCGTCAACATCGCGCAATGCAATGACATGTGACATGTTGCTGCCAACATCACGTAAAGCAATGTCACGTGCCATTTTCCTGTCAAGATCACGCAATGCAATGTCCTGTGACATGTTTCCGCCAACATCCCATAACGCAATGTCACGTGGCATGTTTCCACGAAAATCACGTAACGCAATGTTACGTGACATGTTTTCCCCAAAATCACGATATGCTGTCTCATGTGGAAGGTGCTCAAGAAGCACTTGTTTTTGGGCAAGTTGGTGACTTAGCTTTCTAAACATGTTCAGGCGCAAAGAGAAACGAGGAAAAGGGCAGGATCAGGAAAGATACAGACGAGCGCCAACTACCAACTGTTTATTGACGGTCAGGTTACATAGCTAGATGAACTTTTCGACATGCGCAGCAAAGCAAACATTGCGACATCAAATATGTCATCATAGAATGTGTCTATCTAAAAAAAAACGTGTTTCAGTAGTGTACAGCGCTATTGAGGTGTCACGGACACAAGCGGACCCTTTCTTCCTTATATGGAATGCCTCTAGAAGTTCCCCTGCGGTCTGTATTTTTTTTTTCAATTCAATTCAGTTTATTTCCATTTTCTCGCGATACCCACAAGAAAAATGGAGGAGGCCCTAGCAAAAAGTGAAACTGTGTTCACTTGACGGGGATTCGGGCCACCTTTACAAGGCATATGGCGTGACACTCCATCGATGAAGGGAGAAAAAAGACACTCATTATGCACAAGCACAGCAGTAAGACATCCTGTGCCTCATGCTACAATTATGACATGTGTAGCATGTGGAGGCGCCGCATGTCACATTTATGAAACGAAAAAATGCATGAAATATTCTTGTTTACAGAACGAAGGAGAAAAAGAAAACATCATAGAAACGGATATAAACTGAAAGACAAGAAACGCGCAATTTTTCGCAGATGGGCACTACTGAACGGATACAAAAAAATTTCTTAGTGTTTTCTTACTGGTGGATTCAATGAACATTTCATGTTCTATCAGGTAGTTTAAAAGCTTTGGCAGTCTGTAAGGAAGCATCTGCTCATTCATATCTATAATCGACTGTATGGAAAAGTCCACTCTGCTCTTTTCCTCGTTTCTTTTTGCACCTGAGCATGTTTAGCAAGCAGTCTGATGTGACACGTTCCCGCCAAACCACGAACACAGCGTCACATGACATGTTCCCCCAAATCACGGAACGCAATGTCACGTGACATGCTTTTGCCGACATCACGTAACGCAATGTCCCGTGTCTCCCCATGACATTTAAATCAAAATATATCACGTGACATGCTACCACGAAAATCACGTAATGCAATGCCACGGGACATGTTCCCCCAAAATCACGTAACGTAATGTCACATGACATTTCTTAGCAATTTCAAGCTATATATAATAAACATACTTATATACATACGGACATGACGACGACAAAAACCCGTCGGGACGGTCAATTTGATTGCTATCGCAATAATAACGGACGCATTTCACCCTTAGTTCATAGCTGGATAGCCTAGAGGTGTGTCAGTGTTGTCTTTCTAGGCATAAGTTTTCCGATTGGTTTAGGGTATATTAATGCTTCGGGGCTCTGTATCTATTCACCGTTACCGCAATGTCACGCTATTCAATTTATCCATTTCGCTGCACGTGCCCCGCAGTGCCGTTTCCTTCTGCAGCTGTCACCGCGAAAACTTTTCCAGTCACTCTATGGGTTACTTTGACGCCCGTTGTAGACGATGTGGTAGACAGGAAAGCAACCAAATCCACTACGGCTTCTCTCACAATCAGACCTGGTTTTTGGGACGTAAAACCCGAGAAATCATCAGAAAAGCTGACAAAGATTTGAAAAACACATTTATCAGAAGCTTAGCCGAGTCGCCATCGGTCAAAGCTCCACAGATGAACTCTGCGTCGATGGTCTCGAAGAATTGTCCGTGATTAAAGCATGGTGTGTAACACGCACGAATGAGTGTTGTTTTTAAGTGGGAAGCATTTCAGCGAACTTCGGCGACTTTGAGCGTATCTATCTATCTATCTATCTATCTATCTATCTATCTATCTATCTATCTATCTATCTATCTATCTATCTATCTATCTATCTATCTATCTATCTATCTATCTATCTATCTATCTATCTATCTATCCGCCTACGACTTTGTGCTCTCCCGGCCGTTTCGTTAACGGGATGTATACGAAAATTGGTATGCGGCAACATGACTGCATGACGAACATAAACGACAGGTCATAACATGAACATCATGACATCCATGTCATGAGCGGCATGATTTACTTACCACGGTCTTGATGTTCTCCAGGCCGTTTCGTTAATGGGATGTATACGAAAATTAGTATGGCACATGACTGCATGACGAACATAAATGACAGGTCACAACATGGAAATTGTGACATGCATGTCATGAGCGGCATGATTTACATGCCACGCGTTTCGTTAATGGGATGTGTACCAAAACTGCTATGGCACAACACGGCTGCATGACGAACGTAAATGACAGGTAATAACATTACAATCATAACATGCGTGTCACGAGCGGCATGATTTACATGCCGCAATGTTGCTTTTAACTTCGTAGTTAAATTCTTATCTACCAAAATTGGTATAGCGAGACAATAATGCAGATCCATTTTACGTTCCTGATGCGTGCTTCGCATTTCCTTGATTACCACTGCATGTGGGATCTGCCATTTTTCTTGTTTTTGCGAGTTCGAGCGGCCCACCGTGCTGCAAGCTCCGATTGCGATATCCGTTCAAATCCACGAAGTTCTCCGACGAATCCACGAAGACCATCAAAGATTCATCACTGCGGTCGGTCGAAAGGGGAGCACAGCAGCCGACGGGAACTTCACACGCACAGAGCCAAATATCTGCACACGTACAGAACCGCGAGGAATCTAGACACAAAATAGCGTTGTCGAGACGGGAGCGTCGTGTTACCAGACGCCAGCGAACAGTTGCCAGACTGGCGGCGAGATCAAGAGACCGCCAGGCTCTAGCCAGGTTCTCCCATAGGCTCTGGTTCCTCCTTCCCAAACGAGGTGCCGCCAAGGGGACGCATTTCCGGCTAACGTTCCTGCCCTTGTTCCCTTGCTCCCCTTAAGCGCAAAACACTTTTCAGATAAAGGCAATGGCTGTTCGAACAACGGACGACCCCGTTTGTCACGTCCTTTGTCCGAATAATTTTCTTAGAGAGTGAAAGTACAAAGGCACGTGGCTCCTTTGTACTTCAGGGTTTCGTATACTGAGAAAATAGTGAGTTTTAGTATATCGGAAAGCAGCAAACGCAAAGATTTAGCGTAAGGTTAACGTTACCGTGGAACACACCGCGCATGCGCTGAACGTTAACGTATACGATACCCTTACGTGCCTACGCTATTTTCGGAAGATATCGTTCAACGCTAACGCTCGCAAAGGGACCCGTACGGCTGTCAAGATGGCGGCGTCAGTCGAAGTGAGACCCTCGCTTCAGATCTGTCGTGACATCGGCCTGCATTGTTAAGCTCATTCATTACCCGCTCATGTTCTTGTTTGCCTTAGGTTTGGCTAATTAAGCTTCGACAGCCGTGTATTGGTGACAATGTGTCGCCGTTTTCAAGATTGGCACTCAGTAAGCGGCACACAAGGCTTAAAATGTGAGTGCACTCGCTTTCACGGCCTTCGAGACTGCATGTGCCGGCGTTCGAAATCTCAGAGGCCATGTCGCTTTGCTCACGTTTACGGTAGTCTCGTCGAGATGGCGGCACTGCCACCGGGGCTTTTTTCTTTTTGTACATCGGCTGTTTCAAGCTACAACCAATTAAATAAAGCCGAGACGAGTAGTGTGGTGCACTACTCTATGTATAATGCTTGAAATGACAGTATACTGTTTGGCGAAGTATTCCTTCAATCACAAAGGCGACTTGGATAAGCCAGCCTTCGCAGGCACATGCACAGATGCGCACCCCCTGGGCACCGGAGAAATGTTGCAGGAGCTCCAGGGCACTGATGACAAGTGGAAAGTCCGCCTTCTCAAAGCGGAAATGTCGGCGAAATTTCTCGTATATACGGCATAGCCTCGACGACATGGACTGCCTGCGTAGCTTCTCTGGTTTCTAAAGTATAAAATATAGCGCTCTTATGTCATCGCAACTTCGAAATGACAGGCAGTACGGGTCAGAAAGGAGACTCGATGGCGGTGAGTTGAAACGAAGCGATGTTTTTCGGGTCTGCCGACACAGCACTAACAACACACTCACACGATACTGGCTCAATGATTTTGTGGCGCACTTAGGGATTTAATAAGAGTTGTTTTAAGGTGTAGTTGTCGCCGTACATGCCTTTGCGTTAGCTTCAGCGGTTCGCTCTCTTCCGCTATACTAAAAGTCTAGTTTGTGCCGCCAAGTGCACCCAGCTTTACCGTAATGTTAACCTTAACGCTAAATCTTTACGTTTGCTGCTTTCCGATATACTAAAACTCACTAATGACTTGATGCTGCGCGCACGGCACATTCCTATGCTGAACTGTGTTTCCATATTGCAGTTGGCGGACAGGCTGTAACATACTACAACTGTTGTCAAGGCTCCGAAACATCGAAAGGATGCCGCACTGAGAACGTGAGCACTATTCTTTTCTTCGCAGACACCGTAGAGCTAAGATTTCTCTGCCCACGCAAGAAGGAATGATGATGATTGTGGTTCGGCTAAGGAAAGGACGCTAATTTCTGCAGCCCCATATCGGGAGCACGGCTAAGCGTCCGTGGGGGAAGGGGGAGTGAAAGAGATAGAGAGGAGAGAAAGGCCGTAGTGCAGGGCTCCGGAAAATTTCGACCACCTGAGGTTCTTTAACGTGTACTGACAACACACAGTACACGAGCCTCTGGCATTTTCACCTCCATCGAAAATGCGACCGCCGCGGCCGTGATCGAACCCGCGTTTTTCGGGTGGCAGCCGAGCACCGTAACCAATACGCCACCGCGGAATTAAAACCCCTTGCTGTTCGCAACTCCAGAAAATGTGGTTCATCTGGCAACATTGCTCAGATCAACAAAGATGGCTTCTACATCCAGGGGTCACGGGCGCGCTTTCGCTTAGCGCTGTGCTTAAGGTTTCTTGATTGCGGGGTTGAATCACGATGCTTGGTCAAAGGCGAAAGGGTTCTTGCTGCCGAACATCTGATATTAATCGCCCTAAAGGATTTGAGCGGCGAAACAGCAGAAATAATTGCGCTGAGCGTTCAAACGTCGCACTTGTTCGGAGACCCGCATCAGATTTTTTTTATTTTCAGGATAAAGAGCCTTTCCAGCGAGCCTGAAGTTGAAGAAGGCAGGTGTTCATTCGTAGCAGGCCTCTCCGAAAGATGCAAGCAACTGATTTTGTTACAACTGATTTGAGTGCGAATGCGCCACTTGTTTATAAACGTGTTGAAAGACTCCAGTTCTATGCGCAGTGCCGGAAAACAAACTTAGAGGCGCGGTGAACAGGTCAAGGGCTCGAAAATTGAAACGAGCGCAATAAATCCTGAATTGCCACCAGATGAACTCGAAATGCAAACGCGCTATGTTAAACAACCACACATTACCTCCATAACCACCAAACAAATTACGAGGCGCAGCGCGCGCATGGGGACGAAGAAGCGAACGAAGACAAGCGCTCGCTTTATATCTACTTACTACAACGCATGCGGGCAAAAGTACGTCAGCATTAATGTTACCGCGGTTCAAGTTGAGCATAGGCACGCACAGAAAACGTTACCAGATATACACGTATAAACGATGGCGCTATTTTGTTCACGCGCTTGCCTAAACTACACTCCGGCTCTTCGAAAAGCGCGCATGATAATAAACTCGCGCACACACAATCTGTGTACTCACCGGGGAGGAAGAAATCGTCGCGAGTGAAGTGCCTGGAACAAACTAGCATAGTTCCCGTCACCTTCTTGCCGATGCGCAAGTTTCTAATCCATGTTGCCCTGCGCGAAGCGTCGTCTGCTTCTTTGGGGAACCGATGAAACGACCTGTTGCTGTCATTGCATCACGATGACACGCACTGAGGCACTCAACAAAGGTCTTTTGATGAGGATTTTTTTCTTTTTCGGGCTGCTTCGAGGCGGCATGGCATCGATTAAGGAACCACAGAGCTGTTTTGCAGTGCGCGGTAATGCGATAAGATGCCGCGTTTCGAGATCGACCTTGGATCGGCTGGTTCCAGGAGCGTCCGCTAGGTGGTGAGCATTTAGATGGAATCGCGAATAGAAAGTAGCGACACTCTCCTTCAATCCCGTGCTTTCCTCCGTTATATCCTCTCCCTGTCAGCTGCCTGCTCTGCGCGCGGCACGCAGACTAGGCCACCGGGCGGGCACCCGCCGTACGAGTTGGCTGGCGCCCGCGGGCCCGCTAACGTTGAAGCTATTTCTTTTTTTTAACACGAAAGTGGTTTTATGCCAGGATCCTCCAAGAAACCAGTGACGTGCTTCCGTAAGGGAAGTGGATCTGTGAAAAAAAATCGACATACGTTCACAATGAAAAACTTCCACCCGGTCAGAGTCGAACCCACCTTCACCCGGGATTTGACGAGAGGAGATGGAAGGTCTGCCGATGCACCACCGCAACACCGCTCATATGGTCGCATTTTCGGTGGAGGCGAAAATGCCAGAGGCCCGTGTACTGTACGTTGTCAGTGCACGTTAAGGAACCCCAGGTGGTCCAAATTTCCGGAGCTCTCCACTACGGCGTCCTGCTCCTTTCTATCACCTTCAATTCCTTTCCACCACCCCCACGGACACTTAGCCGTGTGCTCCGGACATGGGCTGCAGAAATTGGTAGGGATGGTCGATTCAAAATTTTAATTGATTAATCGTTAATTGTTCGTCGATTTAGCCTTTCATTGATTAATTGTTTTCGCTGTGATGTTTTAAACTGATTAATCGATTAATTGACATTTTTACAAGTGCTTGAAAAATGGTGCCCCCTTTTTTGAGGGGCGTTGCTTGTGTTTGATATCGACACAAGTATTTATCCGACGCGCTGGAGATCACATGTGCGCATTAGCGGATGCGTGAAAATTCGCACTTTCGCCCACTGAACACAGGGAGTCCGTCGTCTTTGGATGTTGTCAACGGTCCAAGATTCCGTGGCTGGCCATGATCCACGGACGATTCGGCAGCAGGTCGTACTTCCTCGAAGTCTGCCTACTAGAGCGAACCGAAATCGGAGGCGCTTTCGGCGATCACACTGGGCGGAAAGTCGCACCGGAAACATGCAGTGTGGCCGAAGGTGAGGAAATACCGAGAGAGGTAAAAAAAAAGAAGTGACGAAGAGGAAAGGAAAGACGCTCGCTCTTGTAGGGACGGCAACATTTCTCGGTTTGTCCGTCGGATATTGTGGAAGCCCTCGATAATACTATAACCACGAACTGACGTCATCTCTTCCTTGAGGTCACTCATGCGAGATTGCACAGCAACATACTGGTCTCAAACACGCCATCAGTGCAGGCATCCGCGGGAAATAGTGACACGAGTTTTTCCTCCCGGCTAGAATAAGCAGCAGCTGTTCCAGTATACTGCACAGGTTTCACCTGGTCGCTACGCACACGTTTTCAGTCGCGCGTACAGCTCGAACTGTGAGCGCTGTCTAATGTATCAGAAATTACAACACAGAATTTCGCGACTGTCCTCCATTCGTACCATTGCAGTAGACGGCGGCCTCTAGGCTGGCTGACATGGGGGTACAAGCAATAGATGAAAGCTGTATTTCACCGGAAATAGGCGATCGTACAGAATTACCAAATGCTACAAGGTCATTTTTTCAATAGAAATGGACTGGATGCTAGATGTTCGGTATACCAATCCGCAAAGTTGCGGATTATGAAAAGCGTCTATTAGATTTAAATGCAGCTAAAGTGGCTTCTTTCCATTACGCGACTATTTGACCTTTTTGATGATCCTTGAGTGCGTTTCCCTGCACACCATATTTGCCCAACTAATGGCGGCCCCTGTCACGTTTCTATGGAGGCTAGGTCCCAGTTACACGTGCTGGGGTTTGACTATGAGTGATCATGTCAAGAGAGATGAGTCGACATTTTCCGCGTTAGTACGCTGTTTTGCAGAGGTGAATAGCTGTTATAAGTTGGACTAACTGCATTGCAGGAAAGCCAGCTTTACAGTTATCAAAGGGTACATATTCGTTAAGGCGGAAAGTTGGGCTAGTTGATATCAAGCGTAATGAAATATTACTAGCGTCCTTGTCCCCTTTGCGTAAGCAGTTATGTCTGGTTATGTATATACGGATCACTCATTCTTATCCCCATCCTCATGCTTCATCACTCTTTTTCCCCTGTTCCATTGTCCCCAAAGTAGAGTAGAAGATCGAGGTGTACTTGATCAGGCCACCCTCTCTACGTTCCTATACATTCTTTCTCTTTCTTTCATTGGTGAAAATAATCTTTAATTCGCTAAGGAGTAAAATACAACCGCAATAAAACAACCGATCAACAAATAAGCAGCGCATATTACAATGTGGCACTTACACAAGAAGCAAGTAAAATCTGGGGGTTAAATTAAACGGTGTAGGCTACGGAGCTCGGATCGGGTTTATTTATATTTCTATGGGGTATGGCCGCCAGCGGCTCCGGGCTCCTCCTACTTGCGCAGAAATATATGCTCGACATCTGCGTCTCGGCGTCGAGCGCCACGCAATCATGCGCTCCGGCCAAGGGGAGAGATTGGGGGTGGGAGGGGGCGAGGGGGTGCCGTAATCGATTAATCGAAGTGTTTTAATCGACTAATTCAATTTAAAGGGGGAATCGATCACGATTAATCAATTAACGGCTGTATATTTAATCGGTTAATCGTTGATCGATTTTACCATCCCTAGAAATTAGCGTCCTTTCCTTAACCGAACCGCAATCATCATCAAATGTGAAACAGATGGGCCTGATATGTTCACTACAGCGCTTTTCAAGTTGCATTTCATTGTCGTCCGGTCAAAGGGACCGACAACTCTCCAGAGCGTGTGAACTGTGAACAGACCTTTTTGTATTTCAAAGGGACTTGAATCATACTGATGGAATCAAGCACCCTTTCACGATTTGAAAAGTATTTGTATTTTTAAACTGAACTTAGAAATTGCGGCAACTGAGACGTGGTGTAGCCTGGTGGGACGCCTTAATTGGTACTGCTATTCGGAGTCTTTGAATCGCCTTACGTCGCCTGCTGGTGCTCATACGACCATAATTAGGCCTTAAAGTTGCAGTCCACACATTAAAACGCATCTCCGCCCTACAATTTGTTTGCCATGCAATAAAAGGAGTCGACGCCGAGAAGCAGTACTACCTTCGCGGCAACAGATAGTGTTTTAGTTGCGGAGCATCTGTTGCTCGCGGGTATGTCACGCGTCCGGCGTCCGCACTGACACTACGCATGCGCGACTCTCCTCTCCCGTCCCTCTCTCCAACAGATGCTGCAATAAATAAAGCGGGTAGAGAGCGCGCGCGCGCTTCGCTTCAGTAGTATCTCCTCCTCCTCCGATGAAAGAAGTTGGTGGTGTTGTGTGATGGAAGCAACAGTTCCATCAGCGAGTGGGTTGACGCAAGTACGCATCAGCATCAACCCACACTCTGACAACGGTCACGCGATGCGTGGTAACGAACCAAGTTAACAACGTAATAACACGCAAGGTTCACCGCAAAGGTGACACCGAAACCACCGCAAACCTGTAAACACCGCCGTTAAATGCACCGTTGAAACTCCCAGCGATGCTCCGCATCACCCCATGGTCCCCTTCGGGGAGATGGTGTAATTTTTATCCTCGGCGCATGCACTCTGTAGAGGCACAGCCTGGCGCGAACACACGCGACGGCTGTCGGCCACTGTTTGCAACATGTGTTGCATGTAAGACTTCATAAGCAAATAATTCTCACAAAATGTCTTTCACTGCGTTTCACCGGTAAGCTTTTCGTTGAAGTGAAGAAAACAGGTACCTTGAAACTTGTGTGTAGGCCTCTTTAAAGTAAAGGTGTTTATATTGTTTAACAAGAAAAGTTACTCTTAAATTAACATTGCCTCCGTTCCACTGCACTCTGTTCGCTTATGTTCACTGTGGTGGTACCTACATCTAGGAGCGATAGAGCGAAGCAGATTTCATGCTAATTCGCGCCGGTAGTCAGCGCTTCGGTAGTCTTCGCGCCTCGACCGCCGCGGAAGTTAGGGCCGTCGTGACGGTGCGTTCTTCCTCGGGAGAACTACGAACGCGGCCACTACAAAATTTGTCTTACGTGCACTGCTCCAGGAACGCAAGGACGGCCGTCGACAAGCAAACGATTAACTTTTGGTTGCAGTGGGCTGTGTTTTCACTAAAGGGTCCGCTGACCGCAACCCGTTCGGTTTCGCTTGCAAGGTGTCACCGTTTGCGGACGCCCCTTGTTCATGCCAGGTGTGCGCAAGGCTCTGGCGCGTGCAATTCAGTGTTTGCGGACCAATGTGAGTCGTTCTATAGAACTTTCCCTTGTGTACAACTGTCGAGGATCCCTGTGCCTTGTCGAGGTGCCGCTGATGTCTACATGTAACGTGTTCTCGTGTTCACAGTACCGAAGCCATTTCCCAACCCTCTATTCGCCAGATTGCCGTTTATGCATTCCACAACTTCGCGAAAACAGGCTACACTTTCGTGCTATACGGATTCCTATGACATATGTATCAACCACATTCTTTTTTACGTTCTACTACAAAACAAAAACGCAGGAAAGGGGTGGAACATGCTTCGCCCCACCATGATCCCCTTTAATCATGTTCTCGTTTGCGCATTGAAAGCGTCGAGTGCGAACGCTTGCGGCGAGAACAACAAGTATTATAGCCCACATGGGCTTTTGCATTTTAGCTAGTCGTTTAAGTGAAAACGGCGCGCGCACACAAAGAACGACACGAGCGCTCACTGATGTTCTGCTCAATATATGCTGGTATGTTGAGTAAAATGTGTGGGGTGCAAGTGGGGTTCTTCCAAGCTCGAGGAATAAAAGATGCGGTTCACCGCATTGCAAACCAACAGTAAGGTATTTATTTGCACCTTCTACACATGGTAAGCACGCTAGCCGAATTATACAAAGAGGCATATAGATGATGTTCGACTCAACGCAGCAGGATACCGAGCGAGTAGCGTTCGCCCATGCCAGAAAGCTATGCCTATGTGGTTCGCGAGGTAGGTCTCGCGAACAGAGGCGCAATCGCAGAACGGGAAAGTCGTCCGCAGGATCGTCCCAGCTGTAGTGAACTAGAAGACGGCGATAATTTGTGGGGTTTCAACCCCCCAAAACCAGGCATGACTATGAGAAACGCCGTAGTGTAGGGCTCCTAAAATTTCGATTACCTGGAGTTCTTCAACGTGCACCGATATGGCACGGTACATGGGCCTCAACATTTCGCGTCCATCGAAATGCAGCCACCGCGGCATCTCCTAGTTCACTATAGTCCCAGCGAAGTCCATCGCCGCCGCGCGCGACAGCGTCTCGAAGCCAAGAGCGCGAGGATCGTTTTTCGTCCGCAGTCCCGCAAATCTTCGCCGCCAGGTAGCGCTACCGCGGGAACACGTGCGCCATCCCCAGCACAGTGGTGCGCATGACGATGACGTCACGGCTCGTGCCCCGCGGGAAAGCCACCTTAGAGTAGCTTTGAGGAAACGCGAGCGCCACGCAATAAAAACTCATCACGGGACGTCAACATTCCCACAAATTTCAGTTGTTTGTCATTGCTCGTCTCGTGCTGTTCTTTTTTTTGTGTGTGTGTGCGCGCATGCTGTTTTCACTAGTATGAAGTTTTGCCACTCGCCCAAATTGCTACCCTGATTCGGTGGTATTAAGGGTGTAGAGTCCTAATGGACTTTACGTTATATATATAATGGCTTACGTTATATATTTGCGCATTCTTCAATATATTTAGCCCACTGACGTTACGCTAAATGCTGGTTTTATCCAGTTCAGGATTTTCGTATGAATGCTGTTGTTCATCAAGGGGCTCCCGACAGTTTATAGAAGCTCTTGCCTCGCGCAAACAGAACCTCTCTGAATGCTCGCATGCACGAATAATATGCACGCGACATGTGATGAGCGTCGAAACTATTATTTCTGACAAGTGCGAAATCTCTGCTGAAGTACGCACTTGAAATGGGTCTCTAGTGCTTACTGCCAGCACGTGTACGAGCTTATATGGTGAGAAATCTCTGTATCAGCCGATCGGCTGCAAAGAAAATTACTTACAGTGCGCTCGAGCCTCGGGAAAACTCCGTACAGCTACACGTGTTGAAACACAAAGAAGGTTGTAAATACTTTTCGTGGCTTGTCATCATCGCAGTCGCGATGAACAAAAGCGAAGCACGTGCAGAACTTTAAACTGTCAATACAGAGCGGAAAAAAAGAAACCTTGGCTAGGCCACTCGACATGACCACACGTTCCACCGTTCGAACCGGAAAGCTGGTAGACGATGGCGCGTCCCACAGTTCCCTGCGATTAGTCGTTTTACCGTCTCCGCGTCACCGGCGCGGCGACAGAATGTCCCTCTTCTCCGCACCGAGCACGCGTCGTCGTGCGACCGAAGCGCGTCGCGAGAACCGTCGCGCCGCTACTCAAGCGCGTATGCGACAATTTTAGACAGACTCCGGTTCACGAGGAGGTCGTGCTCCGGTTATCGCGCCGGTTAAGCGGCGACGACACGTTAGCTATGCGCAGATCCATAGTTTGTGCGCGTGAAAACGAGCTAAACCGTTCGTATATACGCAGACGTAGCCTGAACGATCCGCGCCTTCTAGTCGCACCACCGAACGACTGCGAAGGGGATGGGATGACCGACAACGAAAAAATACAGCGCTGTACATACTTTATTGACTGAGTATTCCTTGCGGTTGCTGTTGATGCCTCGCGAAAAGCTATATCCTCACCGAGATAAAGCTATGTGGGACCCAGTAGCGCACCCAGGATTTCTGTCAGGGGCGGGGGGGGGGGGGGTTCAAATTTTCACGAAGAGCATGCGATTACATAGTTGTTGCGTGTGTCTGTAAGGAAGGAGGGAGGGTGGGGGGAGAGCGGGCACCTTGCGCAATATGTCATTTCCTTGCTTCAGCTGGAGGAATCGTAAAGCAAATAAAGTGCCAAATGATAGTAACACCAGTGATGATTATTTTTATTTGTTCGGCGGTCTGCAGAGACATCTTGCAAGAGTTGACAGGGCCATAAAGCCATTCGGCAAACCACTACACGTGGAAAATGAATGGAAAATTGAATAAAGCAACGTATAACATGATAACATAGTTCCAAACAAACGTTGTCTGACACGTACTTAGTTTGCCGCTCCGTGCAATCATAAGGGTGCCGACATGCCGATCGGTTGGCGGTCGTGCGATGCAGTGTTTAGAAAAACACTACACTCAGCATGTTCCAAAGTATGAGAGCGGAACATATTATATATTATGTTTCCTTTGAGCCTCGTCAAATTATATCTGAAAGTGAAATGTCGGCCTACAGCTGCATTTGTACGAACGGCATAGTCTGAATAGGTACATTAAATCTATGACAGCAGCTCATAAACAAAAACTAATAAAGTGAATGAAATAATTCGTTATATAAAACAATGTGACTAGGGTTAGAAATGTAGAGAATTGATGCGGAACAGACTGAAAGACTAAGAAATTACTTATTCAAGTATATAACACCTTACTGCAGAGCTGAGAATTAACTCCCATTGTCTTACTGTATCAGAGCTTAGTTACAGGCTGTTACTAGGAGCCCGCTTATTTATTAGTATTACCAGACCAACAATAAGGGTATTAAATTACTATTTTTGGACCCCTTTTCCGCGCATCATGATTACGGTAACAAGTTCCACCAATTTGTGGCCCTCTTTCAATTATAGTCTGTGGTTAACACAATGTTTCTCACGAGTATAGTGGCACAAAAGGAGGCTCCCACACCCAATATTACCACCACGAGACCACATCTCACCAAAATATCGGTGTAATAATTTTCCATATGAAAAGATTTTTAGAGGGAAGTTTGGACAAGAGGACTCGCTTTGGTTTTAAAATAGGTACAAAGTATCAATATATCGATAAATTTAACTCAAGTTCATCTCGTACGGTTTCGATCTGATAATTAAGCTGACATCATGAAAAATAGTTACGAAAATGTTTCTTTAGGCTAGGAAAATCAGTTGGCCGTTTACGCGCATTATCATAAAATGGTTGGGAAAATTACGGTGGGATCACATTTAAGTACCTCAGTCGTGCTGGCCGACATTTTGACAGAAGGATTTGCCTCTGTCAAAGCAGCTGCGTCATCACAGGCGTGTTGGTATGGTGCAGTTCGTGTGCCTGTTCTCTTGTCTTGCTGCTGATATTGGCAACCTGAGCAAGAGAACTCAGAGAGAAGTAAATAGTATACATTATTTAGGTCGGCAGCACGGGCATAAGAAAAAAAAATTACTCCATCTCCTGCTAAAGGGGACCGTGAGGTGATGCGAAGCAGCACGGGGGGTGCACACCGCGTTTGCATCGGTTTGACACTAGCAGACGCTGCCTTCGTCAGCGTTGTCTCTCGCGGGCGAGGGCGTATTCTCGTTCCTTGCGAGCTGGTAAAGCGTTCATGGAAGAAAGAGCGTTTCCAGCCAACGCGCGCCGTTCGGAGAGGAGAGGAGGAACGCCGAGAGGAGAGATGAGACAAGGAGAGGAGGGGAGGAGGATGCGCATGCGCAGTGCGGGTGTGGACGCCACACGGCGGAGGGAGGGACCAGGGAGGGACGGACAAAGCCCCCGCCATAAGCTGCTTCGCATCTAAAACGCCTCGATTCTCATGGTAGAAAGGGTGTTATGGTCAGAGACAGTCTCATGAAACTTCGCACGCGGGGAAAGAACGCAAGTCGCGCTGGCGACACACTATAGCGGCGTCTATGGTTACATTGCAGAAGACATTACATTGCAAGTTGTAGAGAAGTGGTGGTCGTACATTCAAGCTCTTACCTAGACAGTCTAGGCAGCGGTGAGTTTTGTAAGCATTTCAGAAGGCTGCTAATGACTGATAGAGTGCACGAACTCTGGGATTGTGCAAGTCAGCTGGAATAACGAAGAGAATACGCGAGGCAGACGGGTTGACCTTATAGAGTCCTATATTAAGATTTGGAATAAATTGATAATGAACCGGTGAAGTGAGCGAAGAGCGAGATAATATGGTGTCGATAGAGCCCGAAAGTAGTAATCCGTATGATTAAGCACAAGCGAAAGGGCTAAACCAAACGAATAAAAAATTTAAACCAACAGCTATAGGCATACCCATGTTGTGGAAGGTGGAATAAAACGACTCGATTCAGAAGAAATCGCCCAGAAGTTGTGGGGTCTCGTAATGTTCTCCACGCTCTCGGAACACACGGACAGTCACGCCGTCGGGCAAGCAAATGCGTGTACATTTATTACTGCTTTTACAAACGACGATATCGCCAGCCGAATCGAATACATCATTGGTGATACACTAAATAGCCAATAAAATACATAAAGCAACATACAACACATTACATCAAATGCGGCGTGGTGGTGGTGAAAAACTTTATTCGTGTGAAGGCCAAAAAGTAAAATAATATTTAAAAAATTAAAAAGCGGCGTTGTGGGCGGCCTTCAGGCTGCCGGTTGTGGCGTCCAGGCAGTGCCTAGCCGCGACGTCCTCCGCACAAGTCACCAGCCGAAGTTGTAGGTCCGGCCTGGTGCTGGGCAAAGCAGCCTCCCACTGCTGCGGACTTCTGAGGTGCCAAGAGGTAGGGGGCAAGTGTGCCGGACATGAGTAAAATATGTGTTGATAGTTGGCGATGGAGCTGCCATAAGCGGCAGGCCGGTGAGTACTTTCCGGGGTGGAAGAGGGCAAGACGTGCGGGAGTAAGGAAGGTGTGGGCCTGAAGTTGGCGTCACAGGTGTTGTTGGTGCTGGGAAAGGGATAGGTGAGGCGGGAGAGGCGGTAGTGCAATGTGATGTCGTGGTACGTGAGGAGCGCGTCGCGCGTATCCATTCCCGGCGGGGGCGGGCTTGCTCGGTCGGTCGAATCGCGAGCGATAGAATTGGCCGCCTCGTTGCCAGGATGACCCGCGTGAGCGGGTACCCAGATGATATAAATGGGGCGAGAGTAAATGGTGCCAGACCGCAAGATGCCTGCGGCCGGTGGTGCCACCCGCCCAACCGCGTAGTTGTATACCGCGGGTTTGGAGTCAGAGAAAATGTATTCTGCTGAGGTTTGTGTTATGGCGAGGGCAACAGCTGCCTCTTCAGCCTCGACAGAGGTGGAAGTACAGACGGAGGCAGTAATGGTAGGTCGGAGGGAGTTGTCGTAGACTGCAGGGGCGTGGGCTGCGTAGTGGCGATAGGGGGCGGCATCCACATAAGCCACGGCGGGTTGCCGTCCGAACTTACGCCAGAGCGCGGAGGCGCGCGCTGCTCTACGGGAGGGGTGGTGTTCGGGATGCATATTCTTTGGGAGGGGATCAATGGCTAGAAGGGAAGAGACGTGGGAAGGGATGGACAGTGAGGTGGGAAGAGGCATAAGAGGGGAGAGTTTAAGGGTGGAGAGAAGTGCGCGACCCGGCCGTGTGCGAGAGAGACGGAGGAGCTGGGCCGTGCGATGGGCCTCCGTCAGCTCCGTAAGGGAGTTGTGGACGCCCATCGACAGTAGCCGATCCGTTGAGGTAGACGTGGGAAGGGACAGGGCCGACTTATACGCCTGGCGAATAAGGCAGTTGACTTTGTCTTCCTCGGTGCGAGAAAGGAAGAGATACGGTAGAGAATAGACGAAGCGGCTGAGAACAAAGGCCTGGACCAGGCGGCGGAGGTCGTGCTCGCGCATGCCGTGGTGGCGGTTGGCAATGCGGCGTATGAGGCGCATGGTCTGGTGTACAGTGTTGCTGAGTTGAGTGATGAGGGTAGTGTGCTTGCCATTGGACTGAAGAAAGAGTCCGAGGATGCGAAGGGTAGAGACGAGAGGAAGCGGTGTGCCGTCAACGGAGATGGTGAGTGGAGAAGGCGACAGGGGAGCCATCCCTCGAGGCAGGAGGAGCAAAATCCCCGATTTGGTCGCAGAGCAGCTCAACCCGATAGCTCGGGCGTGAGACGTCACCGCGTCCACACCCGACTGGAGAGTGGTCTCCATGTCGCCAAGATTGCCGGTGGTCACCCAAAGGGTGATGTCATCGGCATAGAAAGCATGAGACAGAGCTGGTACAGTGCTAAGCTTGCGTGCCAGCGGGAAGAGGGTAATGTTGAAAAGAAGAGGGGACAGGACAGAGCCTTGGGGAGTACCCTTGTCACCTAGGGAGAAAGGAGAAGAAAGTGGGCCGTATGAAATTTCTACTGTGCGGCGGGCGAGGAAAGCGGTGATATAAGCATGCACATGGTGTCCGACGTGAAGGGAGGAGAGAGCGTCCAGAATGGCTGTGTGGTGTACATTGTCGAATGCTTTGGTAAGGTCCAGCGCCAGGATAGCTCGAGTGCGTTTTTGGTGGGAGGGGTGTAAGACGTCCTCGGAGAGCTGGAGCATGACATCCTGGGTGGACAGCTGCGGACGAAAGCCGAACATGGAGTCCGGATATAGGTCATGGTCATCCAGATAGGTTTGGAGGCGGGCCAGGATGACATGCTCGAACAGCTTGCCGAGGCAAGAGGTCAGAGAGATGGGGCGGAGGTGCTCGAGGGAAATGGGTTTGCCAGGTTTGGGGATGAAAGAGACACGTGCATGGGTCCAGGAGGAGGGAAGAGTACCAGCCTGCCAAAAATGCGACGTCGCCGACGTCCGACTCACCACGAGGGCCCATGCGCCTGACCCGCGGTACCCTGTACGCACGGACCCCACCGTGAGCCGTCCGTCAACGAACGCTGCCGACCCCGAAAGGGAGTCTTCCTGCTGTTACTTCTGCGCCGGCTGTACTTGTAGTTTGCACTCTTTCAGTTTATAAGTAGATGAGTGAGTACAATGCATTTCTAGGGGCAAGAAAAAAATCGACCTCAATCCATATCGTGAATTGAAATTACGGCGTCACAGGGCGTGTCAAGGTGGACGTTCGGCACTCGGTGCAAGGACAGGAGCAGTCAGAGTTCTTAAATCATACCAGTTGCCAAACTCACCATAGGCCTCATGTATCAAAATCCGGACATGCCAAGTGCCAAAACTGCCGAGGTTAGCATATTGTCGCGCCATCTGTCGACGCAGAAACCAACTAATAAATGACAGGTAAGTGTGTTTTGTGTTACAGCGCACAGAAAGCTCCGCCGCGTCAGTGAAGCCAACCTCATGCAAACGATGTTGCGCACACAGAACATCCGTCAATTTCGGCGTGGTTCTGGCGTCTTCTGCAGAACAAGGAAATTCACTGACCTTGTGCCCTTGCTTCTGCTTCTGCACGAACGCGGTTCACGAAGCGTTTTTTCCGTGGTAACTGCTCACATGAAAGAACCAGGAAATCGCCTGTTGAGCTGCCGAGGCCGCTGGTGAAAGAACAAGAAAGCTATTCGAACAGCGGATGACTTTCCATGAATAATTATTCAATTTTTTTTTCGTCTTTGAATGTCGATGTGTCATTAGGAATCCAGGCCAAAGCGCGCACCAGTGGAATTTTGCTCACATGACTACAGCATCGATGTGTCAACACAGCAGAAGGCTTTTAGTGCAGGGCGTGTCGTCTGCAAGTGAAAAAGCGTATGGTGTAAGTTGACCATCAAATGCAGGCGAACCTAACCTAACCCCCATTCGAGAACACAATACATGTAGCGTAGTGGCTTTGGTTTCTGGCTAACATGCAGTCTGGAACACACCGGTGTTTCTACTGTACCTACTTTTGCTTTTCACAGGGTCACGTGCACGACGGGCCACACCCAAATGATCTTACGGGCTTCGTGTCAACATTTGCCAAGAGTCTACCACCCCAAGGCGGCTGTTCTGGGGTCCGTGCACTCGATTGTGAAATGGCAAGTAGTTTGATCACCACTGCTGGTGGATGCGCTTGGCATATGGCAACAAAGACGTGAAGCAATAGTGAAATGCTTCTGCTGTTGCGAAGTGTATGGTGTGCGTGAGAACTTCCCTACATGATTTTGCGCATCCTCTGTCGCCGTATTTATATATGATAATCAGGGAAACTGTGACCAAAATTTGGCGAACAGCATGCATAGGCCAACCGCAGCGCATGGCGCGCCGTTTTATCGTTAGTCAGCAAAGCGTGATCTCCCTAAGCATCTTCTTGTTGCCCGTTCGCGCACCGTGGAAATCGGTGGTGCACAGCGGTGCGATCATTACAAGGAATGTAAGACGCATTCACGCAGTCGACTATGTAGCTTGTGCTCGTTACCATTAAATGTAAGTAGCAGTGGTTGCTAGAACTTGGGCGTTCTGTAGTGAAGATGTACAGTTCCGATCCGCTCACATGATTGAGCAGCCCGCTGCCTCCATCGAAATAGAGCACATCAGTCGCTGTAATGGTAAGCGCACCGCGCGCCCTCCGTCGCCCGCTTAGCTCAGCTCCGTGCGCTGAGCGTCCGATAAGAACTCCAGCACAATGCTGTCGTTCTTATCGGACGCGCAAAGCGCAAGGCGAGCAAAGCGGTTTGACATAGGTGGCGCGGCGCTGGAAGTAGTAGGCGAACACGTCTACATAGGCCATGTAGTGACCCTTGATCCGAACCATGAAGCTGAGATAATTGGGAGGATAAGAATAGGGTGCGGTGCATTCGGCAAGCATTCTCAGATAATGAATGGTAGCTTACCATTGTGTCTGAAGAGGTAAGTGTATAACAGATGCATCTTACCGATACTCACCTACGGTGCAGAAACTTGGTGGCTAACTAAGAGGGTTCAGCTTATACTGAGGACGACGCAGCGAGCTATACAACGGAAAATGGTAGCTGTAACATTAAGGAACAAGAAGAGAACAGGCTGGGTTAGGGAACAAACGCGTGTTAGGGACATATTAATAGAAATTAAGAAGACGAATGCACGCGGGCAGGTCATGTGATATGGAGACAGGACGACGATTGGTACTTAAGGGTAACAGAGTGGATTCCTAGAGAAGGCAAGCGTGGCAGGGGACGGCAGAAAGTTAGGTGGGCAAAGGAGATCAGGAAGTTTGAGGGGATAAACTGGCCACACTTAGCACAGGACAGGGAAAATTGGAGATCTATAGGAGGAGGCCTTTGCCCTGCAGTGGGCGTAGACAGCCTGATGATGATGATGACTGTGCTGAGCAAAGCGCGCGATTTTAGGGCCAGATCGAAGCTCCCGCGTTCGTGTCATGGCGTGCTATCGGCCAAAAAAGTGAACAGACCACGCGTCAGGCGGCCAGAGCAGCTGCGGGACCCACAACACGGGCGAAGTTTAATGCCACTCTCGGCACTCTCGACGTGAGCGCGCGAATCTAGACAGCAGAGAGTTTTAGCAGCGTTGGCTTAACGTACTCTAAGTCCAGTAATACCGTGTTGTCGCTGTTGGCGCAGGCTATTTCAGTGTGAAAGACGTTATGAAAGTTACTGCGCGCATTCACCTACTGGCGCAGGTCTTTCCTACTGAAATAGCAACATTTTGGCTACGGCTGTTTGGTGTTATAGCACGGAAAGTACGGTAATACACCGTTGCTAAAGCACCCTAGCAGCGCGGCGTTGGGGCCCCGGAGACGCTCCACACGCCCAAGACGTGGTCCCTTTAATTTTTTGGACAATAATGCGTTCCGCCGCTTATTTACAGTGGGGCTGTCGGTACTTCTACGTTCCGGGTTTGTATCGTATCCATAGGAAACCTTGAATGTCACGTAAATCGCGCCACTAAAGATGCGAATTACGCGAGATTACGAACTGCAAGCCGGCGTCGCTCAGCGCGCTAGGCAGCGTGAATGTCTTCTAAATAGTGCATTTTGTGCTGTGTAAGTGGCGTTCTTTAGAAATTTGCCAACACTGGGCACACTGTAAAATACATGCGTGTTTTATGTTAACGGTTGGAACTAAAATTGCGCGAATTACTTTTTTTTTCGACGCGTATAGCAAACCGAATCGAATAATTTCGCTGCGAGTAGCTCCAGTAGGAATATTCGCACATTTTTTTTGTTCACCTACATATTTGTCGCTGCATTCATGTGTGTCAATTTAGGTCCTTGTGCATCTCTATAATTATACGACTCTCTAAAGTTGAAACTCCCCCCCCCCCCCTTTTTTTTTTTTTTTGCTGGGGTTTGGGAGAGCCAACGTTTTTTAATACCAGCTTTTTTGTCTGCCTTCCACGACACAACTTCTTTTTCAACATAATTATGTGAAAACAGTGTAAACAGTTGTGGTGAAATACTCTAATTCATTCATATTGGGACGCATGCAAAATGCAACCTTCTTCCTTGACATTTAACCCCTCCCCCCCCCCCCCCCCCTACCCACGGTGGTCTATGGCACTCGGCTGCTGATCCGAGGGTCGCGGGATCGAATCCCTACCGCGACGGCTGCATTTCGATGGAGGCGAAATGTTGAGGCCCGTGTGCTGTGCGATGTCGGTGCACGTTAAAGAACCCCAGTGATTAATATTTCCGAAGCTCTCCACTACGGCGTCTCTATAATCATGTCGTGGTTTTGGGGCGTAAAACGCCAGAAATCAGAAATTCGCCCTTGAAAATTGGCTTTATGGCAGCGCCAATTATTTGGCTTGATGGCAACGCGATCTAAGCTGCCGTGAAAAAATTCGCGTGATATTGCACTCGCGCACATGTCGGTATACTTTGCATTGTGTCTATAGAAAACATGGAATGCCTAAATTCGAATAGGATAGAAAAATAACTCGAAAGCATCGAACGTTAGCAGAGAGTTAGCGAAGACGGCTGAATTTTACGAAAGCATTCGAGTATATATTTGTATGCAGCTTGTTCTCCAATTACTATTTAATCGCTCGTGACGAAAAAGAATCGTTGAACACCGGATCTTCTCTTCGACGACAAATTCCTAATGAAGGCAAGGCTCTAGTGACATTGACTGCTCAGCAGATACCTTATTTCAGCCGATCTCCTCCTGAACATCTGCTATCGTTTCGCCAGCCCTCATGGCAAGTTTCGGCCCGTGGTTCCGCTATTCAATGATTGGTGTTAAATGCCCAATAAGGAGCGTCCTACCGCAAGAATTTCTCGTATTGGTGTATTATTAGCAGAGAAACAGTGGTTGAATCGGCCTGAAACGAAGACATCAGGAGGCGCGAGTCACTGCCAGTAATGTACCCTCGCCAGTTGTCGATGCTACCGGACGAAGCGCTCGTTCTTGCGCTGGCAACCCCTCCCGAGAGATGCTGCATCGGGAGCGCCGCCTCCTGATTGGTTCGGGCCGGTCGCCTCGCGCTCTCCATAAGCGTCACGTGACAGTTCGTACTGACGTCGCGAGCCGTCCGCACGGTCCCCATGGTGCTTTACGTCATCCTTTGCGCTTTCGAGCGGGTGACTGCGAGAAAAGAGAACAAAAACCTACAGGTCCCACGCATTGTGAGTATCGATGCCATGCGGAGCAGTCGACGAGAAAATCGCCACTGACAAATTGTTTAGCATTCAACCAAGTGTTACGAATACGGTGAACGTTTGTGCAAAGGGAATGAACGAGTGTATGCTGAACGTGGGCTATGTTGGCAGCGCTGTAGCGACTGTACGGTAGCTCACCGGTACGACGTAATGTTGGCACTTCCAGTTACTGGACAGACGTTTGTCTTGTCGAACTAGTGCACGCTACGTTTAGCTGAGGTGCGTATCTTAAGCTTCGTTGAAGTATTCCTATGGAATCGAGCAAAGTGGGGGAAAAGCATCAAAACCTCTTGCTGGGCGAGTTGGTACATTCTTGAGACCTAGAGGCACCGGCGCAAGCAGACGACAAAAGAAGAGAGACACGGATACACAAGCGCGCCGTGTCTCTTTTCTTGTGTCGTCTGGTTGCGCCGGTGCCCCTAGGTCTCAAGTATTGTTCATTGCATTGCCAAGTATTCTCAAATTGTCTCAAGTATTGTTTACTTGCATTGCCAAGTTGTCTCAAGTATTGTTTATTTACTATATGTAGCGAGTAGGAGCAGCTGCCGTAGCGTAGTGGTAGCGTGCTTGCTTGGCACCTCGGCGGCCCGGGATCGATACCTACGCTCGTACAGCGTGGTATACATGCTGCTTTCGAAAATCACAGTGGTTTCGTCTGCGTATGTGTGCTTCTTTCTACACGTTGCAGCTGCAAGCTATTTGGGTGTGTTACAATATGTGAAATGTCTGCTAAGTTCGTCCTTGACTGCCAAAGCCTGCTTTAAAATTCACACCTGCGGCGCATACCCGCTCACCATAGCCCGAACACTACGGGTATGGGCCACACGTGATCGTAGTATCTTTAACCGTGACGTACACGCCGAGTATGTCATGTAAGGGATGTAAAGTCCGATCATTCATGTTCGTCATACAGTCGTACTCTACTATCCAAATTTTGGTGTATAGCGGGTGAACGAGGTGACCACGCGAGCACCGAGACGTAGCAGCTAGATAGATAGATAGATAGATAGATAGATAGATAGATAGATAGATAGATAGATAGATAGATAGATAGATAGATAGACGAGGTGACCACGCGAGCACCGAGACGTAGCGGCTAGATAGATAGATAGATAGATAGATAGATAGATAGATAGATAGATAGATAGATAGATAGATAGATAGATAGATAGATAGATAGATAGATAGATAGATAGATAGATAGATAGATAGATAGATACGGTCAAAGTTACTCAAGTTCGCCAAGAACTATTTCGCATTTAAAATTTGAGTGCCTTCTGCGGCACGTAGCGATCGCAGTTCCTGGTCGACATGATTGTGAACGTGCGATGTGTCCACTGCGCTTGCCATCTCAAAATGACTGGACCTGGTGAAAGGCCCTTTCAGCTACTGGAAAAGTTGTTACATTACATGACAAATTCCATTCCCTCGACGTTTGTTATGCAGCCATCTCGCCACCCTCTAGGCACCCTAGGCAACGCCTGTGAAAGTGTTTCTCTGTGCAGTGCTGGACATCGGAAGGGGTAGAGCCGGTACGAGTAACACTGGTCAACTGGGATCAAAAGCGTATATACGACACGTTGGTCAGGCCCCAGGGAAGGGTCCTGGACTACAAGACACGGTGAGTGTGGCAATTGTATGTGAGTGCCTATCTGCAAAAACGGGGTTACGCACTCGCCGCCACGGCTAAAAGTGGCGCTGACTAACACTCCTAGGATTACATCTGTACAGTGCTCACGGACTGAAATGTGACATGTAAACATTGAGTTAAATAAACTAAAATGTGCAATTACTCGCTGTAACCGCGTCGTGTAGCTGCGAATCTGACTGTGAAGGTAGTGTTCTTTCTGGTGCAAGTATACGAACCCATTTTACACTGATGCTACACGAATTATAGATTGTAGAATCAATAGTATCTGCGTTACTTAGCCCTAACTTTTTACATTTGAGTACCGTACACAAATACCCAAAAGGTGGTTAGGGAAACGGGCGCCGTCGTAGCTTCGTTAGTAAAGCATCGCGCTTTAGTAGAAGGTAGTGGGTTCGGTTCCTACCAACGGCAGGTGTTTTCTGCATCCATTTGAATTCTCCATTTTTGTCGTAATTACTGCAAGACAGCGAAGACTACAAATCATCTCCCCTGTGCCCTCCTCAGTCTGACTGTCTGCTGAATTTATTAGGAACAAATCAATGATCCCTTCTTCAATTCCTGTCTCGTTACCACTACAGTCTATACGTGATACTGCTCCGAAACCCGTAACCGTACTTTTAATAGTGTGCGAAGTGGGTGATCGGTCATTTCTGGCCTATAGCTGGTACTGGTACAGCCTTCAGCCAATTTACGTCACAATTTTCCGATTGCAATGGGATATCTTGAAAAGCCGGATCAAATTTCGGGAAAAGCGAAATGTGACATTGTTTTGCTGGCCATCGGTTGTCATTCAGAGCCCTCGAAGCTCGAAAGAGGAGATTACATATTTTCTTTGCATTTTTTTATCGATAAGAAGCGTTGTAATTTTACTATGGTGTAACAGATTCTGCGCTTGTAATGGAATGTCTGTCGTTCGAACTTCGCTGCTGCTACTGAGCCGAAACTGGAAGGAAACGTCATAGAAGTTAGAACGCATGTATGTGTCCCAAAAAGGTTGTCGATTCCCTTTCTCGTATTTCTTTTTTGTGGTCGCGGTGTCTTAAAAGGTTTTGAGTTATCTCTGCGTGAGACTGCAGGTATATGTTGCCACATGCTGGGTTCATCAGGCATTGCAACGCCTCACAGTGCCTGCATTGCACTGAGCTTACGTCGCTAGCTCTCCCATGAGCATTCCTGGGCCGTACTGTAATCGCCAGTTACTTTTTATACGGTAGTACGTTTGCGACTTTAACTCGTTACGTTTCACGCAGTAATGGGAACATTACTCTATTGCAGTTACTAAATCGCTGTGGTGGCTTTAACAAAAAACACTCACAGATTAAATGAACAGCGAAAGGGTTGTACATCGCAGACGTATTTGTAGTATAAACTCCACGAATCCAAACCATAAGATATGTCGTTCGCCCTTTGCAATTTGAATTACCGTTTTTTACAAGCGTAAATATACTTACGTTACCTTATTCAGCAGTGAATGCAACTTCGTCGAAACTTGTCGCTAATTGTAACGAAGTACCTCTGTATATCGCTTACTGATGTACGTAATTGCTTTGAGGATTGTAATACATATATGCATGAGTGTCTCCGTATTCATCGGTATGTACAGATGTATAACTGCATTTCCATTGTTGTTAGCAGCACTTTTGTTGAAGTACCACTAAATATGCGCCCGGTTGCGCCTACTATTGTTGTACGGATTTTGTTGAACCAGATCACGTATTACCTATTTCCCCACCCTACCAAAATCTCAAATAGTGAATGTAGTACTGATAGATAGATGGATGGATAGATGGATAGATAGATAGATAGATAGATAGATAGATAGATAGATAGATAGATAGATAGATAGATAGATAGATAGATAGATAGATAGATAGATAGATAGATAGATAGACTTTTTGGCTTCAGATAAATAACGCTGGTGTCATTCCTGGGCCATCCTGCCCCGCAGCTTCACAGGGCTGAAGAACGGAGACTTAGTGGGCGTGGACACGACCCTGAAGGACGTGCAGGCAGATCTGCTCGAACTCATCTCGGCCGACACCCTGCTTCTGGGCCACAGCCTCGACTATGACTTGCGAGCGCTGCGGCTGATTCACGAAAATGTCGTCGACACGTGCGTCGTGTTTCCGCACAATCGGGGCTTCCCTTACAAGAGCGCGCTGCGCAAGATCGCTAAGATATACCTGCACAAGACCATACAAGATGGAGGTACGTTAAAGCTTGTTGCTGGGCTAGTTAAGAGTGTCTCGCTCTTATAAATGCGAAGCAGCTTATGGTCTGGGCTATGTCCCTCTCTCCCTCCCTTTCTCCATCCGCCGTGCGGCGTCCACACCCACACTGCGCATACACATCCTCCTCCCTCTCCTTGTCTCATCTCCTCTGCTCTCGGCATTCCTCCTCTCCTCTCCAAACGGCGCGCGTTGACTATGGAAACGCTCTTTCTTTGATGAACGCTTTACCAGCTCGCAAGGAACGAGAACGGGCCCTCGCCCGCGAGAGATAGCGCTGACGCAGGCAGCGTCTGCTAGCGTCAAACCGATGCAAACGCGACACCTAGTCCGTGGCCTCCGCGATCGGCAGCGGCGGCGCGGGCTGCGCCGCTGCAGCCGATCGCGGAGGCCACGCCTAGTCCAGCGCAGAGGAGGCGCTGCCTAGTCAAACCGATGCAAACGCGGTGTGCACCCCCCCCCCCCCCCCCCAGTGCTGCTTCGCATCGCCTCATGGTCCCCTTTAGCGGGAGATGGTGTAATTTTTTGCTTCCCCTATCTGTTACGACAGGCGCGGCAAGTTGGAATTGTCTGTTTTCGGAGAGTGAAAACAAAAAAAGAAATTCACTTTTGTCAAAGGCTTGTGGTCACCGTATTATAGTAGACACATTCCACAAGTTTAAACAGCGAAGCTGTTTCAAGCTCCTAGTTAAAGGTCCTTCGGAAACGGAAAACTCAGCATATCCGGTATGCGCCACCGTGCGGTACTAAAACTACAAAGTCTCAGTGTGCTCTCTTGTTAAACTGAAGCAATTCTTCGCACCTAGTTAACATTTCACGAAACCAGATCGAACGCTTTAGCTGCAACATATCTGATTCCTTCGGGTCCCTTATGCTAACATCGCCAGCTGGACGGGAGCAGGAATCGAACCCAGGGTATCTGCGTGACAGGCAGGTGTTCTACCACAGGGCCACAACAGTGATTGACGCTGCTTCGGAAAAACGCCCCTATAAACGGTGAATAGCAAAAGCATACCCATGTATACTGCGCTACAGCAAGGGGGTGGGAAAGCGAAGTGAAGCTGAAGAGTAACCTGAGGAAGAGGTAATTGAGGGGAGAGGGTAAACTATAGCATATCCATAAATAGTGCGGTACAGCAAGGAGGTCGAAAGGAAGTGAGGGTGTGTAGCAGGAGAGAAAGGAAGGCAAGGCCACCAGTGCCGCAGTACACTATATAACAAGGGTATGGGAAAGGGGGTGAGGGTGGGGAGGAGTGATGCCACAGTAAGGAAGAGGGAGAGCATAGTATGGTAGAGCAAGGAAGAGAGGATGGGGAAAAAGAGGAAGGCCACCGGCTCCACTGTGACCTAGCCTTGGGCCCTTAGTGCTAGCTTCCAGCATTTTTTTTTTGTTGGTGCCAGAGCTTATTGTTAACAATGCATGGAGCCACCGGTTGTTTGAAGCTCATTTTTTAAGTACGCAAGTGTGGATTATGCTGGGGTCCACCAAGAAATCTCTGACAAGTTTTCCTCACGGAAGTGGCTGTCTGAAAAAAAAAAAAATGAACGCACAAGACAATGAAAGAGTACAATTCATACTGGTTCGAACCCGCAATCACTTGGAATGCGACGATAGGAGCTCGAAGCTCCACCCATCACACCACCAACACATTGAAGACACGGAGGGAACAAACGGACCTTATATCTTCACTACACCGCTTCACATTTTTTTTATGTCCGGTTAAAATCCAACTCCAGTGATTTTTCCATGTCAGTGAATCTCAATGAAGTTCGCTGGGTGCGTACCTTGGCACACTTCCGTCATTTCTACAACGTTTGGCTGCTCGAGAGATGCGCAGATGGTTTATAAGTCAATTTTTTTCTGATTACCTCAAACTGCCGACCTGGCTACCTACAATTATTGGCCACACTGTGCGTTAACGTCATCATCGGCAAAACGCCAGAAGCGCACATGTGCTATACCATGGCCTTCGAGATCTGCGCGCGCCGGCCAATCTACGCGACATTACCGCCAGGGGTGGGGTGCACGCGCTGTCGCACCATGCAGAAGCGGCTTGACTAATTTGACGTCACTGCTGGGTTGGATTTCGGTTTCGCGCTTTCTTTGCGATTTAGAAATCATTTTTGCATTTGCTGAGTATTTCTTCTTTCAGGAGTGCCACAGGAGAGTCTCAGGGACATATAGTCAACACCTTGAAATGCTCGAAGAATCGCCGGAGTTGCCCTTTAAACAACTGTTCAGCAAGCAAACTTACTCTTAAATTAACATCGCTTCCCTTTCGCTGTACTCGTGGTTCACAGCGGTGGTACCGCCATCGAGGAAAGATGGAACGAAGCAGTATATTGTTCTAATGCGCACGGTGGTTTTAGCGCCTCAATCGCAATGAAGTTGTCGTCTTGCCGGTGAGCGTTTTTGGGGCTATGTACAACCATGACCGCCACATGATTTGCCTTGCGTCGTGTTTATGGAAGCCAGTTGCGTTGCGACGCGCTCCCGCTCCTCGATTCGCCAGATTGCCACTTATGTATTCCACAGCTTCGCGAAGACAGGTTTCACGTTCGCGTTATGCCGATTGCTGCGATAGAAGGATCAGTCATAGTTTTTCATTCGTCGATAGGCTGTCGATATAGGCGCACCAGTGACAATGTGCCTTAGTACCAATGTAACGAAACTGCGTAAGTTTTTCCCGTGTTGCTGGAAATATTTCATGAAAGCTCTACATGCAACACTTCATGAACGTAAAGGCTTCTAGCCATTCAAACTCCTTGCTACTGTGGAATGAAAATTAAATGCTGCGATATTACGTGCCAAAAATCGTGGTTGGAGGCAAGCCATAGTGCCGTACATCGGTTGGATTTTTAGCGCCTGCACTTCCTTTATCTTTCCCTAAACATATATAAGGTTCCCCCCCCCCCTCCATCCCCCATTTCCCATTGAAATGAAGCCGCCACGGCCCGCAATCCAGTCTGCGTCCTCGAATTAGGCAGTGTAACATTTTACCCTCTTAGCTGTAACGACGGGTTCTCTTCAGTGGATGAGTACGTTTGTTCACAAAAATAAATGGTGCAAGTCATTGTCGTTGACGGCAGTTCATGGACAACATGCGCCTGTTTACTACTACGTACATAGCAGAGCCCGCAAATGATGTCAAAACAAAATACACTGAGCCTTTTAACGCGATACAATTAACACGCTCGTGTCGCAGGAAATGTGGCGTAGGCACCGGCGCCCATGGCGGAGAAGAAATCGTCCCGAACCAACCCGACTACTCGGGCCCTCCATCACGGCACAGATGCGTAAATGAACAAGAATTGAATTTTTCAAAGAAAAATTCGTTCGAAAAATGGTGAACTGTGACTGAAGCGCAACCTAAACACACGATGGCTCGGACTGCAATCACAATATACGAGAAGACATAATTCTCATCCGAGAAAACTCGAACACAAACCTATGTTCCAGCGTTTCTACCATACCAACATGGCTAACACGGGCAACTGATTGACTTTATTGATTTCTGAGATTTTACGTCCCATAACCATGCTATAACAGCTACATCTTAACGGCACTCACCTACGGGGCAGAAGCTTGGAGGCTAACTAAGAGGGTTCAGCTTAAACTGAGGACGAGAGCGAGCTACGGAATGGAAAATGGTAGGTGTAACCTTAAAGGGGCACTGACACCAACATTTCGCTGCTAAGATAGCCCGCGGGATCGATTTTCATGGACATACAGATGTCGTCTACCAAATCTCAATGGCGAACACAGCTCCGAAGGTAATTTAAATGAATATTGAAGTTCGCATGCGCAATCGAGCGCTAGACGCCGTACATCGCGACATCGACAGCAGCAAAGGTGACCTGAAGGGGACCCCCAACTTCCGCGACGTCACCACAGCAGCCGAGCTCCGACGCGAAGCGGTAAATCCAGGAGGGTGATCCTGTCTCTCATTGGCTAGTTCGATGTAGACGTCACCGGTCCGCACAGCATCGCTTTGTGGGGAATTCTGGAGACGATGCAGCGTCAACTAAGAGGGAAATCCAGAGCTGAATCTATTCCCTATGAAACTGAGGTTTTCCCATAGTGCCTGCCCAACGCCTGCAGACGAGTGTTCCCGTCCTCCTGCAAGCGCTAAGCTCGAATGTCTTGTCGCACGGTTGGACAGTCGCGATGGACGACTGCCCAACCGTCCGAAACTAATCGCACGTGTTAACGCACGACATATGAGTGCAAAGGTTAATCGTATAGGTAAAAATGAGCACGTTGTGACGAGCTCGCAGTTGACAGCGAACGACTACTACTCCGAGGGTCGGCAGGTAGGCCTACCCTCGTAGTCGTCACTGACGGTGGGGTGTTGTGATGTGCTAGTCGCTCGCGAAGGCATCGGCAGTGTTTTTCTGTGTTGTATGACTAAGCAAGGCTGTACAAAAATGTTTATTTTGTACTTACTGACGAGGATATGATGTCTTACGAGCGTGTGTGCAGACGCACTTCGTGAGGGCGGAGCTTACGCGCTGATCACTCGTCTTGACCCGCCGAGGCATTTGCCGGTGTCGATGAAATCGCGTCGAAAATATTGCTTACGATTTGTTTGTGACACGAAATTAATTCTCGTTGAGTAATGTTACGAGTGAAGTGAGCTAGTCTGCAAAGCAGCGCCCATTTCCTAAGCACTCGAGAGATCGGAAGCGGCCGCGGCGCGAACGTAAACAAACATCGGCAGGGGCTGTTTCACCGAAGCGGCTCGCTTCGTTTTTACCATTGCGCTTCGCATCTATTTCGAGAAAACTAATCGTATGCATTGACATACGACGTATGAGTACAAATGTTAATTGTGTTGGCAAAAATGAGCGCTTCGTGGCGAGCTGACGGTTGATTGCGAACGACGGCGGCTACGTCGTCGGCAGCTAGGCCTACCCTCGGGGTCGTCACTGACGGTGGGCTGTCGTGATGTATTTGCCGCTCGCGAAGGCATAGTTTTATCAGCAGTGTTTTTTGTGCTGTTATGTAACCAAGTAGGGCTGTAAAAAACTGTTTATTTTGTACTTAGCGAAAGGGATGCAATGTTTTACGAGCGTTTATTCCGCCGGATGTGGCCGGGGCCTCCACGCTGATCGCTCGTCGCCCTGTGTGTCTTGAAGCGTCGTATGCCGGACGCCGGACCGTGCGACGTCGGATCGCATGGATAATCGGAGCATGTGTCCAGCCCTTCATGCGCCACGCTAGCGAGGCTGTTGTACCTAGACGGCCTAGGCAGTGCCTAGACACACTCCCTGTACCTAGGCGATGAAGTACCTAGATGAGCGATCGGTGTGATCACGTGACTTTACGCTCACGTGACCTGAGGATCGTTCTCCTGCATTTACCGCCTCGCAGCTCCGACAGTGCAGCTAGCAATAATGACGTCATAGCCGCCATTGCTTATTCGCTGCGGCTGCGTTAGTAGACTGCCGGCGATGCCAGACCTCAAGAAAATAGTTGCCACCCAACAACGATGACAGCAACAGCGACAACAACGCGCAGGACGTGCGACAGGCGAACGAAAACGAGCACGCGGCGATTGTCGTGCGGAAGTGCGTCACAGTTATGTGTGCTGACGTGTCCGAAGTCGTCTACTCCATCGCGAGCGCTAGATGGCGCCAGTTTCGCCGGGCGCCTCGTCGTTTTTTTGAGCTCTCCCAAACCAAAACTGAAACTAGTGGGCAATAAACAGGCCGTAAATAATTATCTGACGCGCGCTGGAGCAAATGATGTGCCGTGTTATGGCTAACAGGTCCCCAGCTACGTATTGCAGCGAAAAAACAGCAGACGAAAATTTTGGTGTCAGTGCCCCTTTAAGGGACAAGAAAGGAGTGGAGTGGGTTAGGGAACAAACGCGTGTTAGGGACATATTAATACAAATTAAGAAGAAGAAATGGGCGTGAGCGGGACATGTAATGCGAAGACTAGACAACCTTTGGTCATTAAGGGTAACAGAGTGGATTCCTAGAGAAGGCACTGCGTGGCAGGGGGCGGCAGAAAGTTAGGTGGGAAGATGAGATCATGTAGTTCGTGGGGATAAATTGGGCACTGTTAGCACAGGACAGGGAAAATTGGAGATCTATAGGAGAGGCCTTTGCCCTGCAGTGGGCATAGACAAGATGATGATGATGAACCATGCTATGATCATGTGGTGGAGGGCTCCGAAAATTTAATGACACGAGCAACGGCACCTGTGGACAGGGGAATGCATTGGAGTCGATGCGAACGATAACGCTGTCGCATTCTACTCTTGGAGATTTTTTTCTCGTTTTAATGCCTTGCATTCATCGGCGATACGGTATTGAGCTTCAGGATGTAGTCAATCGTGCACACACGCCTAAACCCTCGAATACAATGCTATATCACTGTGCTCCGAACTGAAAAAAGCGATGTATTGTGATTCAGCTCGGTATGAAACGCTACACTTGTAAGCAATCTGAATGAATTTATTAGATTGACATTCTGAATCTAACTTTGGTTATCTATCATTTGTTATTCCGTTTTAGTCGAGTACGTGTTGTGAAACCAAGCAAGCTGGTGTGCCCTTGACTTACAGCGAAAGCTTATCCCAAACTAAAAGAAAGCCTTGCATTTGGAACATATCTGAAGTCCTCAATACGAAGAAGACAGCGAGTCTAGGTGAAAAGATAATTCTGCTTTTGTTGTACACAACCTGTGTGGCACTATGAGGAGAAATCCTGCTGCTTTATGTGGCAGTGCATTTCCACACGTGAAGTCGTACTTCATGCATGAAGTCATACATCGCGGGTTTCTCCAGGAATTCAAGCTACAGTGTGTGTCTAAATATAGTGGGGGGAACTGGACGGGACAAGCAGCAGTGGGTTGAGGTGAAAGAGCACATGGTTTGTATTTTTTAATAGCGCTTGCAAATTCAGTGTTGAGAAGCACAAGGGGAGGTTCAGGGAAACCTTTAGGCAAGACAGGAGCGAGACGTCATAAGTCTCGATGAGGAGTCCCTGTCCGTATTTAATATGTCCACAGGCCTTGCCAACATATGCGAGAACTGATGCCTTTTTTTAAATTAATGCGTTAGCAAATGAGTATTCTTTCGCCCATAACCCCATGTGACGCATACCTGCACTTCCCGGGCAGGCGTATGCAGGCGTCGTCTTCTTGCGTGTTGCGAATTGCGTAAAGAAACAAACAAACAAAAAAAGAACAGCAGGAGAGACGGAACTTATACGGCACAGTGCTTCCAAGCTGAGTTCTCTTTTACCTTGTGCTTGTCTGACGGAGTTGAGTAGGACACACCGTTTGGCTGGTCTGTCTTGCCATCGTGAAATAATTGAACTTAGCTCGAATAAAACACCGCCGAAGAGACAAGGCGGACAAGCTGCGCATCGTCTCTTCGCATGTGTTTTATTTCAGCCGTTGCGGTTGCATTTTCGATGGAGGCGAAAATGGCAGAGGATCGTGCGCTGTGCGTTGTCACTGTTCGTTAAAGAAGCCCAGGTGGTCTAAATTTCTGCAGCCCTCCGACTATGGCGTGCCTCATGATCATATCCTATAGCTTTGGCACGTAAAATCGCATCAACTAATAATCAATTATCATTGCGTCTGCATATGCCCACACAACGCTTGTTTCCCATTGTGCGCAGATGGCGGTCACGACAGTGTGGAGGACGCGGCCACCTGCGTGCAGCTCATGCTATGGAGAGTGGGCAGAGACCTCAGTGAAGATGTTCTTGATAGCGCAGATGACTCCTCTCGCAGGACAGTGCGTGGCCGCCCGAAAACAAACACTTGCTAAACAAGTGTGCCTTGGCCATTGACGCACCGGAATGCATGCTTATCCGGCAAGGGTACCTTTTATACAGTCGCTTCCCTCTCGAAGGACAAATAAAGAACTCCAGGAAATCGCCTTCGATGACTTATTTGTATACTTCTATGGTTTACTGTAGTCCACGCACCTGCCTTTGGAGAGTTCTCAAGTTAAGCAGCCAGAACAACTTCTGTATAGATTGTTTCGTAACGCCTGAGAACATGTATTGAGCAAGTTAAAACTTGTGAGATACAGAGACATCTCATTTAAATGATAGAAAGTTTGTGGAAGTTAGCAATTTTTTAATCAAACATTTTCATGCGTGACGTTTGCTGCCTCATTATATAGAAGATTCGCGAATGTATAGGTGTTTCTTCGGGTGCAAATGGGAAGTATCGTATCGGATACAATAACTGCGCTGGTATCTTGTATCTGTATCTCAAATAGGTTCTTGCCCGAGTATATTGTATCGTATCGCGGTGCCATTTCTAAGGCATCTTAAAATTGCACGAGGGCACGGAAAGACATGGCAAGGCAGGCGCTGACTCCAACGACGTTTGTGAACATCTAGCTGGAATCGGCGCACGCCTCTCATATTCGCGTGTCCTCGTAAAACAATAGAATTGTCATCACTTTCGTGAGAAGAAATCAGGCAGTGTTAATCTGCGTAATGGCAGAGCCTTCATTTATTCAGGAATAATAAATTACTTCCTCTGTCTGCAGGCTGGACGGCTCATCACAAACTGTGCGAAGCGGGAATGGTCACTTGAAGAACGCAACACTGCAAGAAATAGTAGCAATAGAAATCCTTCGTATTAGCCATCTCTTTCAACCACGAATTTTTCATGACCACGGGAGATTCAAATGCTGAAAAACTGGCTGAAGTTAGGCGACCTGCGAAGACAGACAAAAGTGCCAGTGCCCGTACGAATCCTCGAGAGATGTTTATGAAAGATTAGGCGTGGTTCTGCTATCGCAAATACCACTGGAGTTGTGGGGACTTGCTTCTGCCTCAGGGTCCTGACGGTAGTCTCTTTCCGAGTTGTGTTATGTGAGCGTGCACGTTAAGGAACCCCAGGTTCCCGAAATTTCCGGCTCCCTCAACTGCGGTATACCTCTATATCATATGTAGTTTTGGAACGTTAAACCCCAGAAACCAGTCAGGTCTAAGAGTTTCTCTTCCTATCGCCCATAGCAAATTGTGTTGCAATCGTTTTAGTTATACGCTCTATCTTTTCTTTTTGTCTGCTTGTTTCTTTGCATAGCTCTCTTTCTGTCGTTTCCCTTTCTGTCGCCCTTAGCACGCTGTGTTGCAATCTTAAGGTTCCCATCCCATGCTTGCTTGCTCTGCAAGCATGGTTGTATGGCCTAGTGGTTATGACGCTCACCTTCGTACCGCGGGTGCCCACGGAAGGAGGCAATACACGAGTAAATACGGCATGCGCACATTCGTACGCATGACAATTTCCCACTTCACTCTGATGGACAAGTTGACAGTTAGTGGAGAAAGAATACGCTAGGCCAGACTCACCCGGTTCCCTCTTCTATGGTGTCTACCAAAGGTACTCTCCCCGGCCCTGAAAAACGGGAGATAAATAAGTGGAGATTTTAGCCTCCATGACAAGTCCTTTTCTTTATTTTTTAAGTTTTAAGAAAAAGGGTGCCCAATAACAAATTTAGTTCTTCACTGAGGAGACGTGCGTAGGCTGCCAAGTTGGTCGGTGTTTTCATTTTTATTTATTGAAATGTAGCAACATGGGAATGTAGGTCGGTGTTGGTGCACCTATTGAGATGGCATAGTTCGTATGAGAACTTATTTTCTCAGAGATATCTACAAACTAGCTCTGTACGCAGCTTGTGATATTTCGTTCTATTGTATGAATATTTCAGAATGGGAAATTCAGAGGTTGGCGTACAGAGATCTCAGATATATTCCACTTGGATAACCTCGAGATTGGATTGCAGCGCCTTCTTTTTTTTTCATCCTTGTTTTTCTTCCGTCCTTATAGAGTCCGTGCATGGACATTTATCCAAGACCTCCTCATCCTCTGCCGTCAAGTCGACAGCGTCGTGAATTAGGCGGACAGTATTAGTCAGATCTTGAAGGGTAAAGTAGATGATGTACCCAATCTAGTTATCTATATGAACAATGGCTCGGCAGAAAAAATAATCGAAGGCTGCCGAAATTTCGAAGAAATTGAAGGCATCACATGACAAAGATATTGAAGGGCTGCTGAATACGACTGCGGCATTTACTTCTGAGGACCAGCTACCTCGACCTTGTTCGTCTCTGTGATCAACAAAATCTGACACGCTTAACAGAGGCTGTTTTAAGGCCACAAGAAATAGGAAATAAGGCACCTCTTTCTCTTACATTCACATTGCCCCTGTCAGTCAGTATGGGCCCCCGCAATCGCCGCTTCACCGTTTTCGCGAGGCCTGCTGAACATGCACTTGCATCACAGGCTTCGCGCAAATTTCAGCCGCACATGATCCATGGCGCTCCACGTCAGCTCCTCGCGGATGGCTTGGCAATGCGCTTCGCTAAGGGTCACGTGAACGCACTAAAAAAGACGAGACACAGTTTAACGTTGACAAGCGCATTCAATCACCTACCAACTGGTTCCATTCATCGCAAACCTCGCGAATCGCAGCCGTCACTTCTTGTCAAGTCACTGATGTCTTCCGTTCAAGCTCTACTGAGCGTAAGACAATCGAAACTTGCGATTCATTGAAGGTCGTTCTTAGATAGCAAACGTACAGAACGCTTACCGGCACGCTAGATGTGTGCTTCCGCAGACCACAAGGGCGAAGGTGGAGCTGTGGTGTACGTCGCCTTCGCGTACAATCCGTTCAGCCATGAGACTGGCTGATCACCGTCTTGTCATCTAACTGGCCGAAATTATGTTTCTCTCCTAGACATCACACTTCCTCTTTTCGCACATGCAGTCGAGCACCGATTATGCTTGCGATGTAATCTGTATAGCTGCACAGGACTTTCCACATTCTCTACGGTCGCAGCACTGGTGCTCAGGCTTCCCAGAAGTCCCGTTGCAA
Organism: Hyalomma asiaticum; assembly: GCA_013339685.2. Lineage (NCBI taxonomy): Eukaryota > Metazoa > Arthropoda > Arachnida > Ixodida > Ixodidae > Hyalomma > Hyalomma asiaticum. The sequence continues at coordinate 121,275,132 of CM023483.1, read as the reverse complement.
TAACGGCCACAGGGTCGTCCAGTACTTACCTGGCTCCGTCGTGTTCCTGTGGTTGTCATCTCGTCTTGTGAATCTACAGTAAAAGCTTCCTTTGCGATATGGAGCTCTTTAGAGAATCTTGCGATGGCTGTCAGGTAGGATGGATTTGCAGGCTAATAGGATGGAAATCCATGCTGTCAGGTAGATCTGGAATGCATGCTGTCAGGTAGATCTGCGAGATCGCCCCCTAACAGCTGAGTCCGTCATCTGCACAGCCAGGGCCGGTTGTTACTAATTTCCTCCGCTTGAAGCGCAACGTGCGTGCCTTTTCCGGGGCATAGTACTTTGCGTCGGGAGAACTCGTTCACTCAGTCGCTGCAGTGGCACGATGAAGGCAAGCACCAGCAGACAAGAGGCGGAAAGGCGGAAATCGGGTTCCTGTAAAATTCTATACAAGTCAAGGCAGTGCCACGCCGTGATACCCGCCGCAGCTGCGACGCTGTTATCGTTAATCGTCGTCGCGTAACTGGCGAGGCTGTCGTTATTGGTGCCGTGACTTATCGGTTACGTTCGTCGTACCAGCCTTCATCCTTACCTACTGACCTTACCTTCACCATGCAAACATTTCTTTCTTTCTTTCTTTCTTTCTTTCTTTCTTTCTTTCTTTCTTTCTTTCTTTCTTTCTTTCTTTCTTTCTTTCTTTCTTTCTTTCTTTCTTTCTTTCTTCGCATTTCACGCTATGGAAATTCGCCCTCGGCTGCAGGGATGGAACTCACAACTTCGTGCTAAACCTCCTCTACTCTTTATCACACTTTGAATGCAAGAGTGGATAGAGCGCGGTAATGGGTCGAGGGCAGGGGTGGGTCCCCCTTTTTCTCCTGCATCCGATGCGCTGTCATCCGATGCGCGGTTCCGCTTTGAACACATCGCTGTTAATATATCTCTACGTACAGCGGAATTGGTTCCATTTCGTCTGATTCCCCGTGTCGTTAAGCATTATCGACCATTCAGTTCAGTGAGGCCGCTATTCCAATTCTTACTCATTACATAAGCATCTGTGCAATGGCGCGATATGCAAGTGTTCATGTTACCAACGATATTGTATAAAACACTGCATTTGATTGATTGATTTTTGAGGTCTTACGTCCCAAAATCAGCTGTAATTATGTGAGACGCGGCAGTGGAGGGCTCCGGAAATTTCGACCGCCTGGGGTTCTTTAACGTGCACTGACGTCGCACAGCACACGGGCTTCTACATTTCGCCTCCATCGAAATGCGCCCGCTCCGGCCGGGATTCGATCCCGCTACCCTCGAATCAGCGGCCGAGTACCATTCGCCTGGTGTGCGACCGATGGCGGCGCTGCGAACGGCGCCTGTATGACGTCAGAGCGGGGATTCGCGCGCTTTCGTCTGCTACGTAGGCCCAGCGCCGTGTTGAAGCCACCGTTGCGGTAAATCTCAACAAAAAAGCAGTTCAGTTGGTTATCTCGCGTATGGTGGCTACTGACGCTGTTCGAACAACCGTGGGCCTGCTTTTAACGTTCATTTAGAACTACGGCTCTTTGTTTTTTAGAACTGCGGCCGCTTGTCTCCGCGGCGAGTGCTGCGCAATGGTGAAGTACTGCTCTGTGCCTCAGTGTACTTCGTCCGCTCGTGAAAGAGGCGTTAGCTTTCACAACTATCCTAAGGACCCAAAGCTGAAGAAGTGGATGGTCAAGCTCAGAATGGGAAAGCGCCCCACGCCTTCATCGACCGTGTGCAGCAAACACTTCGCGGACAGTGACTTCCGCTACCCACCGTACGCGCCACTCTTCGGTAAGTTTGTGACCGTGTTTAAGCGCCTCGCCAATACTTAAGCCGTTTATTGCACGCAGGCTATAAGCATAGGCGACTTACACCAGGTGCGGTGCCGTCCCACAACCTGCCGCGAAGGCCCCTAGACAAGGAGCCGACGACGCGGCCTCCGAATCGCCTCGCGGGTAAGCGCGCCTCGTGAGCTCAGCTGAGCGGCGCAGGATGTATGAGACTACGGCTGCGTCTGGATGGTGTACATACGTATTTACCTACGAAGCCACGAAGCCACGAAGTCACCTACGAAGTCTCTTTTCATTTAGAGAAATAATAGAAATGGTGCCAACATTAAACATTCAAACTAGTCTCAATAGTGAACTTGCCTCTTAATTTAGGCCCCGCCACGGTGGTCTAGTGGTTATGGCACTCGGCTGCAGATCCGGAGGTCGCGGGATCGAATCCCGGCCGCGGCGGCTGCATTTCGATGGAGGCGAAATGTCGAGGCCCGTGTGCTGTGCGATGTCAGTGCACGTTAAAGAACCCCAGGTGGTCGAAATTTCCGGAGACCTTCACTACGGCGTCTCTCATAATCAGAACTGGTTTTGGGACGTTAAACCCCACAAATCAATCAATCAAACCTCTTAATTTAGAAACATTAACACAATGCAAAAGGCGATATGAGCTCGACACCAACTGCAGACCAGCAGTGAACATAAATTCTATGTTATGTTACACGTTGACATTGCCTCACTCTGCTTTGCACGAGCAGCGAGCATTGGCCACTTCACTGCTGTCGATCACGACAGAGACGTTGTGCGGTGGGTTGGTGAGTCCACTTGTTTGGAGGACGAGAGCGGCGACGGTGATGCGACCTCCGTTGACGGCCTCGACCGCGCATTCAACAACGTGGCCTGCGTCGTACACTGCCTCGCCCTCGATGAGACACCGCGACGTTTCGCAAGCTTTATCTACATACTTGTAGATGCTCGAGAACGGCACGCTTACTGTAATATCGAAAGAAACACCCAAACTAATTAGTATCGTACGGCGGAAACAAGATAACGAGCGCGAACACTCACACATAGTTTCACTTTCTTACCACCAATGCGGTCGGTGGCATCGGCGCACTCGTCGGTCATCCGGGGGATTTCTTGGCCCTGTCGATCGGGCCGCAACTAAAACAAGTTCAAGATTACACTCAAAAACAATCGTTGCAGGCGTTAGTTGACCGTCGCGAGGCTGTTCGTTCGACAAAGTTCTCACGTGAAGCAGACGATACGCGTACAGGAGCAGCGGCTGCTGCAGCGCGGTTGAAATCGGAGTCCCCGCTCTGACGTCACACGCGAGAGGGCGCCACTCCAAGATCTCGAGGCCAATAGCCACTAAGTCGGATGCAACTCAAGTCTGGAGTAAATGCCCTCCCACGCCCTTATAACCGCCAGCCACTGCACCTCCACGAAGGTTCAAATAGTTCCTTCGTTAAACTTTCCATGTTACCAAAATAAATTGAGGGTAGCAGCATTAATAGACAGGCCCGTAAATGTTTACGTCTTCATTCGTTTATCAGAGTGGAACTTCGAAAGGACAATTCTTTACTGAGCTGAGATCAAGCGCTTGCAATGCAAAAACCCACGCGCCACAAGAGCTGCCACCCGAGTTTTTCAACACAGTTCAGTTAATTTTCCCGCGTGAAGCCGGCTAGGAAGCGAAATCAGCTGTATCGCGGCATTTTGCAGACGAAAACGCTGAGACTCCAGACATCTTTCTCGATGCTTACCAAGCATGCCATGGCTTATACGTATGAAAGGGCTCAAGAACAGCAGACGCTCCGCGCGCACCGAAAGAATAGGCATAGCGCCATTTTGAATAGGTCGCACGACGACGGTTTCGTTTGCGTCTGTGATTGGCTAGTGCAGTAACACTGACACGCGTCGCCCGTCGGTTCCTGTTGCCAACTGTTGCTGTTTTTTTTTTTCCTTTTTTTAAAGAAAGTTGTATCCTACTAGGAAACCGTGGCGGGGCAACCCTATACATTTACGGTTTCCCCTAATTTCTAGAGAAATAAAAGCAACTTTCTGAGAGCAAGAGTTTCGGTTAAGAGAAACGACTGTAGTCTACATATTATTGAAAAGCAAAATCAGGCAACAAGCAGGGTCCTGGTTACGGCATTGTAAAATAATAATAGGGACTAGTATGATTGATTTCTTGTTCACAATACCTTTTTGCAATAACTCTTATACTTGCACTTCGCGTCCGCGTCAATTTCATTCGGACAGCAAATGTTGCAGTATATCGAATCCAGTAGCCAGTTACATTGAAAACCAATATAAATCCATAAGCAAAAAAAAAAAAAAAGGACTTCAACGTACACAGGCTTTAGTAAGTAAGGAAGGCGTATTTCTGCTTATATCTAAGCAGCTACTTAATTATTTGGTCGTGATAAGACGGGACGTCGGCATCTGCAAGAGTTTAACAACGCTGTCATTTTCCTTATAAGTGCGCATTTTGCGAAAATCGTAGCGACATAAAATAAATAAAAAAAAAACAGCGTTAGTTTAGATGCTCGCTCGAAGGAAGCGATCGCTCTGAGGGAAAGAAAAAAGGTATTTGAAATTATATTTATGTCATGAACTAATCACACATGGTCTCGCCTTGGTGTGTCAACACTGTTCTATATTTTGCACAGATTAATATATAGGATAAAGGTTCCTACTGCGTAGTTGCTTTTAGTAAATGTACGAGCTTATATACTCACGCGCACAGCGCCGAAGGCAGTGCTGGATGGAAGGGAAGTTATTACGATTGCCCCCGCAGCCGTAGTACCAAAAGCCGTGGCAGCGACCGTGGTAGGGGTCGTAATAGAATCGGGGTGATCCGTAGCGATTTGGCAGAGCACAGTGACGTCCGTGGTCCGGAAGCAGGCGACATCGGTCAAATTTTGGGAGGGAATATCGATCTGTCAAAAAAAAAGAAAAGTTAGTTTAGATGTGCCACTTCCATTGTCGTTTCGTTTCCGGTTGGTTACGACCACGGGAATTGCTCCCGTATTTGTCAACGAATGTATCTATCTACTCCAGCAAACACGGTTATTGGGTCTTGACGTCAGACGCGTCATTCATGAGCAGTTTGTAGGAACACCGAAGCAGAACATAATATCTTTCGGATTAATACAGTATCGTTTAACAGTACCGAAAGCACCAATCTTTCGAGGGAAATACCCTCGATAAGCTAGAAAACTCGCAAGAAGAGCTACACAACTACTTATCTGTAAGAAAGGCATACATTGTGCTCTAAGGAAGCCAGAGACTTAACATAGATCGTTTCAGAACATTCCATGCAACGAATTTGGCGAGGATACGAAAAGTATACATTGGACTTCTGACGTCACGAGGCCGGAGCTCCGCGCGAATTTCATCAATAAAACTTTGAAATTATTTTTCTCCTTCATTATCGACCACGGATATTCTGAAATTGCCTACAATCGACCTCTCGAAATATAAGCTATCGTTGTAATCCACTTCTTCATATTACATTGGTGTTCCTTCTTCAGATAACTTATTTACTACCTGCACATCATCGTTCTTGTGTTATAATTCTTGCTTCGCATTCCTGCGGCCTCTCGCAAACTGCCCAGACTTACGCCAAGCTACCAGGTACACATGGGAGTGGGCAGCCTTCTCCCGCCTCTTCCTTTCTCTTTCTTGAGATGAAACAACCCTTGATTTCAGTTCAGCTTATTTGATCTGAGGAATGTGACCTTATATACATCTTAGTAAAAAAAAAAAAAAACATTGCGTATGACCGAAAGGTCAAAACAACAATGACGCAACATAACCATACGAGTTACGTGCCACTCGGACGTGCTATGTCCCTATATGGTTGTAAAGTTATGGACGCTATGCTAACGCATTTGTTGCTTTTTGTACTAGTGATCCCGTACGCACAAATAATCAGGCATGTAAGTTCATCATTTCTTTCGATGAGCATGCACTGGTCAAACTCAGGTCTGTAGCTTCTGTTGTCACAGCGAAGTTCCAGCGATATATTGGTTGGGTTTCTGTGTGTCGTCGTGCTTGTTCTCTGTCCGCAAACAAAATTACGATTAGTGGCCTCTAATTAACCCAGTTTTTAATATCTTACGTGTAGAAGTAACGGAAGAACAGCAACAAGACTGAAACTTGGGCTGTAGTGAGTTGCATTTCATATTAGAACGGCAGTGCTCCCATGCACAGTCCTTGCAAAGAAAGACCATGAAAACCCAACACTGACCTCTTCGTAGGGTCCTCCTTTACCTTGCCCAACGTTACTAGATTCTAGTAACGTTGACCTTGCCCGTATGTGGTTTCGCTGCTGCTAAAATGTAACGAAGGAAGCTTTTTCTTGTTTGTTTCTGCACGCCGCAACTGAAATTTTGACAACTTGCATTCCGTGTCAACTATTGCAGCGTGCATGTATTCAGAGATTTATACAACGCTCCCCAGGTTGATCTCCCCCCCCCCCCCCCCCCTTTCCCCACAAAAGTGTTCAAGCTAATCTAGAACTCCACATCCAACCCCCCCTCCCCATCGAGAAAAAAAGAGAAAATTCTGGATAAAACCCTGCGTGTATTCGCCCTTTTGTACGTGGTGCCACCACCGGAAACTGCACCTGAATAGGATATTTCCTTCCTGGAAGGACATACTACAGCAGCTGGGCAACGTCCACTGATTAAACATCGTTGGCGCTCTGTGTGTTATGCTCCGGTGAACCACTGCATTCGCTCTGTCGAGGAGAACAATACTTACTCGTTACGCATGTTTCCTGGCACTCCGCCCTCGTCGGAAAGTTGTTTCCCAGGTACGTGCACTGCCATCCTCGCGTGCAGTTTCTCGTCTTCGGGTCGTAGTAATAAACTACATGGGCGGGGCCTGTCAAGCAGGATGATAGGGGGCGCGGAGAATCGCATACCGCAACTGAAATGTGAAACAGCATATTAGGTTTAGGCGCACGTTAAAGGAGTACTAGGGTGGTCAAATTCACTGAGGAGCCTATAGCGTGCCTCATATATCGCGGTTTTGCCATGTAAAACATCATCAATTGCTTTTGTGTTTCAGGCTAAACCTCTTGCGCGTAGTATCGCTCAGCGCAAGCTGCTCCTGAATGCAGCGGAGCACTGTCAAAGGCATTCGACAGTTCTAATCCAATTATAATGCCCTGCTTGAAAACCTGCGCTCATTCCGGGACTCAAAAGAGTACCAGCTATAATGCTAGAATGATGATGATGATGATGACTGTGGTTCGGTTAACGAAAGGACGCTAATTTCTGCACCCCATGTCGGGAACACGGCTAAGCGTCCGTGGGGGTGGGGGAAAGGGAGTGAAAGGAATAGAAGGAAGAGAAAAGACGTAGTGGAGGGCTACGGAATATTTGACCACCTGGAGTTCTTTCACGTGCAGCGACAACGCGCAGTACACGGGCCTCCAGTTTTTCCGCCTCCATCGAAAATGAGACCGCCGCGGCCGGGATCGAACCCGCGTATTTTGGGTGGCTGAACGGTGAAAGTGGCTTCCTTTGCTGGGCAAAGGTACGCCCAATAACGAATTCAATCTTTACCAGTTTTATACGGCCTTTTTTACCGTCACACCCATGCACGTGACAGCTGACGAAATTTCTGCTCCCTTCGTGTACCGGACACATCCTTAAAATCTTGATCCAAGTCCATGCCGTGAAGGCGGCTCCAACACGCCCCACTGAGCTAGCCGCAGGCAGCGTTGACTACCGCCAGATTACCGTTAAGAAAGGGTAAACCCAGATTACGACGAAGACAGCATAAACGATTACAGCAGCAATGCCACCGGCGGCAGTCGTGATGCAGCGGGTCTAGGAGCCACCAACCTTCCGTTCATCATAGAAAAGCTGTCCGAAAAGGCGCGACCGCGTTGCCACATTGAGGATTCGGCGTTTCGAAGACATGCTACGTCACGTCGACCTTTACATATGAGGCGCAGCGATCACCGAGCTCAAGAACCTTCAGTACACACTTCGACCATGGAATCTCGTACCGCATTCCTCGACACATTTACGAGCATCATACTCAAGGGGCGCAGCTGAAGTGTGCAGCGAATGGCAAAGTACCAGTACTTACAAAACAGACAGACCGGCTGTTCCTCCACGCTGAAACCGACATATCTTAGGGAAAGAAAGTGTGTTTCCTCGTGCGCGAAGTAAGGATGGAACTTTTCGGTGGGCTGATCCGGAGTCCATCTAAAACAGCCCAATATTTTCTGTCAGGAGCGACTGCGATTAAGGACTCCTTAGAAAAGCGTACGAGGCAATCTAACCACGTCACCCTGACGACAAGACGTGGGTATATCTCGCAAGGTGCCGGCAGGCCTCTCCGAGCAACTCGTAGAAAAGCCGACCAAGAGGACTTTCTCGGGCCAACCGTAGTAAACAGTTGCAAGGAGGGCTTACAGTTTTAATGTTGGCCGCGATGAAACAGATGAATTGACCTAGCACTTACGAAGCAGAGGACACAGAGAATCGCAACAATGGAGAGAACGTATAGCGGAAGTGTCCTGAGCCACGAAAACTCGGAAATCGCAACTCAATCCGATGAGGGAGTAAAGCGGGTACATTTAGGGAGAAGTCCTCTGAATATCAGTCGGAAACAACTCCAAAGAACGCTCCTTGCATGGTCGAGGTTATCTTCGGCGTTCATGAGAATGCCAGAGAGAAGGAGACCACCCCTACGTCTCAGGAATCAAGTGACAATCAGGCGATGTCCCCGCATAATGCAACCATGCCAGCTAGTACACTAACCACACCAACTGCAATGCAGCAAAACCAACTATAGCTAGCTGGTACATTCTTAATTCCTGCTCGACACTCCTGGTTCCTTTTGGTTAGCTGGCGTTGACTTACGCTCAGCCCGGCGCACGGTACACTAATTACATTCCGCTCGCGTCGGAACGCAGTCTTCGCGGCTAGGGATCGAGCCCTGAACCACGTAGTTAGCGTAACGACAATCAAAGATACTCGTAAGTTCAGGCGATGTAATGTGAATGGAAGAATGAATTATAGTGAAAAGTTTTCACAAAGCGATCTAACGTGACTTAGTTATGAATTAACGTGCATCAAAGATGGATAACGTGAATACGGATTTATCAGAAAGGGAAGCTTCTTAGTATACAAGTAATTCGTCCCGGTTCGGGTTTGGAACATGGGACCAACGCCTGTCGGGCGCTCGATCTGCCAATTGAGCCCGAGGGTGAGTCGATCGAGAACTCGAAGCACATGGACGTGAATGTGGCAAATGAATTTTCATTTCTGAGCAATCCGTGTGGATTTCCTTGCAGCTTTGTGCTACGAATGGGTGGACGCACAATTATGTCGCTCTACCTTGCGGAATTCCGCAAAGATCGTTTGCCATGTTCATGCCCATGCACTCGAAGTCGTCGATCAGTTCGGCCGCGCGCTGCCAATTGCTAACCTCCCGATTGGCTCAACTGATAGAGCGAGCGCCCCCGACTGGGCGTTGGTGCCTGGTTCAAACCCCGGACCAGGAAGAATTTTGCGTCAACCGTGAAGCTTTCTTTCCCTTCTCAAAAATCTGCATGAGCTTTCTTGCAGCTTTGTGATACAAACGGGTAGACATTAATTTTCTCAAATGAGGCAGTGCAAGCTGGTGTGAATTGAGGTGATTCCTTACGGTGTATATCATGATTGCCTTGTGGTGATGGTTAGTAGTGTGCAGGTGCAACTGTGAAGGTACAACTTGTACTGAGCGCGCCGAGCTTGTATAGATCACACACACTCCTACACAGGAAAGCAGCAGCAGCTATGCTCTCATACGAGGTGCTTGGTAGACACCCACTTTCTATGGCGCATGCCCGTTTCTTTACCCTCTCCCATCCTCCTTTCCCACCATACTACACTGTGCGTGGCTATGCTATGATACGAGCTGCTTGGCGCACCGTTTTCTGTGGCGCACTCCCGCTCTTCTGCGATGCGAGTTACGACGCAAGAATTATGGATAGCTACAACAGCTTCGCTGTTGAAAAAAATACGGAGGGCCTTCATCAAGGGCACGATATAAATGCTAACACAAACGGCTGATAGAAAAATGACATCAAATGAAACGACAGTCAGAACTGAAACTTCAGCAAGTCGGCATCGTCCCATATGGGCGCTGCAACAACGAAAAGGTGAAACGGGAGTTCCTTCCGGGTAACAGTGACTGACGGCAAACTAACGCATTTACCCTCTTTGTAGCCTACCACTGACCGTTATTTCTACCGATAATCTCATACTCAGGCGACTCGGAAAAGCGACCCTGCGTTTATTGGGGGCTGCTTACAAAACACTTTCAGATAAGCACGCTCTGTGACTCGGGCGAGTTTTGCTGCATTGGTCATTGGCGCAGTAGACGTGTTGGTGACATTGGGATTGCGTGCTGTTTATATTGCGCGGCTGGTCGCAGTGACTGAACGAACTTAGCCCGTAATCGTGATCGTACTTACTGCTGCGGCATAGTCCATCACATTCGTCCGGCGACATGAAAGGCCCGCTCCCATTGCATGTTCGCTTGCATTTTCGGGTACCTCTGGTCGAACAGCCACGTTGGTTGGAAGCAGAATAAATACTTCACGGCCCTTTGCACTGCCAGGCATCGTCGATCTACAAAAATAAATAAATAAATAAATAAATAAATAAATAAATAAATAAATAAATAACAACGAAGGACAACAAGAAAACTATTTTTTATTTTAACAGGGGGCCGCAATACGCCCCGCATTGTGGGGAAAAAAATCTCTTCTTTCCCACCCACTATGTATATACATTACAGGAAATTCATTATGAGCCATTGACTTAAAATAATTGCCATGTTCTAACACGACATCACGTACAGTCGAGAGACATGATTAAAGATATGTATATCTTACGGCAGATTAATTCTGGAGCATTGTGTTAAAACCATCGAACCATCGATGATGCATGAAGACCGCAGGCATGGACTGGCTGAAAGAGCGAAAAGTGTGCCCCTTCCTCTATCAGAGTGTTCTCTTGTGGCTTATCCAGCACGGCCTTTCTGTGTCCATGATTTTCTAGTTCACTGTCTCGCATGACGGCCGATTCCCATAGTGCGTGGGATCTGCGGGATTTTTTGTATGCGTAGGCTTTCCTGCTAAAACTTCGCCTAGAATTCCAGATACTAGCAGGTGCACACGCACCTGTATAAAGATCCAAAGATCTACCTGACAATCGCTCCTTCTTTTGCCGGGTCACTGAAAATGATCTTTTCCCCTGCACGTCCATCTTTTACTGGTCGAAACGTGTCAGGAAGTGGTTCGCCCATCAAATTTTCTCTTTCATCTTTTGTTCAGCGGTACTGGAATCCTAACTTGAAAGACTCCAGGAAGCATTGTCCGACGGTGTGCACAGGTATAGCAAGTGAATTCTGCGGAAACGCAGGGTCAGGAGTTTATGCAGAATTTCCATTTGAAGGCAGGGGGGGGGGGGGGATACGAAGTCATTGGTTATCTGGAGAATTTCCGGGGGCTCGTGAGGATCCAACTTGGGAGTGGTAGGGGGAATGTTGGAGGGGGGGGGGGGGGGGGGGGGTGTATAAACCTCTGGGTGGAGTAACCTCACTCCACCTTGGGGGTTCCCGCGGAACTCATTTACCATATTCGTGCCCATGTGCTTCGAGTTGTCGATGGATTCGCCCTCTCGCCGTCAATTGCTAGCCGCCTGGTTAGGCCAATTCGCAGAGCGAACGCCGCGGATAGGCGTTGGTTCCGAATTCGAACCGCGGACCAGGACGAATTTTTCGGCAACTAAGGGGGGCTTTCATTTCTCAGAAATCCGTATGGATTTCGTTGCAGCCTTGTGCTACAAACGGGTGGAGCCTAATTTCTCCTTCCAGTGAGCGTGATATATTCACCAGAACCCGTATTTTGAAATTATCGATTCAGTTTCCGTTGCGTCTGCATTGCTTTGTCGTGTCGAGTAAATGGAAGGCGGGCTAATTATGTCGTGAAGTCGAGGAAAGCAGTCCTCTTGCTGCAGGTTGGAAACAGTGATCATTTGTATTGCGTAATTATGGGCGTACTGCAGATCTCCAGTACACCTATAGGCGCACTCATAAACTCAGCCATTTAATGAGGATTGCGTTGCATTGCAAGCGAGCACGCTTCTTTCGGCGCATTCATCCTGGAGCTTTCACTCTCCAGCGTTTATTTTGCTAACCATACGAAGAACGTGCAAAAGAGTAGAATTTTATTTAGATGTCAGAAGAGAGCCTTTTTCTTTAACACATGAGTGTTTTATGCCGGAGTCCACCACAATCCCATACGTCACCACCGTAACGGATATGACGCAGTAAAATAAACACGAACAAAGAAAAAAACACCCACAAGTACATCTCTTGATGCGCTGGGAATGGAACTCACTGCTGCCCGCGCCACGACGAAAGGTGCGCAACCACTGCTCTACCACCACGCGCCATCTTGTCTCGTCCGGCTCAGCACACGCGCACCCAGGCGAACATTGCCTGGAACCGTGACACCATCTAGGAGAGGCAAATTAAGTAAATCACCGCAGCCTTACTTCGTCTCTTCTGGATGGCGGCACCATTCCAGACGCATTCCATAGTCCGCCTCGATGAACGCGTGCAGTGCCGAGCGCATAGCCGCGTTCGTACAGCTTCGAGCGTACATGCGCAAATAGCGCAGTAGGAGGACACCGGTCACCTTTCTTCGTCGGTGGCGTTTCCCCGCCGACCGCTCTTCGACCGTGATGGGAACAAGAAAACTGCTGCGTTAGGCACCCAAGCATGGCAACGACGTTGACGGGTCAATGTGGCGCAAGTAAATATGACTGATACGTTTGTCACGCGGCATTTACTTTAGACGTTGCCCAGTTATTAGGTGAGCTACTTCTGTTACGACAAAGGGTTGCCCCTTGATGTTAATGAAGGTGATGTGTGAACGTGGGTTCACCCACGTCAAACGGACGCCGTACCAGAGAAACACCGATAGCAATGGGCAAGTTTACCTCGATGTAACAATAAACATTCAACTGGTTATGGGAAGACACGTTTCACTTTTGTGTTATACCGCTTCATTTGACAGAGGGATCAGCCACATTTTTGGTGCCTGGATCAAGCGTGAACGTCCGAGAAAAACGGCTTTGGAATACAGACCAGAATGAAATAAAATGAAAAAGGCTCGTAGTCGCTGCGGCAACGAAACTGCATAAGTTAATACGCATACGCCAGAGATGGGAAGACAGGATTCACATTGCAATATCACATTTAAATTCCCGGAATAAAAAGAAAAACGGTTGTAACAGATGCGGATAGTGTGGAATGCAGTTCTCGGTGAGTTAATGGCAAGCTGCATCGTTTAGGAGGAATAAATACTAGTTCAAATTGTTCAATTATTCATCTACTTTGTCTAAATGAAGAAAACGAATCGAGAGGCTGTATAAGCGGCAGACACGCATCATAATCAACAACGCATAACTGTTTTGCATAACTAGCTTCGCTCTTGCACTACTTGCTCAGCAATCAGGTCCTTTGTGCAACAGCAGTACACTTTCCATTTCAATGAAACATTTCATTCAGGTTGCAACAGCGATAGTCGTTTGCACTTTGAACCGTAGTCCTAAACCAACAACCAATATTATTTCTTTCAGGATCATTTCGGGCTCAGGCACGTTGCAAGAGCATCGGCGTGACACAACGGTCAGTGTCGAAATTCCGGTATACCAGAATTCCGGCTCAATCATGACCAGCCGCAATGTTCCCTTATATAAGTGAATCTCGCCAGTGGTCAAAGATGGCGAGTGGTGCAACACTTTCGCTCACAGCCACGCACTTGATGCCCCTTGTACGACTTTACATTCAGCGTTTCAACGAGCGAAATTCCAACTATAGCAAAACACGGAAAGATCGTGAGCATAAAGTCATGAGACTATAACGACATACCATACATTGTGGAGGTCATGGTCACGCTCAACCCGAGCAGCACGAAGCAGCGTACATGCATGAATATTTCCATCGTGGCTGTTAATGATAGGCTACCTATAACTGTTCAATATTGCTTTGCTTTTAACCACCACGTTAACCTAGACCGTGCTCTCGACAGCCTTTTATTTTTAGCAGTCCAACCTATATCTCGAATACAATGATCATTGTTGCTGCGCAATAGAAAAGAACAAGGAAACACCCTCCTTATGTCCCTCTTCTTGCACAGTTCTCAAGTAATCCGCGAATGTGTGCGAGGATACGGCTCATGAAATTTAACGCGTACGGGTCAGGGCCCTACCAGAGACGCAGCCAGAATTTGTTTTTCAGTAGGGCGTCAGGCCCCTCTTCCCGCAAATTGTACGTGTGTATATGCGCGTGTATTAAATACACGTATAACCTGTAAAAACAGTTTGGGTCGAGCGGGGATGAGGTTGAGGGGAAGAGGGCTGTGGTCCTTACCCAACAACCCCCTGGTTGACGCACTGCCTGGCACACAAACAAGTCGCAAAGTTTGCGCTTTCATGCTACATGACCCACAGGGTACACGACAATGAAGTGAAGCTGCAGAAACAGCAGTTGCATACATGCATGCATGAATAAGCACATCGAGCGAGTGCTTTGCACAAGGCGAACAATAGGAGGGCGACGCTAACTGTCAGACTCCGAAAGTTCTATTATTTCCCCAGCCCTAACCCCGGCTGTTTATTTGCATAACATGCCACACAGCCACGGCGCAGCTGCTAAAGAGACCGCAGGTGTTGCTAGCGTCTGCCGATTCACCTTCTAAAATATACGGCGCGCCGTCCTTCTCCCCCACCGACGACTCCGAAGCTAATTTCCTTTCCAAAACGAATCTCTTTCGAATAGCGCTCTACCACGCTACTTAAGCATTATACACTCAGTGAAACCCGATGTTACCTGACTCTACACTTCCCGAACATTTTTTAGGAGAATCAGGTAAAGCGATATTTCTCCCCGAACAGTGGAGTACCACCTAGCAGCCTAATTTGCTAATGCTGCATGGAGTTTGCAGTGCATGTATGAAACTGCATGTACGAAAAAACAGATGAAAAAACTCGATAATCAGCGCTTACTTGAGGAGATTGTGGGAGAGCTAACCAATTGTGTGTGTGTACACACACACACACACCCACACACACACACACACACACATATATATATATATATATATATATATATATATATATATATAGAGAGAGAGAGAGAGAGAGAGAGAGGAAATTATTCCAATTCGTAATTATGATATTGTAATTTTGGAGTAAGTAGAAAGGAATTAAAGTGGGCGAAAAGACAGACCTGCCTTCGGTGGGAAACGAACCCACGACCTTCGGGTATCGCGTCCGATGCTCTACCCACTGAGCTACGAAGGCGGTCGTCCCCCCATCCACATTACTTGGTATTTATGTATATGGAATCCTGGGAGTGTTAGGCAGCGCCACTCGTAGCCATGGCGGCGAGTGTAGCACACTCTTACTGCGAGGAAGCGTCACGTAGGGAGTGATCTTATGTCGAGGTGGCTGCTTCCTAATAAACCCTCATATGCCACCTAAGGCAGTAAGTCTGCCGCAACGAGGCCCAAGCTATGAAGTAACTAAAGGGAAGGGGGTCAAGGGCTCGCTTTATTTGTTAGAAACAAGTTAATGAACTTGTTTCTACATGTGAGACGTAGCACTTCAATAATATTCCATTTATTGGTCGACGTTTCGGTCTGGTTCTGACCGCGTGGGAGGCGAAAGAAACTTAAAAGAAACACAAGGAGAGGGAAAGAGCGCGCGGCTCTCAGTAGCGGCTCGAAGTACTGCACAAGAAAGAAGGCTTGCCATATACGCAATGCAGCCACTAACACGAATGAAAATAATCTCACAACGGGACGAGACGTAAAGCAAATGGACTGAACATCTGCTTAATGAACCTGCGGCTGACGATTCGTAAATATTTATATCACTTAGAAGTAACAACGTCGTGAAATTTATTAAAAGGCGTCATACAGGAAATACCTACCGCTAAGGAAAGCTGGCAACACAGTTCGTTAAGGTACATGGAGCAGTGTCGATCAAGGCTGTCACTAAATTATGTAAGCCAATCTGAATGACAGCACAATAGCTAACAGGCTTGGAGAGATATATCTTTATACTGAAGTAAAACTGTGAGTCGGCCTAGTTGGGGCAGGTCCGTTTTCAGAACCATTTACCGTGCCAACAGAAAACGACGAAGAAAAGGAGACATACAGGGATGAGCGCTTGTTCCTGTGTGTCTCCTTTTCTTTGTGATTTTCTGGTTGTGCGCTAAATCGTTTTTAAAATGGATCTTTATCCCTCGTAAGTACAACTGTACAAGAACGGAAGACACTGACAAGAAGACACAGGAGAACACTATCCCGTGTCTTCCTGCTCCGTGTCTTCCGTTTTCGTGCTGTTGTACTTACGAAGATACGCATCACCAAATAGCTTGCCAACAATCTTTATTGAAGATCTTTATCTCTTTGCATGAAAGTTTGACCGAGAAAAATCCTCAAACTATATATAGCGCCAGCACTTATACTAACAAACTGTATTGCAGAAATTATTAATCTGGGGAAGATTTGGTACGGCGCGCTGTATGCTCCAGGAGACGACATTGCTAATATGAGATGATTGATGCACTTATAAAGAACACCAAAAGCCGCCGTGTATATCTCTTTCACCTACTTCGACTCTGTTGACCACCCCACAGTGTGGGCACATATCTTAACTTAATGGGCATCCTCGAAGATGTTATAACTTGAAGAAAGCTATACACAAGACGGGAAGCGTTCGTTGAGACGCATGTTCGCAACAACGATTGGTGTAAGGCTCAAAAAGAAGCCAGGCAAGCCTGCACCCTTCATGACACTTCCATTTATATACGAAGAATGCGTACACTGATACTGCGGCATTGAATATCGGGATACTGGAGTAAGTAAAGGCGAAATCAGGGCAACAAACAACATGCGCACGATATGTAGAGTACACTAGATTAGTATCATGCAGGAAGCATGCACGTCTTCAAAAATCTCATTCCGAAGGTACGAAGAGAAAGTTAGAAGGCTGATACTCTTCGTAAACGAAAAAGAAACTAAACTTAATATTTACCGCAACAGTTAGAGCTCGGAACATTCGGCTGAATGAATAATGCGTGTATATATTGCACACCCCTTCTTTCTCATATAGATCCAGAATGTAGGTGCTGATGGTACTTAGCTCTAGAAAAGAATCACAGTGTGGAATAATGGTAAAAAGGAGATCAATGAACGAACCTTGAAAGGCTGTAAGAGAAAAATATGTCTGTTTCAAAACCAAAGTTCATCCAATCCCCCTTGTCATCCCCGTGGTAATGTACAGGTGCGAGTCCCGTACCTTATAGAAACGTGGGGAAAAAAGGTTAATTTATTTTTATTTTGATGCGATAACGTCGATTTAGATGTAATTTAAGATGGGAAGTATTTACATGGGACAAGAAATTCTTCTGCGATATTTGGTGGGGTATGTAGTTATGAGAATATACCACGGACTGCCGGACGAGCAGGTGTCTCGGTAATACGAGAAGCCAATCTTTGTTGTTTTCGAGCGTAAGGTAATTGACTAATCGTCTCTTACATTGACCGTACCATGCGAACCAACAGTTCTGTGGAGCGGAAACCAATGACAGTGAAAGTGGGATGCAAGAGACGCAAAACTAGTCCTGTTATTCACAAAATGACTGGGTGGTACACTTTAGGAAACAAGAAATGTCTAGATGAGCTTTAAGACGACTCTTGAGTAAGTTTCGGGTGTCGGCTTTGTTTATTCCTTTGTTATGTGTGGCGTCTACCCGCATATCCGAAGCGTGTACGAGTCATACTTGATTGTAACTTGAACTGGAAGTGTATTAATTAAGTCTCATTATACACCTTTATGGTTAAATGTCTCTAAAGTATAACAAACCTAAGCTCTCCGTGATATCGTATCTATCTCACACAACTCCTAACACCTAACATGCCATTTTTTTTTATTTTTAATGCTTACTTTGTATCTACTTTCATCCCCGGTAGTCTCCGGAAAGGAATCGAAAGTGCTGCGCTGGAAACAAGAGTGTCGCTCGGTACTCGCGCCACTGATATGTAAGACGGCCCCTGTTTTCCTTTGGCGACAGCAAAACCGCGCCTTTCTGGGTAATGCGTAGACAATGCAAGAAGTGGGCAAGTAAACTGCAGTCTCTCCACTAAATGTGTAGTATGCAACTGCACCGAAGCACTTTGGACAATCTATTAAAGACAGAAGACTAAACCTTTAGTCCGCACCCGGCAGCGTTATACTGCGAATGCCAATGTCCTCAAGTTTAGCGAACGTTACAGAAACGCCATCGGTGAATTGATTAGTGACGTTTGCACGTGGAGCAAATCTAGTCCGCGCAAAAAATTACTCCATGGACACTGATAAATAAATAAAGCACTGTTTCACGCTGTAGTTATTAGCCTACAGAGAGCACTAATATTTGGTGATGGAGGAAGAATGGAGTTAGAAAGAAAGAAACAGAAATGCAGGGAGGTTGACCACAAAGGCGTCCTGTTGGTTACCCTACACTGGGGGGATGTGAAAGGGGGATAGAAAGATGGGAGAGAGAGGAGGAAGGGAAGGAACGAAAGAGACGTGTGTTAGACGTGTAGGGTTGCGCCATCAGTCATAGGCATTCGCTCAAGCCCGTCGTCCTTAAGAAGCACTTGTGGGCCTCGATGAGGACAGTGTTCTACAGAAGCACCTGCATGTGGGAAGCGGCCGATCGCGCGGCTTCAATTCGGGGAGAGTGGCATAACAAATGGTCGAGGGCTTCGTCGGTGTCACAGTGCTCGCATGCGGCACTGTCCGTCGCTCCAATTAATGTGGAATATATGTCTTCGTGAAAGCAAGTACTAGCCAAAACCGACATGCAAGACGTATTTAGTAAAAATAACGATTGCAGGATAGGCTATGTGTATAGGCAAACCTTCGAGGCGTTTGATTTATTACTACTAATGCAACATCTTGTTCAAACGCAGGAAATTTAGCAAGCTAAGCAAACGTGGCTACAGCTACACCAAGGCAAAACTAGCGGAAGTGGGGACCGTTAAAGAAAGTCTCTGGGCAAATTAATACCTTGTATATAGACTAAAGATTTGCAGTAAAAGTTTAGTGGAAGTAGTTCGACAGGTCACACTACGGTTATTGCATGTTTCGTAGGATCCTTAGAAAGACAGGCGTTACACAATATCTGTAGTGTCACGCCTAGTCATTTTTATTTTATTTTTTTTGTTATGACTGGGTTTTACTGGGTAAAAACTGTTACACGCGTTATCACTCGGCACAGGTCACGAGTAGACCGCGGGCTGCGTCACATTCTTTAAGAGCAATACTTAATTGCGTCGCTTTATTAGAAGCGTTCAAGATAATTACGTAGCCTCCTTCTTTTTTAAGATTTCCAGGCGTTATGCAATCGACCGCGGCAGACTTCGTGGAAAATGCAGACGATAGCATAATTAATCTGTACCGTGCAGTCATGTTCTACGCAGGAAATTTACCCGTTTCTGGCGAATTTCCGACTGTCATTCTTGGCGAGAAAAGAACCATCGCGATATGCGCGGAACTTTACACTGCTGACACCAATATTACGATAACAAATTATGCCGCTGAGTCAGCGCTTCGCAAGCCATCACTGTCAGGACGTGGCCTTAGAGCCGGTCTGGACGTCTTTGACCTGTTTCTGGGTCCCAAAATCGCCTCCGCCGCATGTAGCCAGAGGAGCAATGGCGTCTACGACAGTATTCTATTCGACGATGGTTATTGAAGGAGAACCCGCTTGAAAACGCATAGAATAGAAGCTTCTTTCTCTAGAGCGAATAATTTCGTCCATGACACTCTTTTAGAACAAGGGGTATACCTATTCTAAGTTCGCTCTGCAGAGTGTCACGAATTTTAACGCGCTCTTCTAGGAACGTGCCTGATAGCCCATTTTTCTGCACGTTTTCTTGTAAAGAAATTTCACGACATTTTCAGAAAACCTTGCGGCGGGTAAGAAGTGTGTAAACTAATCAATTTTAAATGCGAATCATTTCACTGGCGCACTTCAGTCACGTTGATCACATCCATCCATCCATGTGTTGATTGATTTGTGGTGTTTAACGTCCCAAAACCAGCTCTGATTATGAGAGACACCGTAGTGGAGGTCTCCGGAGATTTCGACCACCTGGGGTTCTTTAACGTGCACTGACATCGCACAGCACACGGGCCTCAACATTTCGCCTCCATCGAAATGCAGCCGCCGCAGCCGGGATTCGATCCCGCGACCCTCGGATCAGCAGCCGCGTACCTTAGACACTAGACCACCGTGGCGGGGCATCCATGGGTGCGCTTCAATAACGGTATACGGCTAAATAGAGAGCTTCGCGTAGACAACGTCTGAAGACAAAAATGATGCAGGATACTTTGCTGTCCAAACAAGATGGCGACTGAGCGGATTGCTTGGATCACGCCGGGATGGGCATCTGCGCGAAATTAGGCGCTTTCTTACGGGAGTAGTGTGAGCTACGTTGGATTTTTCGTAGAGTTTAACAAGAAATAAGCAACAAAAACGATGACTCTCGGCGTTTTCCTTAGTTTCATTTTGGTGCAGACGTCATCTAGACGCGTTCCATGACACTATCTATCTATCTATCTATCTATCTATCTATCTATCTATCTATCTATCTATCTATCTATCTATCTATCTATCTATCTATCTATCTATCTATCTATCTATGCGCCAACCTTATTTTGTACATTTCCTTGACCAGGGCCCCCTGAAACTTATTGGCTTTTGTCATGCCATTGCACTGATTGTAATGGTTGACCGAAATACTGAATTTCTCGTCTTTCCGCCGTTGATCACCGTGCACTGATACCTTAACCTTTAAGTTATCTCTGCATTACAGTAGTGGTATGTGGGAAAGCATAGCCGAAGCATTGCGGTAAAACATATCAAGTATGGGAAGGAGCCACCGCGTATCTGATAACAAGCAAATAAAAAAAAAGAAATTGCCGCGTTTTTCTTATTCTTGCACAAATATTTTGCATGAAAATCTAAACCATTGTTTCTTTTTAATTGGTGGGGGCCTTTTACCCTCAGAAAGAGAAGTTGGCCACTTGACAGCCTCAGGCGGCGCGAAGATGGAAGAAACAAGGACTCGAATCGCGCTACAGACAAGTTGCAATTGTTTTTGAAAGTTTGCGACCCCTCATTCGACTGGATCTGTGAGCAGGAGGTACCAGACACAGCGATACACAGTTCCACTGTATACTTTCGCGCCGCGAACTGTTTAATAAGGAATCAGTTCAAGTGAACACATATATTGAAACTTCAGTAAGTACTCGCCTTTGGGGACAATGATATGACTTATGTGGATTTTTTTTTTCGCAGCAAATGTTTTCAAACGTGAATATCTCAACGCAATCAGTTCGCGGAGGCCCGCACGTCGGTGTGCCGGGTTGCGATTCGAAGTGCGCGGCCCCGGAATCGCCAAAAAAGCAAAAACTTCGAGCGGCGTTTCATTTGCGAGAGTCACCACGAGATGGAGCAACAACCCAAGCGTTCTTAAAGTCTTTTAGCGAACTAGTGCAACTGAAAGTTCCGCTGATTAAGTTTCTAGAAGACGGTACACACTTCAAATCACTGCTACCGAGGTTTGTTTCTTACCACGTAAATTCAGCTGCGCCATTAACAGAGAATTAAAATCACCAACCGCGGTTCGCGGAGGCGGCGGAAGTAGAAATCTAACAGGAAGTGGAGTCAATACAGGGTCTCAGCGCGGTCGCCCGCAGGGTTTTTGGCGTCGGTCGCACTGAACGCACTGTGTTCGTGCACCTTATCGCAAACAGTGATCATCGTCTCAGGCTTACGTTTCATAGAACTGCTGCCCCAAGAATTTAGACGAAGGGAAGCGATAGTGTAATCATGCCGGCCTTTTGCGCGGCCTACGGCTGTACGAGTACCGGTGGCCGAGACGACGTTCTCTTTCACATCTTCCCACGGGAGGCAAAACAAGCTGCTCAATGGACCGCTGCTGTGAAGCGGAAGAACTTCAAGCCTTCAAGAAGGACCGTTCTGTGCTCGAAACATTTTAGGGACAGCGATTACTATCAGAGCTTATCGCTGATGCGTGCGATGGGACTTCCCGTAAAATCTGCTCGATTAAGGCCAGGCGTCGTACCGTCGATCTTCTTTCATAACAAAAGGAATGGGTCGCCTCCACCAAGAGCAGCGTTCACGAAGAGACGAAAGCGTGAGGTAAGATGCCGAACTCTGGAGCTGATGCCGCACGTATAGAAAACAAATGCATGATATCTTCTCTCTCTGTATCGTTGTTTCGTCCTGTTCACCTCTTATACCTCCGTCCCTCATTTCTATCACTGCCGATGCTCTTGCCAGAAAATTTGTTCCTGTATTGCGGTATGGCTCTTATTATGTAGCGTTCGATCGCATGCCTCTTGTGGTTGTGGAGGCGATAATAGCATGCTCTTAGGATATATTCCGTGAATGCAACTCATGTACAGGATTTGGCATGCGTGTCAACTAAAATTGTTACGTTGGCCACATAATGGGGATTGCTGTTGTTAATTCAAATCACTGTAGGCAAAACTGCATTAAGCTGGTGGTCACAAAAAATGAAAAATTCAACTACTCGACCATCGTATGTATTTCTCCTTGGCTGCTTTCTTCAGTAAGCCAGAATTCATTCGTATAAAAATCGAATGCATGAAATGGTTGTGAACCTGAAACATGGCCGATTTGCAACATTCCAATTTCCTTTTATTTTCAGTAACGTATATTCATATGAGTAATTTTCAAGGGCAATCATTTTTAAAGGGACTGTCTACCAGTCGGAGAATTTTTTTCCGTTGTGGTGAAAATTACAGGATCATTCCTTGTATTAACGGAAATGAGCATGATTGTACCCCATAAAAACAAGAATAATGTTTTCAACTTCCCTCAGAAAGTCCTGAAAAAAATTACCGGTGGCGCCATCCTCGGTGATGAGCGTCAATCTCCAAGTGTGACAAAAAACCAAGAAATACGCTTTTTCACTTATTCTGCTTAAACGGAAAAATTATTGCTTACAGTTGTATTTTACACATCTGGTAGCGTTCTTTCATGACGGAGAGTAACTTTCGTTTTTAAAGTAATATTGCAAACACCTTGTCAGCAGCGTTGCCGGCGTCCCTACATCTACAGGAGGGGTGACCGCAAGATCGAAAAATTCAGCTTCTGCTGATTTTCGAGCTAAACCACTGCAAACTTGTACAGTTAGAATGGGGCGCTTTCTCTTACGATAAAAAACACTAAACCGAAGAAGATGGTAAAGAGTTTTTTCCCTATCAGACGACATAAAACAGTCTTGAGCTAACAGAAGGGGAAAGGACAAGGACTCGTTTTTTATTGTTTATCCTTTATTGCTATTTTTATTGTTAATTTTTATTATTTATTCATGGGATAAAAACCAGCAGTCTTATAAAAGTACAGCGTTATAGATTTTATAAGATCGCACGTGTGAAAGATATTTATTTGATGATTATCGCAAGTTTGTGTTGCGCTGTAGATAGGTTCGTAACGTAACCCACCTTTTCATATTCCGTTCCAGGTCCTTGGAGAGTTGCTCTCTGGAGATGCAACCGTTGCGCATACACCAAGACCAAGTCATAGTCGCAAAAGATATGACGTAATAGGACTTCTCTTTTCTTTTTATATCCTTCTCAACAACTAACCTCGTATTTTTCGCTTGTAACAGCACGAGCAAATTTATTTCAGGATGGTACATCAGCAGAGCCGCTTTTAGAGGCAGCGCAAGGTCTGACTTCAAATTTAATGCAAGCTGTAAAAGGATCAGCGGAGCACGCATGCGAGTCGCACTGTGTCGCAGAAAAATCTTTTCAAGTGCGACTACGGGACACGCCACAAAGCATCACAAGCAAATGTCAAGAAGCTTCTGTCAACGTGTGCTACACAAACAAAGCCACAGGCTGTGTCCGTTGGTATGTCTCACTTTATCATGAAATACTATATTTATGGGTTATGATAACTAGCTCTAAATTAGTTGAGTGGTTGTATAGTTTTTTTAACAAAGTAAATAGCGTACGAGGCCTTAATTGACTCTACATAAATTCTATACATTGCTTAATCTCTTTCAGGCGTTCAAGTTGCCATTTAAATGGTGGATTCTACAACGAAATTCAGCCAACGCGCAGCATTTGGTAAAAAAAAATACATAATTGAATATGGCCAGCTCAGTGATGATGGTGATGATCTATTTCACTGCAACGAAATAAGAACATCAGTACAATCCTTCACAAGGGTGAGTACTCACCTACAGTGACATTCTAAACACTTTTACTAAGCATTGATAATGATCTTTTGGATTAGTTCCTGGAACCTTGGGAGAGTTGGTACAAAATTTTAACCATTCTCGCATCAAAATTTATCCTGAACAGGGGGTTAGTGGGATCATTCTTCAAGCTGCAGTGTGCTGACCTCTGGCCTGCTGTTGAAAAAGTAAGTAACGGTTCTCGCAAATTACTATATTACAGTCAATTAGGAAACTTCCCTGCTGTAGCAGGACACTTTCTTGGGGCTGGAAAGAGGAGCACCAACTGGTTTTGCAAGTAGCAGGAGCGCGACAAGTTGGAGCTCGCTTGTGGTGACTGTGCTGACTCACAGTGATTCAGCACCGAGTTTGGCACCCGTTCTCTGCGGGATGTTGAGGAAAATAAGATACCGCACGTTGAGCTCATGCGGCTTTATTTCGTTATTTTTGCTTTATGAATCGGGAAGGTCATTTGTTATTTACAGTGCACTCATGTTATGCGGGAAGGAAACATTTTGGATGCCACAATTTGCAGTCCGATGAAGTTGGTGGAAGCTGCAAAATGGAACTGGATGACTGCAGGGTGACAAAACGCGCGCAATGTTTTTTCGCTGGTCTCCGCCCGCAGGTAGTGCCTCGATGTCCTGCTTACCCGCCTCTATCCGCAAGACGAGCGAAGTGACACCTGGTGTCGTAAGGTGGCATATCATGCCGAGAAGATGAGCGCGAAGCCAGACTTCGCATCTGTGATTGTCTGCTGCTGCACGGTGGAGAATTGCGGAGGCCAAGGGCCACTACTGTCGACTCCGGCTACTCCCACTTGACGCGCTTCTCCTGGAAGGCCCATTTCCTGGAAAGTGACGGTGTCCTAGTGCAGTCTATCGCAACCGTCAGGCATGCCCAAATAAAATGTTTCAGGCATAAGAAAGTACGTGTCACATCCACAAGTTTGATCTCTGGCATGTCACGAAAGCTACTGCTGCATTTCTGAAGCATTTTTGTGCACTGACCGCGAAAACATATACGTTAACATTTATGTTTTGTTTTCTTAGGAATAATAGGAAACATTGCTGCGTCAAAGAAAGTCAGCCGTAAGTTCTTAGTATCATGGAAAAATTTGTATTGGTCAGCGTCAGTCCACTACATCGTCCCAAACTAGCTTTGTTTTCTTTAATCATATTGGAAACATTCATGATCATGATAATGAAATACTTGGTTGCATGTGCACGTGCGGAAAAGAATGAAGTTTATAGTTCAGTGGGAGTAAGTGGCTGTTATTATACTTTATGGTCCTCATAGAGAATCGGAGAAAAGAAACGCGTCACCTCAGTGGCAGAGGGCGTGAAAGCTGCTTATAACATCGTGTTGTTCATTGTGTATGCTATATCTTATGCAAGAGTAGTCACAATTTGGCTTGAGTGCGCGGATGATAAGTGTTTAGCGGTCATGGTATGTGGTGGTGTGTAAAACGAAAGAACAGATAAATGCGGGACACCCTTATAATTGGTTTGGCTCCAGCAAAGCGGAAGTTCAGGTCCCCCACGAAATACCACGAATTCTGATAAAAACAGAAAACTCTTGAAAAATTTCCAGGCTTCCCCAGAGGCCGCAGAACAGTGGCAGTGAAAGCTAGATTTTGCCGCATGTTCTATCATCCTTCCAGTCTTACTATAGTCCTTGCTTCTCTTCCCCTCTTGCGTTTCTTTTTTCCGCTTCCTCTTCCTCTTTTCTTCGTCACCCGTTTCCTCCTTTGCTTCATTGTCGTTGCCTTCGTCGCCGTCTTCTCATTAGCCGACTGCCTCTTCGCCGCCTTCTTCCTCGTCCTCGTTGTTGAAGCCACAGCCGGTGACTGTCCGATAATAGAACGGCATTCACAAGCGCTGAGTTGCAAACTTTTTTGAAGTGTAATGGTGTGCGTGCTGCTTTTACTGCACCTTATCATCCCGCCAGTAATGGTAGAGCTGAGAGGATGGTAAGAGAAGTCAAAGAAGCTTTGAAAAAGCAACAGGAAGGATCAACACAGTGCAAGATTTCGCGGTTCCTGTTTAAAGAGCACACGACGCCAAATTCTGTCACAGGGAAATCGCCAGCAGAAATGATGATGGGGCGAAGGCTGAGAACTGCTCTGGATCGTCTTCATCCGGACCGACAGCATGCGCCTGCGGTTCACCACCCTGAGACGAAGAGGTACTGCGTCGGTGACGCTGTCTACTCCATAGGTCGGCGCACTCACTCATGAGTGCACTCACTCGCACTCACTCGCACTCATTTCATAGACGTGAGTGCGAGTGCGAGTGAGTGCCAATGAGTGTGAGTGGAAGTGAGTGCGAGTGCGAGTGAGTGCAAGTGAGTACGAGTGGAGGTGAGTGCGAGTGCCAGTGAGTGCCAGTGAGTGTGAGTGGACGTGAGTGCGAGTGCGAGTGAGTGCCAATGAGTGTGAGTGGAAGTGAGTGCGAGTGCGAGTGAGTGCCAGTGAGTGTGAGTGGAAGTGAGTGCGAGTGCGAGTGAGTGCCAATGAGTGTGAGTGGAAGTGAGTGCGAGTGCGAGTGAGTGCAAGTGAGTGTGAGTGGAGGTGAGTGCGAGTGCGAGTGAGTGCCAATGAGTGTGAGTGGAAGTGAGTGCGAGTGCGAGTGAGTTCAAGTGAGTGTGAGTGGAGGTGAGTGCGAGTGCGAGTGAGTGCTTGTGAGTGTGAGTGCAAGTGAGTGCGAGTGCGAGTGAGTGCCAGTGAGTGTGAGTGGAGGTGAGTGCGAGTGCGAGTGAGTGCTTGTGAGTGTGAGTGCAAGTGAGTGCGAGTGCGAGTGAGTGCCAGTGAGTGTGAGTGCGAGTGCGAGTGAGTGCCAGTGATTGTGTGTGCCAATGAGTGTGAGTGGTATGTATGTATGTATGTATGTATGTATGTATGTATGTATGTATGTATGTATGTATGTATGTATGTATGTATGTATGTATGTATGTATCCGTGGCCGTCTCGTTAATGGATTGTATACGAAAATCGCTATGCCATATGACTGCATGACGAATAAAATGACAGGTCATTATATGAAAATCATGACACGCATGTTTTACATGAACCGGTCTTGGTGCTCTCCTGGGCCATTTCGTTAATGGGATGTATACGAAAATCAGTATGGCACAACATGACTGCATGACGAACATAAATGACAGGTCATAACATGAAAATCATGACATGTATGGCATGAGTGGCTTGATTTACATGCCACGGTCTTGGTACTCTCCTGCCCAGCTAGCATACAAAGGATTTATGACGACTTCGAAACGGATATCCGAGACGTTAACGTTGCAGACGGCACGCGTAAGAAGCCTTAGTCCTGGATGCGTCGTATATCGTCTGATGTCCGGCTCGTTGCACATGCGTCTTCAAAAAGCTGGTCTTTTCGACGGCTTCGAGGAGACTCCAATAATCCCATTTTCCGGGATTTCTGAATCCGTTCAAAGACTTGCACGTGCGTCATCAAAAAGCTGTTCCTGAAATGTTAGCCGTAATCTGAAAAAGAAGCAGGAATCGTGCTCGGGAACTGGGCGCGCCAACCAAAATTTTGGTCTGGTTGCCACCCTCAGAATATATAAATGATAATCTGACCTCAGAGCTAACGCCTTAGGGGTTCAAATGACGCCAAGGCATTTTTAGCACCCCTAAGGCATTAACTCTGTGGTTCTGAAGGTGTCAACGGGATAATAATCTTGGGGGGAACCCACGATCCACGGACGTCGTCCCTGCCTTATGGTAGTAGCTGCGACCTGCTACGTTAGCAGCTGCACCATAAGGTTTAGGGTGCTGCAGAGTGGGCGTTAGTGCCAGTCCACCTGAATACGTTCGTCATAGGAAGAAGTGCTGGTGTCGCACTTGCGTGGAACGTTTTTTTTTTCTGGTGGGTCAAAGCACTAGCATTGAGTGCAACAGAGCAATAGTGCAGTAAGGTAGGCACACAGTTGTCTGCAAAGGCTTCATCAGTCTTAGCATTTAGGTCACAATTAGTTGTCATGCATACAAAAATCAATATAGCTTGTACTTTGTATAGTATGAAGCAAATCTACCAAAAACAGTAGTGACATATCTTTCTACAGTTAAGGATAGAAAGTTTCTTGGCAAGCGGCCTAACAAGGAGGCCCCACTGCCAATGATCATGACGTCAACAACATTTTATTCAACATTTCATTGAGAAACTAACTTATGGTAGTTTAAAAAAAGAGAAATGCGAAAAAGATAAAACCACAAATATTCAAAAGGAACTGCAGAAGAAATAATTTAAATATATCTGGAACTTATTAACGACTAGAGGCTTACAGAAAGCGCACTAGTAACAATAATCAAAAGCCAAACGACAATGCATTTCTCAGCATGAGAGCAGCGCATCCTGTTATATGAGCACAGACAGCATAATGGATGACTGTGTGATAGCCGCTTTCAGTCATGTTATGCAGTATCTTCGCCACATAAAATCAATGAGTATGAACAAAGGAACTCAAATATGACCCAGGTATCAAAGTGAAAATTTGCCTAGGACATCAGCTGATGTAAAGAGGCAAGCTTGAAAAGACTACCAAAAGCATCAATCAAGGGACAATGAATACTGACCAAAGTGACCTTCAAAGAAAATATCGCATGAAATATTAACATAATCGTTATAATGAACAACATCACAATGCAGTGCATAATCTGTCACAGCGAGCAACGTTACATCGAAGCAACCTCTGTTTCATAATGAAGCTACATACTCGCGTACTTGAAGTCCAATACACTGGAGACAGGTAGAGAGGGTGGCCTGATCTAGTACGCCCCGGCCTTCTACTCTACTTCGTGGACAACTCAACAGGGGAAGAAGAGTGATGAAGCATGAGGATGGGGATAAGAGTGAGTGATCCGTATATACATAGTAAGACATGACTGCTTGCGCAAAGGGGACATGGACGCCAGAAATCATATTTCATTACGCTTGATACCAACTAGCCCAACTTATGGCAGCTACTCACTTCTGCAAAACAATGTGCTGTGACGCGGAAAGTGTCGACCCGGCTCCCTTGACATAAACACTGGCAATAGTCAAACCCCAGCACGGGTAACTGGGACCTCGCCTCTACTTGAAACGTGATAGGGGCCGCCATTAGTCGGACGAATATGCTGTGCAGGGAAATGCACTCGAAGATTATGATAAAGGTCTAATAGTCGCATAATGAGAAGAAGCCACTTTAGTTGCATGTAAGTTTAATAGTCGCTTTTCATAATCCGCAACTTTGCGCAGTGGTACCGAACGTCTAGCATCCAGTCCATTTCTATTGAAAAAATGACCTTGTAGCATTTGGTAATTCGGTATGGTCCCCTATTTCGGGTGAAATACAGCTTTCATCTATTGCTTGTACTCCCATATCAGCCAGCCTAGTGGCCGCCGTCTATTGCTGTGGCACGAATGGGGGACAGTCGCGAAATACTATTTGTTCTAGTCTCTGATACATTAGACAGCGCTCACAGTTCGAGATGTACGCGCGACTGAAGAGGTGCGCGTAGTGCCGAGTTAGGTCGGCGACCAGGTGAAACCTGCGCAGTGTACTGGCACCGCTGCCGTTTATTCTACCCAGGAGGAAAAACTCGTGTCGCTCTATTTGCCGCAGACGCCTGCATTGGTCGGCGCACTCACTCATGAGTGCGCTCACTCGCACTCACTCGCACTCATTTCATAGTCGTGAGTGCGAGTGCAAGTGAGTGCCAATGAGTGTGAGTGGAAGTGAGTGCGAGTGCGAGTGAGTGTGAGTGGAGGTGAGTGCGAGTGCGAGTGAGTGCCAGTGAGTGTGAGTGGAAGTGAGTGCGAGTGCGAGTGAGTGCCAATGAGTGTGAGTGGAAGTGAGTGCGAGTGCGAGTGAGTGCAAGTGAGTGTGAGTGGAGGTGAGTGCGAGTGCGAGTGAGTGCCAATGAGTGTGAGTGGAAGTGAGTGCGAGTGCGAGTGAGTGCAAGTGAGTGTGAGTGGAGGTGAGTGCGAGTGCGAGTGAGTGCCTTTGAGTGTGAGTGGAAGTGAGTGCGAGTGAGTGCAAGTGAGTGTGAGTGGAGGTGAGTGCGAGTGCGAGTGAGTGCCAATGAGTGTGAGTGGAAGTGAGTGCAAGTGCGAGTGAGTGCAAGTGAGTGTGAGTGGAGGTGAGTGCGAGTGCGAGTGAGTGCCTTTGAGTGTGAGTGGAAGTGAGTGCGAGTGCGAGTGAGTGCAAGTGAGTGTGAGTGGAGGTGAGTGCGAGTGCGAGTGAGTGCTTGTGAGTGTGAGTGCAAGTGAGTGCGAGTGCGAGTGAGTGCCAGTGAGTGTGAGTTGAAGTGAGTGCGAGTGCGAGTGAGTGCCAGTGAGTGTGAGTGGAGGTGAGTGCGAGTGCGAGTGAGTGCTTGTGAGTGTGAGTGGAAGTGAGTGCGAGTGAGCGCCAGTGAGAGTGAGTGGAGGTGAGTGCGAGTGCGAGTGAGTGCAAGTTAGTGTGAGTGGAGGTGAGTGCGAGTGCGAGTGAGTGCGGATGCTGGAAAAATTTGGGTGAGTGAGTGTGAGTGAGTGTTCCCCTACACTGCCGACCTATGGTCTACTCTAAAAGCTTCACTCCAGGACCCAGGTGGAAAGCTGCCAGAGTGGTGGAGGGTCAGAGGGCCAGTGTCGTACACGGTTCAACTGGATAACGGCGAGCGCCATCACCGACATCGGAACCAACTGAGAAGCGCCTGGACGAGATCCGAATCAGGTACCGGGGTCGGCTGCCACGCTGGGTTTTGTCCCCACGGCAAGACGACCACAGCCGCAGTCGACGACCCAGAAGCAACCCAGGAAGAGAGTCTGGGGCAACATCCTGAAGAGTCAAGCGCAACACGCCCACAGCAGCAGATGACGAGCCCAGAGGCACCAGAGGCAAGCCCGGAGCAAGCCAACCAAGATTCGACCGCGCCTCGAAGGCGAACGCGCGTTCGACGGCCGGTTCTACGTTATGGCATTAACGACTAGCCAAACGAAGCATTGTGTTCTTGTATAACTAATCTGAGAAGAAAGGAGTGTTGTATACTGACGTCACATGCACATTTTATCACATATCACCTACGCAAGCAGCGGTGGCCTTATCACGAGTTACCATACTATGAAATCACTGAGCGGGAATAAACCTTTGTCCATTTCCCAACTGGGCGTCGGGCTGATTCACAACACTATCTATCTGCCTTCGTCTCGGCATTCTCCTGTCACCTGGTACATACCAAAATTTGGATGGTGGTGTATCAATGTATGATGAATATAAATCATCGATCTAGACATCACTAAAATGATATGCTGGTCTCGTACGGCACGGTTAACGATAGTACAATCACAGTGGCTCCCCCGCAGTGTTCGGCCCGGGTTATGTATTTGTCACAGGTGATTAACTGAAAGTTTTTTAATCAGATCATCTAAAATAGATTTTCAAAATTTCATTAGAACTCACTTTGCGTGCCTTAAAAGAGACTGACCGTTTGTTGTAGCCTGCGACTGAAATGTAGACACAACAAGGAGACTGACACGGAGAAGCGTCAGCCTACCCCATGCTAGGGGGTCAGGAATCGAACTCGAGGCACCGAGGCACCAAGAAAGCACGTTACCACTAGACAACGGCGACTCTTCCGTTGCTTACATAAATATACCTGTCGCATCAGCTGCTGTGATGTTGGTGCTTGTGGCCCGTTTGCAGACAGACGTTGATCCTACTCGCAACACTTGGCTAAACCCCAAACAGTTCAGAATGGGTGAATCGCTCGCTGGTTGCTTCGCATGCATTGATTCCTATAACGCGGGGATCCGCCGAATTTTTTGACATCGAAGCTGATCGCGGTTATGGACACCAGCGACGGCGACGGGCACCATTGGCATCAATTTCAGTCACTGTAGCGTGTCCATCACAGCTTGCGCTGTAAAACGCTGCAACACGCGTTCTGCGTTCAGTAGACAACCTTAAGGAGGCATTGAAAAGCTGAAGCGAGAAAACAATTATGGGACAGAATAAAGTTCAAGGGCATAAGGAATCACCATGGGGACCACAAGAAAGAAAAAAAGCTTATCCCTGAACAATTTTTGCCACATCAACCATGTTCCTGTATAACTAGAAGTGTATAAGCTGTTTTTTATAAAGAAGCATTGAAGAGAAACCTACACTACTACACTCTAGATATCTAAAGTGGTACAATAAATTGACGGCAGTTTCAACAGAGGTTAAAAGCTGTATTAGAGCAGGTAAACGCGTGTGGGGGACCACGACCGTATCTGCCGAGCTGGTGGAGGAGAAGATAAGTCCTAGAAATAAAGCACAAGGAGGAAGACATGAGGAAGAACATTTATTGCTTGAATACCCGGTGGTGAAATACTGGCCACTGCGACTCGCCGTACGTGGTAAAATCCTTTGTCATCAAGAGCAAGAACTGAAAATTAATTATATAAAAAATACGCTACTGGACCCATTCCCGTTTCTGGAGTGGAAACTTTTTATATTTTACCTATTTATTCTGTATATTTTTTTACAATTATTTTCCCCTTCCCCCGTGCCTGCTTTTTCCTTTTCTTGCAACAAAATTTTACTCCATCGGCGTCAGCCCAGTACATCTTATTTTAATTGTATTAAGCCTGTTATACTACTGTGGCACAGGCAGATGGACTTATTTTATGTACTTTTTCTCGCCCTCACGATATCTTTAGTAGTACGCACCCTTGAGTCAAACTTTCTACGCCATCGAACTGAGCGTGTCATAAAAGATTCGGTATTGCGGGATTAAAGAGATTCGAGCCATTAAAACACACACACACACACACACACACACACACACACACACACACACACACACACACACACACACACACACACACACACACACACACACACACACACACACACACACACACACACACACACACACACACACACACACACACTGGTCGTGTGTGACTTCAAACTGCAGCCCCAAACGGACTGAACTCATTATTGTCTGGTTTCTTCTTGATTTTCTTGTACGTATTATTATTAATAAAAATAATACTGGCCGAATGCTTGAAGCCTTCTCCACATCGCACGGTTCTCAGTACCTTCAGGGTGCTCCCTCGCGCGTACGCCACGCAGTTCCGGGGCTGAATTGACAAAGCGCCTCTTTCGCAAGTTGTTTTCGCCATTGGACGGCTAATTGCTTCCGCTACTCACATAGCATTACGATGGCTGAAATATTCTCTTACGAACATCTTTAGCGCAAGGTATTTTCGGGAATACTGGCCCCAGATCCTAGCCATAGAGCGCGTCGCCTTGAAACAAGCAACAATACCAAAGAGACAGTGGTTAGAGCAAACCGATTAAAAATTGAAAAGCGCCTAAGCTTCGCCTTTACAAATAGAACGCGATAGCGTCATTCAGGCCCCGTTCGCTACCGCCGTTCTTATAGGAATATTGATTAAATTAGCGCGTACTCCTCAAAATTCTCGAATTATTTGAGTTGCCTCATAGAAGAATTATTCTTTCTTGTACATTCAAATAACAGTCCGAGCTGTCATGCGTGCAGGTGTTAGTTGTGTCGCAGTTTTACCATTTTTCTGGGGGATTTCAGTTTGATAAATTCAATTTTGCTGCCTAAAGTGCCTGCGCTATAGTGGAAAGCTTGAGTGGTCGGGCGCTCCGGGTTGAACGGCGATTGTTTGAAATGATTATTTCCGCCGTGGACGCGGACACCGACGGCGGACTTTCTGCAGCACGAGCTCCTCAATAACGCTATCGCGTTAATGGTGCTTCAAGTTCGCGCTTCGCCATTGTGCCAGTCCTCGCGCTTATTTGTAAGAATGTCGTAACGGCAGTTTGGCGTGTGATTGTTTTTTTTTTAGTACAGACGCGTGATATATTTCTCATAAGAAATAATAGAAATTTGATAAGCGGTCGAGATGGCAAGGCAAAGCCCCGCCACGGTTGTCTTGTAGCTATGGCACTCGCATGCTGATGAGAAGATCGCGGGACCGAATCCCAGCTGCAGCGGCTGCATTTCGATGGAGGCGAAACGTTGAGGCCCGTGTGCTACGTCAGTACACTTAAAGGAACCCAAAGTGGTCGAAATTTCCGGAACCTTCCATTACTGTGTCTCTCATAATCACATCGCGGTTTTGGAGCTTAAAACCTTGTAAATCAATAAACTCAAATGAGATTGCAAATCACAATGAAAACTGCGTCGCTCTTTCTGAGAAAGAAAGAGAAAGGCTTTTAGAAAGCAATATAGGGCCAATCTTAGATCTTCGTTTCTCTTTGTATTTAACAGATCTGTGCGGCTCTTGACTGTTATCGTGATGTGATGTTTTCGAAATGCATGCAATTTGTCCCAGCTCATGTGCTGCAGATATGGACACAAAGAAGGTCGTCCACAATAAACGTCGGTTGCGGTTCAGCGCTCGCACACTTGTCTTTCATTGTTTTTTTTTGTTTTTTTTTGTCCATATTGTCCTGTCATCCGTTGTACGCTCTCATTTGTCACTATGTGGCCAACCAACTGGACCACCAGCACGTCTTAAAGGGCAACTCCGGCGGTATATTCACCGTGTTCTGATATCGATTTTTTCCAATGGTACTTATAGTCTTGTATCAGCCAGATGGTTCAGTCTGCTCAGAAACGCACCAATAATTTTAAACAAACTACTGAAAGGCGTGTGCCAACCGAAGCGGGTAGACGCTTCGTGCAGCGTATGCGATGACGTCACAGCCTTGCCTCCATCAGCAATATGGAGCTAGTGCCAGAAAAATGACAGTGGAGAGGTCATCCTACGATGTACTGAGTTATGCCAGCTTTTCCGAACTTGACAGCGACGATTTGAACGCTGAAGTATGGCCGTTTTGCTTATGGTGGCCCGTCTGCTCGGGTGGGCAGCGTTCAAGGTGATGGACGTAAAAAACACAGGGCGGCCCGCCTGGGAATCCGCTAAAAGTTCTTAAACTTCATTTCCAGGAAAGCTAAATAAGTTGCAACCGCCTGCCGCTTGGAATATATTATTACAGTACCGAGGAGAATATATACTGAAATTTTCATTGAGATCCGTGGGCCCTGAGAAATCGCCGGAGTTGCCCTTTAAGCAAGTTATACATTTCGACCGCTGTGTGTTTTCGCTCTTTCTTCCTTGTCTCCATATGGTCACTCGTACAAACATTCGGCAACGAGAGAGGGCAAGCACGCGTGGACCGGAGGTCGTTGCCATGAGATCGGGTGCGGCTTTAGACGATGCCACCAACTTGAAGAAGATAAGATCCAGGACCGTCCACAAAAGGGGATGGTGCAATATCCATGGCCATTGCAACTACGCACCAGCGTGAGTATTTCTTTGTTTTCACGCAAATTATATTCGGTGCTCTGTGCTCGAGCCGAACACACGGTACGTAATGCAGCCAAGAACACAAGTTCAGGAGCGATGGAAGCTTGAAGCTGGGGAAATAGAAAGGAAAAAAAAAGAAGAAAAAGGACGGTGAGTACGACGAAGAGCAGGGAATGTCGTTAGAGCCAACGTTTCAACGAGAGTACTAGCGTTCCTCAGGGCATATGTCAGTTGCTGCTCTGGCCAAGACAAGTCCACATGTCGAAACGTTGATTCTAGCAATATTTCCCGTTTTCTTATGGACATAATACAACTGCACAGGCGGCAATTACGGGGTAAACGACAAACTTTGTCTACACTAGTCATCTACTCATGAAGTCATGGACAAAAGAAGGTTCAGAATTTTCGGCGGCCCATTTGTTCAAGCTCAGGCAGTAGAGAGCTCGGTAAGCGTGTCCAATATCCCGTAGAATATCTTGGTGCATTGTGCAAGAGTGCGCCATCCCCCTTAGGGTAGCTAACAAATACACTGCTATAACGAAGGCGTATGCACCATCGCCTGTAGCTCCCTCGCTAAGGAAAATTCTGCCACCGTACAGGGTGTAGTCATTATTTGCCACCGACATGAACTCCCGTCTCCCGTTGGTTATCATCATTTAGTTGACACTTTTGGAGAGTCACGGAGGCGGGGAGGGAAGGGGGAGCTGTAAAAGCACGTCATGAGGAATAAAATAACAGTAGAAACAATAACAACGTGGCATCTCAAAACATATGTACAAATATACACATACCAAATGTAAAATACAACAAATCAGCTGAAATGGCAACGCGTGTCTGTGTGCAAGTGAGCTCTTATTAGCTGTTTGAATTTGTACGAGTCGGGCTTTGCGACGATGGCTTCAGGTAAGCTGTTCCACTCCTCGGTGCACCGACACTTCCGACATTCGTCTCCCTTCGCCCGTGGACTTGAGCGCGCTGATCAGCGACATCGTTCGTGAAGAGCTTGTAAGAACCAATCCTTTTTCGGGCTGATCCCAGCACAGCGCACATCCTGTCCATCCTTTAGATCAATAAATGTTTTTATCGCCACCCACTGGCTGTTCTCTTCCTGCGCTCCGGAAACTAGCCTCCCTTCTTTTCTAACTGGTCTACGCAACATCCGGTTAAACAGGAGCTCCGGCTGTTTTTTCACCGTGTTCTGACATCGATGTTTTGCAATGGCACTGATAGTTCTTTAGCAGCCGTGGTGGTTTATTTCACGCAGAAACGCAACAAAAATTTTAAATAATGAACTGAACGGTGTGCTCAAACCGAAACCGAAACGAGCAGACGCTTCGTGCAGTGTATGCGACGACGTCAGAGCCTTCCCGCCATCAGAAATGTGGAGCTGGTGCCAGAAAAAAGAGAGTGGCGAGGTCTTCCCACGATGTACTGAGTTATGCCAGCTTTTCTGAACCTGACAGCAATGGTTTGAGCGCTGAAGTGTCGCTGTTTTGCTTTCGACGGTCCACTAGTCCAAGTACGCAGCGTTGAAGGTAATGACGTCAAAAACACAGGGTGACCCGCATGGTAATTCGCTAAAAAAATTTAAGTTCATTTTCAGGAAAACTAAATGACTTCCAACTGCCTGGCACATATGTTACCACAGTACCGTAGTAACAGCGACATTCCCTGTTTTACATCGTTTTTAGCGAGGCTGTTCATCGATTCAAGCCTCCATCTTCCCCTCTGAGCTTCTCTTACTGTAGTGAGAAGAATGAATACTGAAAATTTCATTGAGATCAGTGAACACTAAAAGATAGCTGGAGTTGCCCTTTAAACACGACATCGCGTCTGCCTACGTCTGATGCGTGCTGACGGTGAATTCCTTCTCTCGAATGTGCCAAGATGTGCCGACGTTGCAGCTCTCTCTCTCGCCAGGCGATACGGTCCTTGTGCTTACTCCATCAGACAATGCATCTGCATTCGTTGTCACTGCCAGCGCATGTAGAGCCTTCCTACTCTGCTCGAATCACCCTCGGCTAATTAATTTGCCGCAACTCTGGCTGTCACCGGCACATCTCCCGCTTTTCTCGATGACGACACAGGACGTGCAGCGCAGCTATGCTCTTGTGGAACGTGCAGGCGTCCGTGCTGCGGGTGGCCACCAGGGTGCTTTTCGGCTCCCTTTTGCTATTTAGACGGCAGTTCATTGATCACATCGCACTTACGCAATTTAACGACGATGTTATTGTCAGCACAGCCAGCAGCATTCCACCGCGCTGTTGCCTTGAGGCGTGAGCAAGCTTCGATCCGTCAATTAACAGTAATACGCGGCGCTGCGCTGAACGAC
Organism: Hyalomma asiaticum; assembly: GCA_013339685.2. NCBI lineage: Eukaryota > Metazoa > Arthropoda > Arachnida > Ixodida > Ixodidae > Hyalomma > Hyalomma asiaticum. The sequence goes on along the minus strand of CM023483.1, from coordinate 121,237,314 downwards.
CATGTCACTTGGGCCTTGAGATCTACTCCTAGACTGCCTGATACTGACTGCGATCGAGTTGACAAGCGGACAGCTATATACCACCGCTCGTCCGAATGAAGCCGTCAAATAAAGCTCATAACTCACTCGGCGCCGTCGTTTGAAACGTACAATACCAAAAACGCGCGATGTCTGTTAGCTTCAGCACTGACACGCACGAAGCCTGCGCTGTATAGGGCTGGGAAGTTGCGTCCGTGGAAAGCAGCAAGGTCCACAGTTCGGCAGAATAAGCGGACACTAACTCGCCAGCATGTTCGCTTGATTGCGCACCCGCTTCATATAAGCAGCATGAAACGTTGGGAAAGCATGTATTCATCGTGGCAACATCGCGACTAACACGGACGGGAGAAAAATAAAAGGTGTGATATTGTTATGGGTCGATGCGGATCGACTCACAACGCTCACTGACGCTCACTCACGTTCATACCCAAGCCTATCCATGGCAGTAATCCTCGTCCATACTATAGCGTGCACTAGATACTCAATGCTATACTGCATTCACGTTCACGCTACCGTCGGCGCACTCTTCTCCGTCACGTAGCTCTAAAGCTCGCCTTCCCAAATGTGAAGCCAGTGCGCTCAGGAGCGTACTAACCTACAGTGACATTGTACTCAAGCCAGAGGTGTCCGGAGCGGAGTATCGTATTTGCTCTTAAAACTGGGACACTAACAACTCCGATGGATCAACTCGCATACGGTCGCAAGTGCGCCACGTAGCTGATAGTTGCATTTGGTTTTTACTTCTTGCTTCTTGATCGACATCCGTCGGCGGCGGCTCTCCCGTTATCGCTGTGCCCTCGTCCCGATTTATCGCCGCCGGGGAGGAGAGTGATAAGGCCCGAGTCGGTGGGCTCTTGCCGGTGCTTTATCTCTCCGTCGCACGGCCATCCACTGTTGCCTAAACAGGCGCGGCCCCCTCGGCTCGTTTTCCCATTCGTCCATCCCCAGGCCGAGAGTTTGGCCCAGGCCCGAGCCCAGACTGCGATAAAGGGGCGCTTGCCTATAAATAGTTTTGCCCTGACCACTCCGTTTTCAATGGTCGCACCAGTTCGAGGCCTGACGTCAAGACTGGTGAGTGCATCCGTAGCGCCGTCATTGCGTTCGTTCTTCCGTAAACTCTTTCAGGCAGCCGTCAGCTGCGGAGGTCATTGATAGCTCATTGTAACTCGGCCACTCACGCACGAATGCTGCCGCCAGCACTGCTTGTGACCGTTGCTGCGCCAGTCAGGGCACTTGTCAGCTGGAGGCTCGTCTTGCACTTCCTCATTGGCCGTACGCAGTCAACTGACCTTAGCGTGAGCGGCATCGCTGACTGATCTGGGAGAGATCTTGCATGGTACCTTACTCTGGAGCATTGTGATCTGAGCTGCCCCATCCCGACCCGATCATCTTCAGACGTCATAGAAAACTGCTCGCGGCGATTGAACGTTGCCAAGACCCGTGCCACAGCCACGGAGCCATTATTATCCGTCTCTAAGCCCTACTGCTGTGTATCGTTGTACACAGTGATGCAGCAGGAGCCCCCTCTTTCAGCACTGATCTTGTCCATATGTCGTGCGTGCGAGAGTAGCTTCGCGTATGTACTGAATACACAAGGTGGTCACTAGAGGTGGCTAGGTATTAGTTGCTTTTTACTTATTCATGCATGTCATCCTTTCTCGGTCATGCCGAAGATGCTGATTACAGACATTGTACAGCTCGTGAGGCAGACATTAGCGGGTATTGCTCTCTGGCAAAGTGGCGTTTCATGCCCGTCGGTGGTTAGCCCTAGAGATCAATGTGAAATTTGTATCTCGCACAAGTACACAAGGTAGATCAATGAGCGCTTTATTGTGTATTTTTCCGTGGTGCCCGCAACAGGTCTCGTCATGAGCACTTTTCTGTTCGCCCATCTATGACTATTGTCTCTCAATGGGCTAGAAAGCATCCAACACGGTTCTCATCTTCATAAACGAAGTTTTGAGCACTTAGAAGGTAATTTCCGTCAGATACTCAAAGCTCCCCCACTCGTGTGAAATAGCTGTGCGCAGTATTTCATACAGGATGGTCTTGCTGATGGTTACGATGTTTAGGCTCCGCTTTTATTTTCTAACTGTGCCTGCCGCAGAGGTGATGCCTCATGTGGCAGGTGGTACAGTGCCAGCATAATTCACGGCAGTGACTTTTTGTGCTCGTAGAACTACGCAGCAGCAAATGCCGTGTTACTTTAGCACCGCGGCCGCGATTTTCGACTTGATTACCGCGAGATGAAGTTTATTCTCTATGCAAAGCCGCTTCCTTACGTGATTCCAATGATGGCGTTATAAACACACAAAAAGAAAAAAAAAACAGGCGGGTTGGTTAACGTTAGCGGCCTACATGCCGTAGTAAACTTCGTGGCGTAACAAACAGGATTTTTATTCTGGTTTAAACTTTCGTGCTTTTCCGTTCCTTAGTTCATTACTCTTAGCTCACAACCGGAAAGCCTGTCTGATCTTCATACAGCAAACTGTTAACACTTATTTTGACACAGTATGATACGCATCGGAATAACGTAAACATGCTAGTGCGTACAGCAGCCGATATGGGCTAGTGGCCTTAAATTTATCTCGATACGCTGATCCTGTGCTTTTCCTTTCCTCACCAATACTTCTATGGCAAATACTCTATGGCACTCTATGGCAAATACTTCTATATCACGCCTAGTATCTGCTGACGAAAGGGAGGGGGTCAAGGGCTCGTTTTTTTTTATTAGAAACAACTTAATGAGCCAACAGACAACGAAGCCTAGGAAAGCATAGGGGTAGTTACTGAGGTTCTTAAGTGTAGTATTATAATTGTGGAGTAAGTAGAAAGGAATTAAAGTGGACGAAAAGACAAACCTGCCTTCGGTGGGAACTGAACCCACGACCTTCAGGTGACGAGTCCGATGCTCTACCGCTGAGCTACGAAGGCGTTCGTCCCCCCGTCCACTTTATTGGGCATTTATGTATATGTAATACTGGGAGTGTTAGGCACTCGTAGCCATGGCGGCGAGTGTGGCACACTTTTTACTAGTATGTGCTGGTGTGATAGCCTGTTGATCACGGCGGGATACTGACTGCGCTCATAGGAAACAAGGATATTAGAAGAATATAAAAACGCAATCGCTGTGTTTATAGTACTCTACGTCGTCCTCGTTTCCGACGTATTCTACCACATCGCGTCGCTCCACATCTCGCCGCCCTCCGCGGCATCATTCGTTCGCTATCCAAGAAATCAAATTCTTTCAGAGCAGCCGAAACTTCGTGCTTTTCAAGTTCGCTATCACTACGCGAGTTCGTATTTTGCACTTATTTCATCTTATTTGAGCCTGTCGAAGTAATGATCGATCTTTATAGACCGGGTATAGAAGTGTTGTATGTTGGGCTAGTTGATGTTTAGACGTAGAGATCATCGGGAGACTGCGCAACAAGACGGCACACAAGAAAGCATTGTCCTGTCTCTTTTCTCGTCGTCTTGTTCCACACTTTCCCGATGATTTCCATGTATGTAGCGGATGTTTCAGAAAATGTGCCCATGGTTATTAAAAATACGGAAAAGCATATAGCTGCGTATTTTTATGCAGAAGTATTTTGTTCATATTGGAACGCCCTGTAAAATGTGTAGGCGCGAAAATTCGATCAGTAATTGTCAAAACTGTCAATATTAAACTAATGAACATTTAAACCCGCACATCTAGACGCTTAAACTTAATTGACAAATGCAATGTGCATTTACGCAGGGAATCCGCATCATTTTGCAAATATTACGAAGTCTATGGATTCTCTGTGCAAATAAATTTAATTTCTCAATGAGGTTCGAGCGTCCAGTTGTACGGGTTTAAATTTAATTGGTGTAATTTTGTTATTAATGTTCGAATTTTCGCTCCTGCACAATTTAGATTGCATGAACAAAAACACTTTCGCGATATGTGCACTGATATAGTACCCTTTTCTGTATTTATAATAAACAAATAAATAAATAAATAAATAAATAAATAAATTTCAACTACCTGGTGTGCAAGCACTGACGTCGTACAGCACACGAACCTCTAGCATTTCGCCTCCATCTGAATGCGGCGGCCGTGGTCGGGATTCGATCTCGCGACTTTCGGGCCAGCTGCCGAGTGCCATAGCCACTAGAACAACGCGGCGAGTCATTTCTCAGGTCAGATCGCGACAGATGCGTCCCACGTGATGAGGATATGATTGCATGTACGTTTACATACATTGCATTCCTTGTTTTAAGCTAGCTGATCAAAAGGTGAGAGAGAGAGAGAGGATTAACTTTATTAAAGGTCCTGAAGGAGTACGGGTACCGATTACGGGGGCCGGCCCGGTGGCTCCACCCATGTGGGGACTGGGAGTCTGAGCTCGCCAGCCACCTTTTGGGCCTTCTGGACGGCCTGGTGTTGAAGGGCCCTGTCGGGGCTCTTAAGGTGGGTGATCCATTCGTCCTCGGTGGCAGGAGACCCGAAGCTAGCGTTTAGCGCGGGACACTGCCACAGCATGTGGTTTAAGTCGCACTTTGCATTTTGGCATTTGGGGCATTCGGGCCTTATATCCGGGAGGTATTTGTTGCAGATATAGGGGCTGGGGTAACTGTGCGTTTGCAGAAGTCTAAGCGTTAGTTGTTGTGCTTTATTTAGTGTTGAGTGAGGTGAGGGGAATTCCTTTCTAGATATCTTATAGTGCGAGCAAATCTCGTGATAGGAGAGGAGAGGCTCCTGGTGCGTGTTGGGGTCCCCGGCCGCTGAGCCGGCCCGCGTCCCCGCGCGGGTCGGCTCACCGTTATGGGCCGGTTATGGGCCAGTTCGTTACCGTTGGGGACCCCTGGTTGAACGTTGAGGCCTTCATGCCCCGGAAACCAGTAGATGTGCTTATCTACGTTTATTTCAGTGGTTGCTAGAATGCTTAAGGCCGCCTGGCATATTGTACCGCGGCGGTATGCCAGTGCAGCGGGTTTGGAGAGAGAGAATAAACTTTATTTGAATAAAAGAGCCGACGGCAGACTCGTCCAAGGTTGGCGGCGTCCCTAGTCCAGGATGCCGTGAGCCTGGGCTGATAGCTTGGCCCTGCTCACCAGCCTTCGGTAAAAATTGTGTCGCACTGAGGGAGGGCTAGGGCAAGGGCAATGGCCACTTGTTCGGCCTCGCAGGCGTTCGTTGTTTCTACGGTTTTCCCCTCTTTGCCACCGGGAGCTCTTTGCCGTCGAGGATATCACCGCATATACGTACGCACACATTGTTTTCCTTGTTTTCAGCTAGCTTGTTTTTAGCTAGCTAATGAAAAGGCGAAGCTGGAGCGCGCGGGCAAGGTCTTTGCTGCCGAGCCCAGGCTTAATTGTATTGAATGAGCCAGAAAGTTTGTAGCTCACCGTGTCGGCTAAGCAGCGCGAAATGGTAGCCTCAAGAGGGTGGCCCTCACTGTTACGCACCGCCACACAGACGAAGAAGAAGGATACACCTTGTCCAGCAAAGGCTGGACGAGGTGCTTCCCCTATGTAACACCCCTTCGAGCGTCTTTAGGGGTATGATGGAATAAATAAAAAGAAAAGCGCGTGCGCGTGTAAAGGGGGAAGGGGGGGGGGGGAGGAATTGTACCGCAACAAAGCCACGAAAACAGTCAGTTTTTCTTCTCACGGCATGCATCTTGTATCACTCCAAGCGGAACTGTCCTGGGGGTGGCTCCTGCAGCCACGGTGCTACCCCTCTAGATCCGTCATTGCTCCCACTGTTATTCATTCACGTTTAATTATTTTCCTTTTTTTGAGCTCCGTGCGGACGCTGGAGGGCAAGTCCGGATATTAGGGAGATTTTGCGTGTCGGGTAAACCACCATACGCAAAGTACTCTGCGGAGGAGCGGAATACCGGGTGAGAACTGCGCACGCGCGTGCCTTACCAGAAACGCCCGATGCGCCTAGAACGCCCAGAAGGCCCTTGGGCCTTGACGCCCTCCCGTAGTTCCAAAATTCCTGCCATGCCGCCCTTTTGCAAGGTCACGGCTACCACGAGGGCGTTGGGGGCGCGTATTCTGGGCGAGTGGACACTAAATCTAGTTTGCAAGCTTTCCTACGCTATCCGGTATACGCTCTCCGGTGTTCCGCCTCGACTTTGCGTATAGCGCCTTACCGGACACGCTAAATGTCCCTAATGTCCTTCTGCGGCAGGCTGCGCCTTTGTTCACTTGGGATCTGGCTGCGCCGAGAGTGCCTTGTGACGCCGCCGGGTTGCCTCTCTAGTTGTCGAGGGTAATTGCCACATTAGAGCTTGCAAAGTGTTGGGGCGTTTTGGCCGGTGGGGTTAAGCTCGCTGGAAAGTAATTCGTGGGACCAGGTGTGAATAGAGAAATACGCGGCACCGCGTTCTGACAGTCCAAGGTACGCAGTGAAGTTCAGATTAGTCATGGGTCTAGAGTGTGGTCGATGGCGGAAATGTGTGACGGGAGAGTGACAGCTCCTCTTGTAATGCACGCCATGTGGACAGGGATTTCGTCCGCGTTGTGCATAATTTCGATGCGCATCGTAGGACAATACCAGCGCTCACAGTCCCTTTTAGTTGGTTGGGATTTGTTAATGACATGCTTGTGTGTTGATGAATACCTGGGAGCTGATGAGTGAGAGGGTGAACCACGTCATTGTGTACAAACATTTGGTTGTTGAATACCTGGGAGTTTATGAGTGAAAGTGTGGATCCCATGATTGTTTGTGTACGATCGTTTTGTTGTCGTTGACCTGGCCAGTCACTAAACCAAAGTGTGTTATATAGGTAGTAGGCCCTCCTCGCTCTTTTGGCGCACACCTCTTGGGGGCGTGGTCTTTGCGAAATAAAACTAAAGTGTTTGGTGTTCTTGGGGGTCGATGTAGAGAAGCTTGTGGGAGCCACGCCCATCGCCAAGCTGGTCTCAGCTTCAACACGCGTTCCGCACTGGTGATGCGCGTGGGCCAAGCCGAAGCGCTGCCGGGACAGTCGGCGAGGGGCTGCGGTGTGCGCGGGAGGTGTGTGCTCCGCCTTAAGAGCGAGTGTGAGTGCTCGCAGTATTTTTTGGGTGTTCATAGTGTTCTGGGCTAGTTTTCAGTGTCCTGAGTTAGCTTTAGTGATTACGTTCTTCTTGTTGAGTTGATCGGCGGCAGCTTCTTCCTTGGCAGCAAGACGGCCCTAACCCCTGCAGGGGTTCGTACCGTCTACAGGGGTTGAGGGCCGAACCCTATACAGGGGTGGTCTACAGGGGTTCGGGCCGTCTTGCTTCTAAGGGAGAAGCTGCCGCCGATCAACTCAACAAAAAGAACGTAATTACTAAAGCTAACTCGGGACACTGGAACTAACCCAGGACACTATGAGCGGTAAGCAAGTACGCTTGAGTATACCTGCCCTTGCCCCTATCCTTCATCCCGGCGGTGCACACGCCTCCCGCACACACCGCTGTCCGCCGCCGACTGTTCGGCTGGAGTGTCGGCTGCACCTTTTGAACAGCTCAAGTGGACGACGTGCATCGCCGACGCGCAGCACGTGTCGCGCTGGAACCAGCCCCTGGCGATGGGCGTTGCTCCCACAAGCGGGAAACGGGGGTCAGTCGACCGAACGAGAACGGTCGAGGAGACACTCGTGAGCTAAATGCTTAGCTAAGTGCATCTGGGTATTTCTACGTAAATGCACTGAATAAAGCGTTTAAACACAAAGAACGCGTTTTTCTCGACAACAGTTGCTCACAATCAACATCAGCACCAGTGTCACAATGGCCATAATATTCGACAACGAGGAGACAACGGGGTTTGGCGGAACGAGTTCTTTAACGCATCATCATCATCATCATCATCATCAGCCTGTTTAGGTCCACTGCAGGACGAAGGCCTCTCCCAACGATTTCCAATCCACCCTATCCTGAGCGAGTTGGTTCCACTTTATGCCCGCAAACTTCTTAATTTCATCGCTCCATCTTGACCTTTTGCCTGCCTCTGTTGCGTTTTCCCTCTCTTGGTATCCATTCCGTCGCTCTTACACTCCATCTGTTATCTTTCCTCCTCATGACATGTCCTGCCCAGGTCTACTTCTTTCTTTTAATTGATATAATAATATCGGCTACTCCAGTCTGTTCTCTGATCTATTCTGCTTGTTTTTTATCTCTTAGCGTTACCCCTACCATTTTTCATTAGCATTGATAAGAAATGTAGGTATCTTATGCAGATTTCGCGCATGCGATAAATAATTTTGAACAATACATATTTCATGGCAATGCAGCGCAGAACGATCAGTAACTGTTGTTGATGATGCTCCTGAATACATACGGCGCTCAGCCACCAAGGGTGATTGGGCAAGGGTTACTTCGCGTATCCTGTTTTGTTTTGAAATGTCTGAAAGGAACAAATAAAATAAACGGTTTATATGGAATTTAATCACTGGAATTGTGCGCTTTAACTATTAAAACAGATGATTCACGAAACCTATACAGAAGAATACCTTAATTGATTGATTTGATTTGTGGGGTTTAACGTCCCAAAACCAGCTCTGATTATGACAGACGCCGTAGTGGAAGGCTCCGGAAATTTCGGCCAGCCTGAGGTTCTTCAACGTGCACTGACATCGCACAGTACAAGGGCCTCAACATTTCGCCTCCATCGAAACGCAGCCGCCACAGCCGGGATTCGATCCCGCGACCTTCGGATCAGCAGCCGAGTACCATAGCCACTAGACCACCGTGGCGGGTAAAAGAATAACTTAATCACACTTAATCACGAAATCGTGTACGGTTTGTATATTGTATGAAATTACAAACAGCATCGAAGACGTCCCCGTGGCAATATCGCAGTGCTGAGGCGTCAAAATGCAGAGCTATTTCTGCTATTAAATTTAGCCCGAGATTACAAAGCAGAATCAAGAAGTCCTTTTCAGAGGAATATGTACCGGCGAGAAACCAGCAAATAATGTTTTATACTTTGAATTTCGCGATAAAAATGCCACAGGGGCGATAGCACCAAACCAGCCCTGTGTGAGCACTGTTTACATGTCTACTTCGTCGCTCTCTTTTGTGTAGTTGTATGCAATTTATGGCCTTCGTGTATTTCGTTAAAGCGAGACCAAAACAGGTGATCGGCAAGATGCATTTCTTCTTTCACATTTTTTTTAACCTTGTGGACTTGTGGTGTATTGTACGATGCATGGATGTGCAAGACGGCTTTAGTCCACTGTAGTGAAAAATCAATAAATAAATCGATAATGGGGCTCTTCTGAACATAATAATAATAATAATAATAATAATAATAATAATAATAATAATAATAATAATAATCACTATTGCCGTCATTATGAGGGGCGCGAAAATATGTTTGCCATCGGCGTCGTCCTATCTAGTTACGCCACTGAGAGTGCCGTCGTCTCAAGCTCAAGTTATCTTTCTGTTTATGGTCTTTGCTAACCGCGATATCATTCATTGTCCCTGATAGGCACAAACTGACCTTGCAGAAGGTGTGACTGTACCTTTTTTCGTTGTCGCATTATCAAGCCATCAAGAGCAGTGCTGGTCCGGTTTCCGATATTCTACTGCACTCCCGATCTGCCTTATCTCGAGCAGTTCTGCTCAGGGAGCTGTAGGAAGGAAACTGCAATGTCGAGATGCGAGCATATCGGTAGGTCGTCGTACCGAGTACACAGGATTGCGTCCCTGCAAGTTTTCCGCGTATTGGATTGCACCGGACGCGTGTCGGATCCGATAAAACAGAGCGGCATATTATCAGTAGCACAGAAGCCTCTCCAAAGATATCGCGTAGACTGCTCCGCGCATTAAACTTATCGACTTTTCTCTTATTACGTATGTACAGCGTACAGGCGTACTTGGGTTGATTGCCTTGGGTTGATACCACGTACTTGGGTTGATTGCCGATGCCCTCGAAGCCAGCATTACGGTTATTTGTGTTGGTTGAATTCCTAGAAGCCGGCACTACGCTTACTTGCAACGGCGACATCCCATTCTGCAATCATTTCAGATGCGAACCAGCTTATGGTCGAGCCTGTTCCGTCCCTGCGCCGTCCACAACCCCACTGCGCATGCGCAACAGCTGGCCCAAGCTGGCGAGGAACGAGAACGCGCCCTCGCCCGCGAGAGACAACGCTGACGCAGGCAGCGTCTGCTAGCGATTTTCTTGATTGAAAAAAACTGACTGCTCGCGCTGCACAACCGTTCACCGGCCACCCCGTATATATAGGCACTGGATCTTGACCTGCAATGCAGTGCCGGTGGGAGATTTCTCTTGTGCGTAGTTGAACCATAAGGATCCGCAGCGTGCGCCTTAACTAAATGTAATCCGGAACTCGGCACGGTCTACGACGTGGCAGCGCAGGAACCTCATCAGCACGAGGAGCATAAATGACAACGCGTGTGTAAACATACACACACGTTGTCACTCATTTACATGCATGCGTGGGCAATGTCACGGGTGATTTACGGTAAAACCGAACGATCCCCAGTGCTTCGCCCGCTCGCAATGGTTCACTTCGTAGAGATGCATGAATTCTTTCTCTTCTTCCCCTTACGCCTCAATCTATTGACTAGCGAACATCATATTAGCCCGTTTGACAGCTTTCGTTATGCACTTGTCTGTCTTCTTTTATTACGAAATATATGGCACTTGGCCAAGTATGACTGGTAGGATCAACGTCCTTGTGCAAATTCAGTGGTTGTGTGAGTGATTTCGGTTTATCAGGCACGTTGACAGCTTTGTGGCGACTAAAACGTAGCTCGTGATACGACGTAACGTCGGCACTCAGCCGTCGGCCGTCCGTTTTGTCGAAGACAGATGCACGTTAATGCGTCGATGTGCACATCGTAAGCTTCGTCTGTTGGAGTATGCCTACGACGTATAGTAAGCCCTGGACAAATAGAGTAGTCATTATTTTCACATTGCTATAAGAGAGGTGAACACGGGTGCACTACAACTCTAACGGACGTCCGGCAAGCACCATCAAACGTGCTGACGCAATACGTTGATTTACTGTACCGCGCATACTGTACCGCATACTGTACCACAGCATCTCGAGGACCCAGGCTCGATTCCTACGCCCCTACCGTCTGTAGGTTACCTTAGATCATTACAGCCTGTCTGCTTGTGTACCTGCATCCTGCATTTAGTTCCAAGTTCCAATAAACAATAAACATAGGTTGTAATGTAAACATTCAACCGCCTATGGCGCTTACCGGCACACCCACAGTGGCAAGAACACGGCGGTGATGAGGCACACGTGACCGCGTAATCCTCAATCGTGACGTGCACTAGCATATCTATAGTTATTGATATCACAATCAATTAATCAGGTTCGTCGTACATTCATGCCTTACCATTTCAATTTTGGTATAAACAAGGGAACGACGCGACCAGGAGTGCACCGAGGCATAGATAGATAGATAGATAGATAGATAGATAGATAGATAGATAGATAGATAGATAGATAGATAGATAGATAGATAGATAGATATAGATACTGTCAAGGTTGGGCAACTTCGTCATTCGCCTTTGCGTTTTCTCGAGAAAAAAAAAGCATTTGTCACTAGCGGAGCAGGCGTGACACAAGCTTCCATTTGAATTTCGCAGCCGAATTACAGAGGTCAGACGTCAGTTGTATGTTAAAGAACCAAGAAAACAAGAGATATGCGGTATTTGCTGTTTCTTTTTATCGAAAATAATGGAGCGTACTTAGATTGAGCATGGGGTGTCCTTGCAGTGTATTGTGATCCTTTATGATAACAGTACGCAATTAACAACACTTCCGGCCAATAGTTGTGGTTATCCAGTGCATCATATAACAACAGGAGGCCATGTCACGGGGTTGGTTTGTTCTTATTTGTTTTCTGGTGACCCACACCGTGCCACGGTACACGCAGCACTACCCCGTGTTGGGGCTCCCGGGCCTGACTGGTAAATTCTGCTAGTGACGGTAGAACTGACCAATCAGAGATTATCGATTGACTAAGAATTGGTGAACTCCACCTGTTAAGGCAGAAGAGACCAATCAGGGAGGACTAACACGGAATGGCATTCGTATCTAGTTGTATGGTGCACAAAACGCGAGGGCGACCGACTTCGCGGTGATGGTTCTGGATGAGGCCAGAGTATGTGCGCAGACGAATAAGCCACAATGAGCTGCGCAACTGAAAACGCAGAGCGAAAGCAGGAACGGCGTTCTTTCGACTAAGTGTCGTAAGGACTCGATAACAGAGAAACCTTGTTTCTAAGCGGCACTTGAAACAGGCCTCGTTCTCTGGCGACACAACTATGCGTTAAACGGACCTTGGATTCATTCCAACTTGGCAAGGGTGCAAGAGGAATCCTCGGCACGCTATTTAGCAATCATTCATGCGCATATCTTTTACACAGAGATTGCGAAGAAGCAGATTTGCTTGAACCCATACAATGTGTGAACGAATACGTATACTTGGGACTGTTACTAACAGGAACTCCTACCCATGAAAAAGAAATTCTCCGTAGAATAAGAATGGGATGGAGCGCATTCGGAACGCATTACAAAATCATGACTGGAAACTTGCCGCTTTCACTAAAGCGAAAAGTATTCATTCACTGCACTCTCCCAGTACTAACGTACGGTGCAGAAACGTGGAGCCTAACGAAAAAACTAGAGATGAAACTAAGGAGCACGCAACGTGCAATGGAAAGAAAAATGATAGGGGTAACGCTAAGGGATAAAAAAAACAAGCGGGATGGATCAGGGAACAGACAGGAGTAGCTGATATTATTATATCAATGAAAAGAAAGAAGCGGACCTGGGCAAGACATGTCATGAGGAGGAAAGGTAACAGATGGACAGTAAGAGCGACGGAATGGATACCAAGAGAAGGAAAACGCAACAGAGGCAGGCAAAGGCTAGGTGGAGCGATGAAATGAAATAGTTTGTGGGCATAAAGTGGAACCAAATTGCTCAGGATAGGGTGGATTGGAAATCTTTGGGAGAGGCCTTCGTCCTGCAGTGGACCTAAATAGGCTGATGATGATGATATTTGCTAAAAGGGCCCTCACAGAACACATGAACGCATTCAAATTTAGAATTAGGATTTAGACGTAGGCTTATTTAGATTTCGGCAAAAGCAGTGCATACATGTTTTATCAATTCAGTGTTTTCTGCACTGTCCCTATTGATGTCCCAATAGGGATGGGGTGTATTCCTACAAGGGGTAGTGGCCGAGTACGGTACTGGGGCGGCCAGTCCTGTTCCGCGGGGAAAAATGTAACAGAATGGATGCCAAGAGAAGGCAAGCGCGACGGAGCTCGGCAGAAAACTGGATGGGCAGATGAGACAAAGAAGGTTGCGGGGATAAAATGGTCCCATTTAGCTCAGGACCGGGATAACTGAAGAACTGTGAGAAGGGCGTTTTCCCTGCAGTGGGCACTTACATGATGATGATGGCGTGGGTGGTCGAGTAAATGCGACCTAGACTAAATGTTGAGTATTGCAAACCGTATCCACATTACTGTCACGGCACATCTTGTCGTGACCTTTACCTGTAACCTCTTTTCCGACAGCATCTACGACGCAAGAGAGTCGCCATTTTATCGATCTTGCGCCGTCCTCACCACTGTTCGGTGAAAAGTGGCGTCGTCACTCAGCAGCATAGACATAAACGATATCTCGGCGGGGATGTCCACTTTCGCGCATATCTCACTATTACGGATGGCGCTGGTTGCAGCTCACTTCATCGCTACAGAATTAGCCAGCTGTCTCTTTTTTTTTTCCTATTTGTTGAAGAGCAGTGTACGTTGTATATAACAGAGTCAAAGCGTGCGAATGTTACAACTGGTTGAGGGCGAGATCTAGCAAGTGACGCGGTAATTTTTAATATGGAGAAGCCAAGCGACAACTGTCGCGACCCCATAGGTCAGCTCTCTACAGCCATCCTATTAAATGGAAGGCGGGGGGGGGGGGGGGGGATGTAGCTTTATTGCGGTGTAGCTACGCAACTCCCGTGGAAGGAGCCGTAATTGTAGAAACCGAAACCTTCGTCTCGTATTATAGGGCGTATCAGGAACCTACTATCAATTCGGGGCGTCTATTTTCATTACCAGGCAGACGCCACAATATCTCGTCGCTATGTTAGGCGTTGTCCGCTAGTTCCTGCTTATTGTAGAATGTGATATCTCAATCTTGACTACCGGCGATACAGGAAAAAGAGACAGGAACATGCGCTGATGGAAATCTATACGACGGAGAGCTTTTCTTTTTATGATTAATTGTTGCAAGCTGCGCTAGGAGTTCCAAAGGAAAACAAAAAGAGCTGCTGTCTTTCCCAATCTTTTCAATGTTTACGCGCATATCTGTGCACGAACTGGAAAACTACGAAGTCCAGACAAGAACACAAGTTCAGGGGAAAGTGAAGGCTTGAAGGGACGAACAGGCTGTTGAAAGTGATCTTTACTTTCCATCTTCATTTCCTCTATTTATCCACTTCTCCCAAGATAAGGCTAAGACAGGCGTTGTGTCCCTCTCGGTGGCGACTTTCAGCCTGGCGCTTTCTTATTTCCTTCGTGTATAATCAATCAATCAATCAATCAATCAATCAATCAATCAATCAATCAATCAATCAAAGTTTATTCAACGTGCCCAGGAACTATCGTAAGGTCCTTGTACTGGCGCACGGAAATAATAACAAGAAACAATACAAAAGGAGACTACAGGAAAAAAAGTACTGATAAAGAACAACGAAGGCCAACATTCATAATAAATATCAGGGATAAAAAAGTTATAAAATTGCACATATACAGCTACGCGCAGGCAAAACAAGAAAAAAACTGTCAACAGTGTACGACACTACGTTAGTACAGTGCAAAGCTCGGAGCAGAACAGCGACTGGGAGCTGTGAAAAACATCGAGCTCTAAAGAGTAAGCATTGTAAAGACGTTGTATCCTGTCAACGGTCGAATGTTCACAGAGGCAGGCACTTACATGAAAAGGTCTATTCTCTCTGGTCAGCTTACGTGGAATTCGGAAATTAATACAGTTGAGCAGTACAGGGCAGGATATGATACCATGCACAAGCTTGAAAAGAAATAACAGATCAGCAGTGTAGTGATGGCAGTGATAGTGATCCAACAGTGCCAATTGCAAGAATCAGGGCCACTTGTAGCGAACCTATGTTTATAGATGCTCAGGAATTTTTCTGGACTCGCTCAATGGCGTTGCTGCTGGAATTAGAAATGCCATTCCAGATCGCAGGTGCATACTCAAGTTGAGGAAGACATATCGCGGTGTACAATTTGCGGAAGGGCATAGGAGAACGGAATTCTCTAGACATTCTGCAAACACAGCCTAGGGTGCGAAGACCCCGCAATGCAACACGCTTAGCGTGAGCAGAAAAGTGTAACGTGCTATCAAACAGAACACCTAGATCATTGATCTCACAAACCTTACACAACGACACAGAATTGACAGAATATAAAAATGGCACACTAGACACTAGATAATAATAATAATAATAATAATAATAATAATAATAATAATAATAATAATAATCGTGATATGTCAAACTTTCATATTTTTTTCAACGATCTGTTTGCCTGGACGATGGAGATTCGAGGCCCCTTTCCCACCGCGTTCATTTCTGCCCATATGTCTACGAAGCAAGGACACGGAGGCGTGCCAGCGCCGGTGTTGACACCGGGAAAATTCTATGCCGCGCAGTACACGTGCTTGAGGGACGGGGTCGCCGAGCCTTGATTTTCCGCCCGAGAAAAAGAGACAAACACTATAGCGGAACATTTGGGTGACTCTCGGAAACGATCCTTCCAGGCGACCCGTTATCAGGACCGCGGTTGGCCCCCACGGCGCCCATCCGCGACCGACACCCACCCTTGCCATATCGCTATCGTCGTCCGAGCCGGGAAACCTTCCGTCGACAACAATATCTGCTGAAGGGGTTCGCTCGTTCGCGGGGTGTGCTCTACCGAAGAGGTTGTTTGTATTTGCACATCGCCGTCGCGCGACACCACTCCACGTGGCCCTTTGACGGCCCGCCGCCCACCTTTTTGGCAAATTACGAACTGTCTTCGAAGGCACGTGTCGATAGCGCGTCACTGCGCGGCGTCTTGTGATCTCGAACTGCGCACATACGTCTGCTGAGAGAAAGCGTCACACTTAGAGAACTCACAATGGTGGCAAGAATACCCAGTTAGGCAATATCTGCGCTACAAAACGCCCATTTTCCGAACCTAGGTCGCGCCCATCTCTTTCTACGGTGCTGTTCGCGACACCCGTACGTGTAGCGGCTCTGATTTAGTAGTGGACCACCATCCCCTACTAAATCTGCCTTTATTTCGTACGCATCCGCCTTTATTTAGTAGGGCTCGTGGATCACGAACCAAAGCTCGACTTAAAGAGCTCCGCTTCAAAGAACACAGGAACCAAATGGTACATTACGGAGTGAACATCACATTCGTAAACGCATTGGAGAGGATAGGTGGTGTTGCCGACTAGTCTGAGTGATTTGGCTACTGGGCCACTCCACAGCCTGAGCGTAATCTCCTGTGCACTCACTCGAAGTTCCTTAGAAGCATCGGACCTTGAAAGTGGTATGGTCACCACCTTTGCGCCGTCAAGTGCTGTCCGAGCGGCATTATCGGCGTGTTCGTTTCCTATGGCGCCGCAGTAACTGGGCAGCCACTGAAACGTCACGTGAAACTACAATTTTCGGCTACTAGAGACCGGTCGCTTAGAGATAAAGTGCGTCGCTTAACACTGACGTCATGGTGACGAAAAGTGGAGGCTATAACATCTGGCGCCCTTGCGCCAATGTATGACGATTCATGTTGAATCTGAGCGGTAAAACCATCGTGTGAACAAACTCTTTCGGTGCTGATTTCTAGTTACACAGTTATTATCCCGCCTATGGCCATAGCGGGATAATAACTGTGTAACTAGAAATTAGCACCGAAAGAGTTTGTTCACACGATGGTTTTACCGCTCAGATTCAACATGAATCGTCATACATTGGCGCAAGGGCGCCAGATGTTATAGCCTCCACTTTTCGTCACCATGACGTCAGTGTTAAGCGACGCACTTTACCGCCAAGCGACCGGTCTCTAGTAGCCGAAAATTGTAGTTTCACGTGACGTTTCAGTGGCTGCCCAGTTACTGCGGCGCCATAGGAAACGAACACGCCGATAATGCCGCTCGGACAGCACTTGACGGCGCAAAGGTGGTGACCATACCACTTTCAAAGTCCGATGCTTCTAAGGAACTTCGAGTGAGTGCACAGGAGATTACACTCTGGCTGTGGAGTGGCCCAGTAGCCAAATCACTCAGACTAGTCGGCAACACCACCTATCCTCTTCAATGCATTTACGAATGCCAACTGGACTCCTCCGAAGAGAGGCCGCCTCGCTTTATCGCTTGTAGCTATGAGTTGCTTCCATAAAGTCCGATTCATTTCGGATTGGAATGGGGGACAGCGCTCTCTGTGGTATACCTGTCGTAGTGGGCAGACTCTGCAACACATCTTATGCGACTGTCCTCGACAGAACGCGGAGAGACAATCGATGGCGTCCACTCTAGCTCGCCTTGACCAGCGAAAGATGTCAGTCGACGCCATCCGGGAATGTCGACCACTTAAGTCATCGCAGCTGAAATTGAGGAAGGCGGTGCTGGAGTTCCTGAAAGCAACCGTCATGCACAGGCAACTGAAACAGTTATGTCGCATTCCATACAGGAACATATGTGCTTCTTTTCTCTCTCTCTCTCTGTCCCGTAACTTTCAATCTCCCCAGCCCTTTCCTTTTGTGCAGGGTAGCGTTGTGCATTGCATTGTCCATTGCAGGGTAGCATTGTGCAGGGTAGCAGGGTATTGGTTGTCCTGCACTGGTTAGCCTCCCTGCCTTTTCCTCTCTACTATTTCCTTCTTTCCTTGCCGAAATGCTATAGTGAAGGCTTAGTCATCGCTACTATTCAGCCGCAAGGCTGACTAGGTGCAGAGGAAGAGAGGAATTCGGCTTATTTTACGAGGCGACGGTTGTGCAAATAGACGTAAACGGCAAAATGTTGGCGGACACACGTTAGAGTTCTTACAGACAGCACCTAGCCAGCCAGACGACTGCGACGTGTAGAGTGTAATCACGCGTAGAAGAGGCATACCTAGGCGCTGTGGATCTGCGCTAGCGTGCATGCTCAGCACTCAAGGAGCTCGGGGCCGATTCCCAACCAGGCCGGGAAATTATATGCAGAAACCTGAATTCCGCAGAGGCATCTTTTTTCCGTTTTAACACGTCACCAATGACGTCACGGGGAATGTCACGTGGTGACGTCACCACTAGGCCACGTGACATTGGTACTAGTCGTGTTCACGCCAGACGCCGGATTTCTTCGACTCATGAACCAACCAATGCATTCGCATTAATAATCGCGAGGAGGAGACGAAGGCACAAATTTATCTTGATCGGGGATATCAGCGTTGAAAAGGGGCGGTCTCAGCGTCTAGCATGGAAGCCACTACCCTCATCTCCTTCAAGCATTTCGATTTGACGACACAGAAGTCGTTCCAGTCACTGTAAATATGTGTAGCCGCGAGCCGCTTTTTGGTCACCACTCACAATCAGTCGCACACCACTTTTACCAGTACCTAGCGGGGAACCTTTAAGGTCGCGGTGTTCTGCGGTGTGTGTATACAGCAGTTCAGCCCCATGCCCGCCATGGTGGTCTAGCGACTATACGGCGCTTGACTGCTGATCCGAAGGTCGCGGGATGTAGAACGCTCGACTGCCACGCCGAGAGCCTGGGTTCGAATCCAGGCAGGGGACACAGCTTTCGGAATTTTTTTTTTCATAAAAGTAGACGTGGCTACGTACATCACCAACGAACACCATGGGATGTACAGACCCACGCCCTAAGGAGCTTCGCCCCTAAAAGCACAGGTGGTCAAAATTTCCCTAGCCGGCCCTCCACCACGGCGTCTCTCATAACCGTGTCGTGGTTTTGGGGCGCAAAACACCACATTTGAACGAGTTTAACCCGCTTATAGCGGAAATAAAGCCGAAGCGTTGTAGCTTAATAGTGGTTCCACAGCCACGACGCTGGCAATTTCGGTAAACGCGAAAGGCTTGAACACTAGTGTATTTAGATTTGTGCACATTCATCATCATCATCATCATCATCAGCCAATTTTATGTCCACTGCAGGACGAAGGCCTCTCCCAATCCTCGCCATCCTTGCCTGTCCTGCGCGAGCTGATTCCATTTGATGCCTGCGAATTTCTTGATTTCGTCCCCCCATCTTACTCTCTGCCGCCCACGGCTGCGCTTACCCTCTCTTGGTATCCATTCCGTCGTTCTAACTGTCCATCGGTTATCTAGCCTTCTCATCACGTGGCCTGCCCATGTCCATTTTTTCTTCTTAATATCGTTCATTATGTCGGCGACCCCCGTTTGTTCTCTGACCCACTCGGCTGTCTTCCTATCCCTTAGTGTAACGCCTATCATTTTCCGTTCCATCGCCCGCTGCGCGGTTCTTAACTTCCTCTCTAGCTTCTTTGTAATTCTCCAGGTTTCTGATCCGTAAGTCAGTACTGGCAGGATGCAGTAGTTATATAGTTTCCGTTTGAGTGATAGTGGTAGGTTTCCGTTCATGAGTTGTGAATGTCTGCCATATGCGCGCCATCCCATGTTTATTCTACGGTGGATTTCTTTTATATGGTGGGGTTCTCCAGTAAGTAGCTGTCCTAGGTACAGATATTCTTCTACGACTCTAATGTATGGGTTTCGACCTTGAATAGACGTTTTTCGCCGTGCCACTTACCATTATCTTTGTTTTCTGCATGTTCATCCTTAATCCTACCTTAGCGCTTTCTCGGCTTAAGTCTTCAATCATCTTTTGCAATTCGTCGCCATCATTGCTAAGAGTACTATGTCATCTGCAAATCGCAGGTTACTCAGATATTCGCCGTTAATCCTGAGCCCTGTCTCTTCCCAGTCTAACCTTTTGAAGATTTCTTCCAAACATGCAGTAAATAGCATGGGAGAAATTGTATCTCCCTGTCTGACACCTTTCTGTATTGGAGTTTCTGCTTTTCTTATGGAGGAGCAGGGTGGCTGTAGAATCTTTATAGATGTTGGCTATTGTGTTTATATAGCTATCACATATTCCTTGACGACGTAGTGCCTCCAGAACTGCTGGTATCTCTACCGAGTCGAAAGCCTTTTCGTAATCTATGAAAGCCATATAGAGGGGTTTGTTGTATTCAGCGGATTTCTCGATTACTTGATTGACCGCATGCAGGTGGTCCATGGTAGAGTATCCTTTCTGAACCCTGCTTGCTCTCTCGGTTGATTAAATTCAAGTGTGGCCCTTATTCTGTTTGAGATAACCTTTGTGAATATTTTGTAAAGTGCTGAGAGTAGACTAATCGGCCTGTAGTTCCTCAAGTCTTTAACATCTCCCTTCTTATGTAATAATAGAATATTTGCGTTTTTTCCAGCTTTCGGGTACATTTGAAGTTTTGAGGCATTGAGTGTATAGTGTCGCGAGCTTTCCAATAAGGAAGTCTCCGCCATCTTTGATCAAGTCGGTGGTTATGCCGTCATCTCCAGCCGCTTTTCCGCGGGACATGCCCTGTATTGCTTTCCTAACTTCGTCCGCAGTGACGCATGGGATTTCGTAGTCCTGCTCGGCATTTAATACACTCATGGTGGGGAGACTCCTATTTGAGCTGTATAGTTCGGAATAGAAATCCTCGGCCACTTTGGTTATGCCACTAAAGTTAGTAACGATGTTGCCCTGCTTATCTTTCACTGCATGCATTATGTTCTTTCCCGCACAAAGCTTCCTTTTGGTGTTTTGATGCTGACTCCTTTTCTGACGGCTGCTTCTATTTCTTTCACGTTATGGTTACGTACGTCCCTGACTCTACTTTTACTGATGAGCTTAGATAGCTCGGCGTATTCTATCTTGTCTCTTGAGTTAGTTATTCTCATCTGTTGGCGTTGCTTGATTAGATTTTTAGTAGACTCCGAGAGTTTACTCACAGCATGTCTTGGTGCTTTGCCCCCTACTTCGATTGCTGTTTCGGTGATCAGATTAGTAATGTCTTCGTTCATCTTCTCTATATCCTCATTATCTTCCTGTCCTAGAGCCTCATACTTGTTCTTAAGTGCAATGCTAAATTCTTCTCTTTTCGCCCTGACGCTAGCGAGGTTGGCCTGTTTCCGTGTGATTAACTTTGTCCTTGTTCGCTTTAGATTGAGGGATATCTTCGCCCTTATTAGTCTGTGGTCACTAATTCTAATCTTATTAACCACTTCTGTGTCTTGTACAATACCTAGATCAGTGCACATTATGAAATCTATTTCGTTTTTCGTTTCTCCGTTGGGGCTTTTCCACGTCCATTTCCTGTTCCTACGTTTCTTGAAGAAAGTATTCGTTACACGGAGGTGGTTTCTTTCGGCGAATTCTACTAGCATGTCCCCTCTGCTATTCCTATCTCCTTCTCCGTAATTTCCGACGGCATGTTCTCCTTTTAGTTTCTTTCCTATTTTCGCGTTGAAGTCCCCCATAACAATCGTATATTGGGTCTGTACCTTGTTCATTGCCGTTTCTACATCCTCGTAGAACTGTTCTACAGCCTCGTCACTGTGGTTGGTCGTTGGTGCGTAACTTTGTACTAGCTTTAGTTTGTATCTCCTATTTAATTTTATCACGAGCCCTGCTACCCTTTCGTTGATGCTATAGAATTCTTCGATGTTGCCTGCTATGTCTTTGTGTATAAGGAACCCCACGCCGTATTCGCGCTTCTCTGGTAGTCCTCTGTAGCAAAGAACGTGTCCCTCATTAAGCGATAAGTACCCTTCTCCTGGTTTCCTAACCTCGCTAAGGCCAATGATATCCCAATTAATACCCCTTAATTCTTCTAGTAGTTCAGCTAATCTGGCTTCGCTTGAAAGGGTTCGCGTGTTAAGAGTCGCTACGTTTAATTTCCAATGACGGCCTGTCCGAGTCCAGAGGCTCTTTGAGTCTTTTGTTCCAATACCCGTGTGGTCGCATCCGTGGCTGGAAGCTCTGTTGATGTCGTCGTCGTAGGTCCAGGGTTTGGTTGGTCCGGTAACTTGGGAGGTGTTGGCCATGGTGTTGCACCAGGGGGGCCAGTTCCTGTTCTGGTGCTCAAGTGAGTTACGTAGATGAAGCACGGTGATGGTGGGCGCCCATATGCATCTTTTGTCCAAAGGCTCCCCGGGGGGAGGAGACATTCAGAGGTGTTGCAGTGAGTGGGTTAATCAGGACAGGGTATGATTATTAAAGAGAAGTAGTCGGTACAAATAAGATACCTCAGGAGCGTAGAGAGACCATAAAGGATCAAAGGGTAAAAGGCAGAAGTGCTAAAAAAAAAAAAAAAAAAAACTTCTTATACGCTTAAGGATTCGAACTCGGGAACCCTTGGTCTACTACAAAAGCGTGGCCGAGTCGTCTGGGTTGTCGGGTCGCCGAGGTGTTTGAGAACAGATTACTGCTGTGCCCTCTCGTCAATTGTGACGCGATTAATTTCAAAATGTCCGCAATGCAGCATTTTTGCTGATTTCGAATACAAGAAAGGCATGCCTGATTGTCTCGCCTGCGCCGCGGGAGTTTACGGCGTGTTTGTCGCGTCATCACGTGCAGCTTGACCGGAGTTTGTCGTTATCCTTCTGTTCTCTGCCGCGGCAAAGTGGCTGTCTGAGGGAGATAGAGATAGCGAGGGCGAAAGGAGGGCGATAGCTGGGGGGAATGGGGGGGGGGGGGGGGGAAGTAAGAAACGGGAAAAGTGTGCATAGCGACCTAGCTCGCACAAACGGAATCACAGTGATAATAATTCTGTGTTCGTCTGTCGGCGTTCAACCTACATCGTAATATGTTGAATGTGGTTTCCTATATACCACGGAAGTGCTGCGGCCTTGTAATTTAGAGAGAAGCAGAACTCATCGTGTGTTATGCTCGTAGCGTAGCTCATTCCTTGTCCGTTTACCCCGATAGGCGATTTTTGCGAATAGCTTAGCATCTTAGCGGAAGATTGATATCAAACAAGTTCTGGCATCGTTAACTCCTGGTAACTTGCTATTTAGAGCACCAGTTTTAGCACATTGGTACCTCCTTAAGTCTTTTTTTTTTTTTTTTCGCCTGGCAGCCCAACTGTTTGTGTTTTCGACGATGTGCGCGCTCGTATATGCCATTTCCCTTCAATAATGCGTTTACGGTCAGCGCCTGTCACTTCTTTCGTGTGCCTATTTCGTCTATTCGCGCTGAAATAATATATGGTTTTAGTGCAGCTTAAGTTTTGAGTTGCGTCCCGCTAAACGTTAACATTTATCGGGGTCAGACTGCGCATGCGTACGCACGCTAGTCCAGCTTTGCGTTTAGCGATCGCTCGCTATTTTCCGAATTTACCGGAGACGCAAAGCGCTCGCTAATTTTGTTTAGCGGGAAGAACATGGCGGGTCCCTACAAGTGACGGCTGCCCGTTTCGCATCTATCATGTCGTCTTGCATCATTGTGGGACTAGCTGATTTAAAATAAATCGTGTTTCTGGTTTTCACTTCGAGTATTCTTACTTCGCTAATAGACAACCGATGGTAAGACAACGATCTTTTCGTTGTGTATTCTATTTTGACCACATTTACACATGGACAGCGAAAGCGAAACTCTGACATGTGAGACTACGGCAACATTTTATGTAATTCTTATTGCCACAACGTCTTTCTTTATTAATTCTTTTGCGCTTGCGTGTTTTTAGTTACTAACAACGGCCCGAAAACGCCTCCGAGTAGAGCGGCTTTGACACTTCACTATTCGCATTTAGATGGCGCAGCGAAGGTTTGTGTTTTGCGGCGCGTCGTCATCTCGCGTATACTATAGAGCTATGGAACTGCTATCGAACAGCACACCGCAAAATTTAGCGTGCGTGACTCGCGAACGCTAAACGCGGAGATTTCCGCCATACTAAGTCTCTCTAATACACTCGCCGTTGGTAAGGTCACGTGGCGTTGTCAATAGCGGCAATCGGTTGGCATATTTGGTACCGTTACAAATGATCTTCTATAGATATATATATATATATATATATATATATATGGTGTGTGTGTGTGTGTGTGTGTGCTGTGTGCGGTTGCGGGACACGAACTGTGACTTGGAATTCAAACAATAAAGAGAACCATACTTCAGACTATGTAAAAAAAAAAAAAAGAAGTACGGACGATAATGTATGGGAGTGACAATAAGGGGTATTTAAGGGTTCTAGCGGCGAATCAATGCGTCTGCATTCGTGATCCTAAGTAGCGATAGCTTGTTCGGACCGATTAGTTTATATCATGCTGGTATTCCAACTGCGAGTAGAAATTTCAACGCGTCCAGTGTCCGAGAAGAAAAGGTTTACATTCCTACATATCGGTTCGGACAACCTATTGAAAGGTTTAGAATGAAGGGCGGCGCTCACCCCATGGGAGGACTTTGGGCTTCGATGCTGGGCTTGTCTGTTCACCCAGTTACAGACCCCATGCCTTCATCAAAGTCAAACCGAAACCATCCTCTGCGGTGTGTTCCAATATCTTGCCGCGCTTTGGTTACGCAAAATCGCCGAAGTTATTTAACGATCTCCTACTGAAAACCTGACCTTAGGCAGTTATGCCATAATCCACTAAAACCACCATCATAATGACGGCTTTGTGTTGGACGAGGTAGGCACACGGGCGGAGACGTTGTGGGTGAGGGGTGCCTCAGTACAATTGATTCGTCTTAACCCGTCCCGCCCACCCAAGCATCTGCGCCCAAATGACTACTCTTAACTGAGATTGAAAGGTAGCAGCAATTGACAACAATCATTGCACACGCAAGGCATCTTCTCTGCTTCGGAGAAGACGCCTACCGTATGAATCTGTTGTGATTTTTTGAGCTTTTTCCATCCTCATTAATAGTAGTCAGACAGACGCAGATGCCTGGGTGTACGGGCGGGAAGGGCTAAGGAGAAACAACTGTAGATTCACTGAAGCACCACAAGAACCCCATATTCACCACAAGATCAGGGTGGTTTTTAAAGACTGTGGTCATCGGCAACGGACAGAACCTCAGCGGAGGAACAAATACCACGCAGATAAGAATCTAAGCTGATTTTTTTAATCATCGGTAAATACTAGACATCGCTAATTGATTGATCTCAGGGGTTTTACGTCCCAAAACAACAATATGGTTATGAGAAACGCCGCAGCTGAGGGCTCCGGAAATTTCGACCACCTGGGGTTCCTTAACGTGCACTGACATCGCGCAGCACACGGTCCTCACATCGCGACTAAAACAGCTTCTTTTTACTCCCTTGCCACGCCAGCAAACAGCTCTGATGACGCTCTGGAATCGTTTCTCTGGGTGTGTGGAAAAACGCAAGGAGGGGCCACCTCTTCTGCCTGCGTAGCGCGCACACCCTCTCGGCGACCACGTGTTCGTCGACCTCCCGCTTGTTTGCCGGAGACCAGAGATCAGCTGTGTAGCGCGTGCGTCCCACATATAAGGCGACAGCAAACGAAGATAAGGCGACACTCCCCCGCTCCGGGTACGACGCGCCCTGCATGACGACGTCATATAGCAGGCCATCGGTGACAAGCTACGCGCTGGCTTTGGCGATAACGGTGCAACGGTCTCTCATGTCGTCCTTGCGACTCGGTCCACAGGGGAGCCTCCGAATCAGCAGCTCATGCTTCACATTACACATAACAGCCGGGAAGTACCTTCTAGAGGAACACTTCCATTGCCGAATAAAGGCGCTATGGCAGCTCGGGACATTCCCTTTAAAGCTCGGAAACTTCCAGCTGCACACTTGTTCTTGCAAGCTCACGTGTGGAAGGGGCAATTATTGGGAGAAGGAAGGCGGTGCAATCTTTATTTATTTATTAATATGCATGCTGGATGGTCAGTCATCGTCGTCAGCAGCAGCCTGTCTACACACACTGGAGGCCAAAGGCCTCTCCCGAAAATGTCCAGTTATCCTATCTTGTGCTAACTGCAACCACTTTGTCCCGAAAACTTGATCTCATCTGCCCACCTAACTTTCTGCCGCCTCATGTCACGCTTGCCATCTCTAACCCTTCATGACCAACGGTTACGTCATCTTCTCATTGCATGTTTTGCGTACTGACATCACTGATTGTTACCGATTTCTTTTAAATTTCAAATCTAACATGCAGCCTTGTCTGCATTCACATGCCAGAGATGTTTTAGCCAAAAAGGGTTTCATAGCTGCAATTGCTGGTCTGAAACTAAGCCACTGGACGATCCTCAAAAGGCATTTTCGAAATTCTTCTCATTAATCATATCGCACTCACAACAGTTCACTTCGAAAAGGAAATGCAATAAAATTGTGCCGTTTTCCCACAATTCATGTATAACGCAGCAGTTATTAGCAGCGATGCGTAAAGAGGATAACTTCTATAGAAAACTAAAAGGTAACCGCTTAACGGCAAGTTATGACTCACGAGCCAGTAACGAATGGTTCTGTAACACTCTCAACTATAAAGTTAAATCAGCTAAGCGATCGTATCTTCAAAAAAAATTTACAGGCGGCTAATAACACTACAATAACAATGGGAGATTATCACCTCCTTTTTAAACAGGAACAAAGGACACAACCGGATGTGTATAAATTTAAATGATGGAGTAGAGCTAATTTCTCCTGGTAAAGCTGAGGCTTTTAGTTCTTTTTTCTTCCGTAACAATTCACAAAATCCCACAGATATCACTAAAATTAACCATCTACCTCATTCACTCTTTTTTATTTCCCGTAACGCCGTAAGAAATTATTCATGTTATTAATGACCTGAAACTTACAAGCGCTGGAATTGATGAGGTCCACCCTGCTAACATAGAAATAGTCACCTAGTTTCAGACGTGCTATCATACACAGTTTACCTGTTGTTTAAAACTGGTAAATTTCCTACAGAAATTAAGCGTGGCAAGGTCATGGCTGTCTTAAAGAAAGCTGACAGTTCAGTACAAAATAGCTACCGTGCGACTTAGTTGCATACTACCAATCTTTGGGAAAGTTATTGAGAAAGTTATTGAAACGGCTAACAGCATTTTTCTAAACTTAGTATTCTCACTCCATGTCAACTTCGCTTTCGCCGTGGGTATTACGCAGAGCTAGCACCTATCCATCTTGCTGATCAAGTGAAAAAAGAAATAATCGACGAAGTCCTTTTAGTGGCTTCAGTCGTTATTGACCTAACTCAAGCATCTGATAGCATCAGTCATATCATTCTGGTCGCTAAACTCGAAGCTATTCATATATGTGGTCCTGCACTTTTAATACTATTTGCGTGACCGAGTTCAGATCGTTTCTATTTCCAACGTCTATATTCTCGAAATACTGGTGTGTTTCAAGGCTCTATCCTTGGGCCACTTCTCTTTCTGATTTACATTAATGATTTACCTAACTGTCTTTCTAATACAAAACGCATACTGTACGTCGATGATACTACTCTATTTACCGCACATAAGGACATCTCTCATTAATAAACTAAATGCTGATTTAGAAAATATCTTGAGGTGTGCGTGGGGTGCTAACATGCTATCTATTAATGCAACTGAGACTAAATTTAGTCTTATTCTAGTCACATCAGTGAAACCTTACATCTATTCCATCCGTCACTCTGAGTCCTTACCGCATTCCTGCAAATTCTTGATCATCCTTCCTTGGTATTTTACTAGACTGTCATTTGAAATACCAAAGCCATATCGCTCATATTAAAAGGAAAATATCTTACGGTATATGCATATTAAGACAAGACCTTACTTCGCACGCACCACGTTGTTATCACTTTTTCACTGTTTTGTCCGTTCTCATTTTACTCATGGTATAATAATATGCTAAGGAAAGACCTATAACACTCATAATGCATCGTTACAGGTACTCCAAAATCAAGCCATCAAAATAATCACTTGGAGCTCACGTTCTCATAGCGCGAAAGTCTTGCTGTGTGAGCATAATGTTCTCAACCTGTCTCAACTCACTAAATATAATCTAGGTATTTTTTATACAGACTTATCAACAATGATTCACCACCAATGACGATGTCACCATCGAACCTCATGATTTGTAGGTATACCATATTTGCATTGAACAACGATTTGAACAAAAAATACGCACTAACTATGGTAAGCGACCCGCTTTATTTGCATTCATTTCCGTATGGAACAGTCTACGTCTTATGATAAAAAATGTTAAAAATTTGCATCAATTCTAAATATAAAGACATTTACTCCATACAGACTTACAGGAACGTTCTTTTTGTGTGTGTCTTGTAGTTTTGTATCATATGATAGAGTGTTTTCTCCCTTCATCCTATGATAGGCTGTGCCGTTACGTTATATATTGTGTGCTGTATTTAGTTATGACATCATGTTTCTCTTGTGTGTGTGTGTGTGTGTGTGTGTGTGTGTGTGTGTGTGTGTGTGTGTGTGTGTGTGTGTGTGTGTGTGTGTCTACGTCGTACTGTTGCATTTAACTGTACATTTCAATGACTTGATTTTCGTACAGGAGGTCTCGATACAGTCTGCTGACTATGGGACCTCCTTCTGTATGTTAAGTATATGTAGCATGACCAGTTTGAAAATAAACCTTTCGTCTGATTTTGATTTATGTGGTCACGCTCAATTCTTCTTCAGTTTCTACTAAGATGTCACGAAGCCGCGTGACCAACTGCATTCTGAGTGAGGCTTACAGCGCATGAAAAGACAAGGACGAAGAAAGACGTGACACACACAGGCGCTAGTCTTCGTCCTTGTCTTTTCATGCGCTATAAGGCTCACAATGCCATACCAACAAGCCGAAATCACCGCTTTACTCCAATGCGTTCTGTTCTTGTCCCTTAATGTTGCGCCTATCATATCAGTCAGGTTAAAAGCTGCATACCATCTAGCGTATGTTCTGGTCAGTAAAACTGATTTGATTTGAACCTTTTGCTGCCCATAACAATGATAGCTTTGTGTCACAGGGAAAGGAACAGGGGTACAATAAATTAGAAGCAAACAGACTTGAGATATGAACCAACGTGTGGAGCAAGCGTGTGCGCTTACACGACCTCCACATCGCCCGAGCCAAAGAAATCTAGCGACTGTTCGTCTCAGCTGCAACCGATGGACTAAAACCCCAATGACTATGGGTGGGCAACACACGGAAAGGAATTACTTTATCCCAACACAGGGGCAGTAACGAGGAATCACACATGGCTTGAAGGATTACGACTCAATTGCCCTCAACAACGAACCGCCTCTCTGGTGCCAACGTAACGCACAATTCAACACACATTTGCTTCTTTTTTATCGTTACCAAGGCAACGCAAAAAATTCAGAATTATCTTTTCGTATCTTATTGCAAATACAGTAGCTGCGCGCTAACCGTGGTTTTCAGCAAGTTGGGATGCTCCCGCTACAGGGACCATGCAGGACACAGTCAACAGAGGGGAGAACTTTCGCAAGGTCTCTATAATATACGTAAACGCGGCTGTCAAATGTTCAGCGATAAGCCCCTAAGGAAGGTCGTACAACGTATGCATAAAAACGTACAATTTCTGTATACAGGGAAGTCATGTGTACAAGAAGTCACGACAGGGGCTGAATTCCTACAGAAAGGTTGTTATTATGTGCGGTTTAACGTCCCAAAACCAGCTCTGATCATGAGAGACACCGTAGTGAAGGGCTCCGGAAATTTCGACCGCCTGGGGGTTCTTTAACGTGCACTGACATCGCACAGCATACGGGCCTCAACATTTCGCCTCCATCGAAATGCAGCCGCCGCGGCAGGGATTCGATCCCGCGACCCTCGGATCTGCAGCCGAGTACCATAGCCACTAGACCACCGTGGCGGGGCTACAGAAAGGTCTACCAACTTTGTAAAAATGTATTCCACGAGTTCAACTGAAGTAGATGCGCAGTGGTCTGAGCTCCTGGCACGCAACTGAAGATTCATAAGTTAAAACTCGTGAGGAAGTATGTCCTGCAACAAGCAGGCTTTCTATGAATGATCACATTTTACAACAAATTTAGCGATGCAAATACTCATGATGGGCATGCCATTGTCACCGACACTGAAATTGTTGTTGAGTGTACAGACAAACGATAAGAAACGTGTTCTCGCTATCCTACGCCGCGCAGTGAAACGCGATAAGAAAAGGTAAGCATAACAATAAAACTGTCCATTTACTTGAGATAAGACATCGCGTCACTGCTAATCAAACCGCTAAAGGTGTGCTGCTGGCTTTGATGCAAGTGTATGATCCAACACAACGCTGATGTGACACAAACTAAAGGTGGTTAAAACAAAAGTACGGGCATTACGTAGCCATAAATTAGCGCATTTCATTATGTGAGCACTCCGACAGGTTGTAAAAAAGCCGCAGTTACGTCACGTTTATGAATATTTCGTCATGCCTGTTAGTCGTCGGTACAGGAAGCTAGCGAGCGTCCTTCAGAGCAAACAGCGCCAGTAGATCGGCCGAAAAGACATCTTGCTCTTGACTCGGGTCACCGATAGCGTTCAAGGAAACATGTGCACTTTGCGTAGTTTGTCGTCTTCTTCCTTATCTCAAGCTCTCCTCTTGCGAAGCAATCTAGAGGGCTGCGCACATACCTTGTCGCAACCTGGGATCTCTTGTGAAGACACTCAAGTATTCTGGCCGTCCGTTTTGCTGTGTGTTGTCGACCACATCGATAGCTCTCGAATTTAGAGAAGCCTAGCGCCTGCGAAATTTCGTGCAAGACCCTAACGAGGATTTAGGAAGCTCGTGCGGAAGCTCGGTTTCAAAGAATCAAGGGAAGGAAAAGAGAAATCCTAGGATTCCTTAGCTATCAGTTAAGAGACTCAAAAGAGAAAGCCACGACTCCTGATATAGTCAAAGTGATCGAAGACAGTATAGGGGCTAGAAAACAGAACTTTTGGCTGTCGAACATCACGTCACTATAATTAGGCATCAGCTATACAGGTTTCGATTCAATCATGTGAGGCTCATACCCGGATGCGCAATTCGGGCATCCGGGCGCAATTCGGGCAAGCGATGATGACGGAATGAGAAAAATTCGAGATCCCTACTTTACCGCAGATAGTGCTGACGACATCTTTCTTCAGTGCACGTTGAAGAACTCCAGGTGATCGAAATGCCTCGGTCAAACAGGCTGGTGTCTTACAAATATATTCACTGAGCGTGCGTATACATTAAACGGCTCAGTTGGTCCAGCTAGGCGAACGCTGCGAGAAACAAATGCAAGTCCATCGGCGCGTAGCAGGCAATGTTAGGCGAGTAAATCAAACAATGCGAGTGCAAAGCTTTTGAAGGCCATGAAAACGGGGCGAAAACGTTACGAGCATGGCTTTCGTTGTGTCCTCAATGCATTGAAGTCGTATACTTATCCCGCACGTGACATC
Organism: Hyalomma asiaticum; assembly: GCA_013339685.2. NCBI lineage: Eukaryota > Metazoa > Arthropoda > Arachnida > Ixodida > Ixodidae > Hyalomma > Hyalomma asiaticum. The sequence continues at coordinate 121,205,868 of CM023483.1, read as the reverse complement.
GCGCGATTAATCATATATGACATGTCAACATTTGTGTTTTTCTGCTGATTCTAAGATCTCAAATTCAGCGTATACGTCGAGGCGCAATCGAACTTGGTTGCCAAACAGCGCTATTTCAATGTCTTATCCACATTATTCTGTGTTTTGAGCGCTGCTACCCTCTACTTGTGAAGGTTGACGCCAGCAACGAAAGTCACGCGGGAAACACTTGGACAGCGCTGCCTCATGGATGCAGGCAGAACATTTGGCGTCCCGAGAAGAGGAAGAATAGTTTTGATGAGTTGGGAGAAGGGGGAAGCGGCGTTAGGAGGGTTGGTAGCTGGGACCGCACGTCCAGCGATCCACTGGCTTCTGCCGCTAGCTAGCCGCGATCCGCGCCTTCTCTCTGCATCTCCGACCCCGAGCTGGCGAGTTCTTCCTCGCATTCCTTTAGGGCGCTACTGTAAAATGCCGAGCAAGCGCTTGCCCGGGTGGGGGCGCTTGCTCGACATTTTACAGTATTTAGGTTGTACATAAGTACGCGTTTGAACTTTGCAACCTGATTTGGCATCTCCGTGAGATTTGGTTACAAGGGAAAGCCTCCGTGGCTTGTGACATATATCCTTTAATTTCACGGGAACATTCCTGTGCGTTTCTAGGATGCAACCGTGAGTCGGTCTTTTTTAACTGGCTTCGCTCATTAGTCTAATTTTTTTTAGTTTGTCTCAGACTACAGTGCGGAAGGGCGTACCGTTAGACTGTGTCCTGCCCAAGCATGGTTACATTAACTTTACTACGCATTCAACAACACTACCGTTATTGAATGCCTATTACGAAAGTCACGCTGGCTGTTATGGCTGTCGTTTGGTGCTTGTCCAGACGTGATACCGACTTCATAAAGCTTCTTGTCCGTAAAGGCCCTTTCCTATTGGCCAGCTTCGCTAATCTAGCACTGCGACTAGCCTAAATTTTATTAAAGTAACCACTCTATCGTAGGATGCTTTTATGAATACGGGCTTTTCTTTTTAGTGGGATCGTCTGCAAACACCGCCGTTTTAATACGAGCGTCCATGTCTACGCGACGAGGTGAACTGTGCGTCGGGCGGAGCTTGCTGACAGAAGTTTGATAAAGCGCCGCAAAGTGATCTGTTTGCGAAGACACGAGAGCTCTCAGCGTCTTAACGGACTCGTAAACAGCGGCCCGAAAGGTTATCACGTCTAGTCGTCGGTAAGCATGTCCTGCAACTCCCCAACACAGCGGCCCGATAAGCACGCCAGTATGTCGTGCACACATAGACCGCTGGACAGTTGCCGTGCGCCATCGCCATTGGTGTATCACTGTGTGGTGACGTAATGACGTGTGACCCTCTTTCCCGGCAGGTATTCACAAAGCATGGCTCACGAGAGCGAATGCGTATTGTTGGTGGTGCTGAACGCATTATCGCTACAGGGATCCGTAAGGAGCTCTTAAGAAAAAAATAAGAAGAAGAGAATTCGCTCCTTGTACTTTGTGCTCGCGCGTAACTGGCGCGTAGTACTGCTCCCTATGCGTCCTCTGTAAAGAGGAGCGCTTCATTGCTGATAGGACACTGATAATTAAGGCACTCTCTTTTTGGAAGAATGCAAACCGGGAAAAACTAAAGGCAGTTCCATGCCTCTGACATCGGAGTAAACATCGGAGCCGTTTGTCAGGTTCACTATATATCAATAGCAATTGCGGGTGTCAAGTCTACTGCACCATCATTTAGCAGTGTGCTCGGAGGGCAAAGGTGTGGTTACCGGGCCAAGCGTGGGTCTTTTTTTTTCCTGTAGCGCAACCTGAGTCTTTTATGTTTTTATTTCCTTCCTTCCTTCCTTCCTTCCTTCCTTCCTTCCTTCCTTCCTTCCTTCCTTCCTTCCTTCCTTCCTTCCTTCCTTCCTTTATTTCTGTATTGTCCTTCGCATAATCACTTTGATGTATCAGTAGACTGAGGGCAACCTTATGGGTAGTAGGTACAGGTTTAAGGGTGTAGTAGCGGATTAAAGGCAAGAGCCAGCCCTCGTTTTCCTTTCTTGTGACAGCAGACGTTGGAGACATCGGTGACGGCGGACACTGCGGGGTCCTAGGCATCTCCGCTGTTATGAATCATCCAGAGCCAATATTTTAACAAGGGTCTCAAAACTCGCCATGGCCCTTGAATTATATCAACTGTGATTTACGACACCCTTAAAACGCCGCTTATATTTTCGCGTGCATCCTGGATGAGTATATTGCGACGTGGATCTTCTAAGTGTGTTTCGCGGCACCCAGATTTTTCCGCGAGCCATTCGTATTTTTCCCGCTTCCATATTTTTTTATCTTTTTGTTTTTTTGCGGAAAACACATTTTCCTCCTCAAAAGGGCTGTTTCATTACATGGTGCTGCTGTACGCGAAACTACCTTTCTAAAAAGGAATTTGCGCTGCCGTGAAGCCACACATACTGGTGAAACGTAGATATTGACGCGAAGTAGGTTCGCGAGTGATATTGCCGGCCTCTGCAGTGAGAAGGAATGAAGAACAAAACCTTTATCTTTTTCTCTTCTACCCCCCCATGTGAAGACATTGTATGCCCACATAGATCAGTGTTTCTACCACGCCGATAGCTGCTAGTGTGGTAGCGTGAAACGTGAATGCGAGCTATGGGTCTTGAAGCTCAACATTCCGACGAAGTTGCCTGTCTCGTTGGGGACTTGATCTTAACGTCGCGACAGGTACCAATCAAAAGGTTTTATCTTGATACCAACGTTTGGGAACCCCTTCGATGTCTGGAATCTTTATGCTATATAGTTCTCAATGACACTTGAATGTGCAACTGGCGTGAAAAGAACGCGCGGCTACCATGAAATAAGTGCATGATAACTGGGCCTTTCCACACGAGTTAGTACGTATACAAACTGCCCCGGCTACATGCTTGACTAGGTTACACGGACCTATGCGGAATGAATATACCTACGCGCTCGCATAGTGGAATCCCACTTGTACAATCTTCACGGAAACCGGAAGACAAAACGTATAATCTGAATATCATACCAACCGCATGAAAGTACACAGCGCCTATTGGTTGTTGGCGGGCGGAAAGAAGCGCATTATTAAGCGGTAGCGTAGGAACGAGATTTCACTGTGTGCACAAACCTGTGACGTATAGCGCAATGCGTAGTGGCCGTTTATTTTGAAAGTGGCTGTGTATTCTGTTGAGAGAGAGCAGTGCATGGGCCTCATGTTTACGTGACACCTCCTCGCTTACACTATTAACGCAGACGGATCGCTGCTGAGGCAACGGACTCCGTGCTGCATCGACAGACCCGAAAATGGCGTCGTGTGCAAGGTCTCTGCTGGTGCCGCTGTCGCGCCATGCGGCGGCCGCCCTGTCGTCAACGCGAGCCGACCTCTTGCGCAAGGGTTCCGCGCCGGCGTTTCAGCAAGTCCGGCGTTACCACCAGAAGCTCAGGACAGGTACGTGGCCTCCACTGCAGTGCAGGGAAACGAGGAAGGAGGTTATTTCATGCGGAGCGTTTCTTAGCGAACCCGAGGCCTTTCCTATCTATCTATCTATCTATCTATCTATCTATCTATCTATCTATCTATCTATCTATCTATCTATCTATCTATCTATCTATCTATCTATCTATCTATCTATCTATCTATCTATCTATCTATCTACGTCTGGGTGCTTTCCTGGTCGCTTCATCGATTTGCCATATACAAAAACAGATATAGCTGGTTATGATTGCATGACGAGCATAACTGATGCGTCGTCACATTTCGTTTTTAATGTTAGCCTAATATACGTAAAAGCGAGAGCCAAGATAACTGTTTGCCAAACCCGGGACTTCGGGATTCGAACTCGGAACCTTTGGCCGTCCGAACGTCTCGTGAATGTAATTTAGCATGGGCTGTGAAACTTAACAGCCAACAAGGCGTGGCCCTTGCCATGATATCCTGTGCAGGTATGAACCACATGTGATTTTATTATCGTTAATCATGACGTAAGCGACGGGTATCTCATGTTATTAATGTCATGATCCCAGAATAATGGTAGTCATATATTTACAGGCTTCCATGCTGAGTTTGGTATAAATCCCCAACGAATGAGACGCAAGTTTTCGAATTTTTTTACTATATTTGCTGTGCCGTATTTTTCTGCCACCGGATGTTCAAACTTCAAACTCCCCTTAGCACGAGGCGTAAAGGCTTTCGCCTTAATGACATGGCGTGCCTGTCATGCACATCGTACCCGTAACAACCTTGTCATCACGGATAGCTCATACCCGCACACCACAGCCCGTGGAATGCTAATATGCGCCGCACGTTATGGAGTGTTAATTCCCTTAATATCTATTTCGACCCAGTCACAACCAAGGTAAACGTTGAAAATTATACGTCAACGCGCTTTCCATGAACTAGAGAAAGGCATATTGCTTGTTATAGCTGGCGATGTGAGTATCACAGAAGCAGACAAACATGCGTAAAGTTGCTCTAACGACCCGCAGAAACCGACGACACGGTACATATCGTTCACCACATAAGAATAATAAAGCATTAGTTGAGTACGTTTTCAAAACGGACACATATAGGTATTCATTTTTCCCTGCTGCTATTGTGGAGTGGAACCACCTGGACTCATCGCCCCGCCACGGTGGTCTAGTGGCTATGGTACACGGCTGCTGATCCGAGGGTCGCGGGATCGAATCCCGGCCGCGGCGGCTGCATTTCGATGGAGGCGAAATGTTGAGGCCCGTGTGCTGTGCGATGTCAGTGCACGTTAAAGAACCCCAGGTGGTCGAAATTTCCGGAGCCCTCCACTACGGCGTCTCTCATAATCAGAACTGGTTTTGGGGCGTAAAACCCCACAAAACAACAACAACAACATGGACTCATCAATAAGGGATATAGAATCATCGTCAGCTTTCTGTAAGATAATAGAAAATAGTAAGGAATAAATGCTAAAGCTATTTTTCATGTTCTTACATTTCTTTCACCAATCTGTTGTGTTATGTTAGATTATATAGGGTTATGTACTTGGTAGTTGTAATTAGATATATTCCATTGGAGCTCACACTTTCTTTCTCTTTCGTCTTTTTCTTTTTGCGCTTTTCAGAGTGTACTGCGTAGATACATGTAGCGCGTTGCCGCTTTCATATGTGTTTTTTATATGTACAAAATCTATAGTATATGTTGTATGTACCCTGTCATTGTAACTATATGCCCGCCTCCTATGGTCTCGACATAGAGACTGGCAATATCGAAAATAAATAAATAAATAAATAAATAAATAAATAAATAAATAAATAAATAAATAAATAAATGTTATGCGCTGCGTGCCTAGTAGTGTCTAAACGTCTAGAATGGGAAGAAAACGTAATTAGAATAGACGGATAATATCTCAGCAGTTTAATGTTTGCAGACGACATTATTCTCTTTAGCAATGGCGGTGACGAACTACAATGCATGGTTGAGGACCTAAAACGGAAAGTATGAAATTGTACTAAATATGAATAGAAAAAGAATAAGACTATGCTCAGCAGTCTAGCTATAAGGAACAGGAATTATTAACAGGGACGCCTATGTCCCCGTTAATAACTATACGCCACTCGTTGCCTTCATTCCACTGTTACGTGGTAGTGACAGTGAACTTGACTTCCTTGACCCTGCAGCTCAGCTGTTTACTCAGATTTCTCAGTGCATGAAAATCTCCGTAAGAATGGGATGGAGCGCATTCGGGAGACATTTTCAATTCTTGACTGGAAACCTGCCGCTATCACTAAAGCAAAAAGTATTCAATCACTGCATTCTCCCAGTACTATCGTACGGCGCAGAAAAGTCGAGGTTAACGAAAAAACTACAGATGAAATTAAGGAGCACGCAGCGTGCAATGGAAAGAAAAATGATAGGTGTAACGCTAAGAGAAAAAAAAACGAGCGGAGTGGTTCACAGAACACCAGGAGTAGCTGATATTCTTATATCAATTAAAAGAAAAAAAGTGGACCTGGGCAGGGCATATCATGCGAAGAACAGATAACAGGTGGACAGTAGGAGCGACGATACCAAGAGAAGAAAAACGCAACAGAGGCAGGCAAAAGGTTAGATGAAATTAAGATGTTCGCGGTCATAAAGTTGAAGCAACTCGCTCAGGATAGGGCAAATTGGAAATCGTTGGGAGAAGCCTCCGTCTTGCAGTGGACTTAAAAGGTGATGATGATGATGATGATGATGATGATCAGCTAGCAGTCCTGGTGACATTTGTCACTTGCGATGCTGTTGCTTCTTTAATGTCCATTTGGTTGTACTACGGTCTATTCCACTTTTGAATAATGTCATAAGCACCACATATGCACTACGCCGTTTAGGGTGGAGGCGAATTCGTGCGGAGAGTTGACAGATAACAGCGGAGCTGTCACTCAGGAGATGAAGGCTCTTGCCCTCGGCCCGCTGCTCCCACTGCTATATGTTAGTAATTATGCGAATGACAATGTAGGAGATAAAGAAAGAAAGAAAGAAAGAAAGAAAGAAAGAAAGAAAGAAAGAAAGAAAGAAAGAAAGAAAGAAATCTGGTTGCGCAGAAGGGAAAAACGGACACCTGCTTGCGCTCGACCCTCTACCCCCAATCGTTGCCTTCATCCCACTGCTATGATAGTGACAGTGAACTCGGCTTGACCCTGCAGCTCAGCTGTTTACTCATATTTCACAGGAGCGGAATTAGGCTTTACTTTCATATGCAAAGGAGCACACCGTAGTGGGGTTTTCTGTCCTATGAGGCTGATGTGTGTGTCATGACACTAATGTAAACGTTACGTCATAACATTACTTACCCTTTAGGAGTACCAGTGCTTGGTAAGCCTATACGCCATACACGGTAGTCAATATACACAAAGATGTTGATTCCCTCTGTGATCTTTGGCTCAGGGCCAAACTCTGCGGAATGATATCTCTAGAGCAACAGCTTTGCGAGAGACGGCAGCTGGAAATATGGTTTATATGCAATCATGCACTTTAAAGGCAATCCAGTAACCGTCCTGTAGAGGGTACCATCCATCGGTTTGAGGGGAAAGGAGTGAAGTGGGCGTGCCTGTGGGCTTCGCGTCCCCCGTAGCGTCCCCATCACCGGGCGGCGGTCGTCGTTGGCGGGATGCTGTCCGTGGCCAGAGTGGGGCTCGCGACGGTCCGCGGGCTGCGGCAGCCACCGCCGACGCGGCTGCTGCGGCTCATGTTCCAAAGAACAGCCGCGTCGCCGCTGCAACCACCAAGGAGACTGTTGTGCCGTAAGGTCAACTCGACCTTTCTCTTCTTCCAACGAGACAGAGTTACGTGGGTTGCGTTTCGCGCGTGTCGCCACGGTGGTCTGTATACATAGGGGTTGTGCCACTCGGCTGCTGATCCGAAGTTCGTGGGATCGAATCCCGGCTGCGGCGGCTGCATTTCGATGGAGGCGTAATGTTGAGGCCCGTGTACTGTGCGATGTCTGTGCACATCAATCAACCCCGGGTGGTCGATATTTCCGGAGACCTCCAGTACGGTGTCTCTGATAATCATATCCTGGTTTTGGGACGTTAAACCCCACAAATCATTCAATGTTTTTGGCTAGGCTTCGGTGATGCCCTTCATTCGTGACGCGCAATGTACGCCGCTGTGTTCGTGGTCCGCTGCATTCAGTCTCCTCTTCCACGCGATCTATATGAACGCTTGGTCGAACTGTCTCGATTTATCCGTTGTGTTGGCGATCCGAAAATCATAACAGCAACCGCCTCGCCGAAGGAACTTTCGACATGCACGTGTTCCGTTGCACATTTATCGTAGTCTTGAGGGCCGATTCAGGTGTCGGTTCCGTAAGCATTTGAGGTGCAAGCCAGTTGCTCTGCTTCAACTTTCTCTTCTGTAGTAAGCGAGAACAGTAGTCTGTGGCAGAGGCACGTGCTAAGACTCATTACAAAAATGCCACAGTTTGCAGGGGCGCTCACTTCAATGCACATCCTGCGGCAAGGTGTCGCTGTCCAACTGAAATAATTCAGAGGACGCACGGAAATGAAGGGCGGCGAAATACACTTTGATATCAGAAATAAGGCGGCGAAGTGCTCTCTATTTCTGTTGCTCGCCTTACAGAAGTTGTTGACACGTTCCTTCACCGCTTTATTTTCTCGTTCCGAAAACATAGATTTGCGCAATCACCATCCGCAGGCAATTGCCTGTTAGCGTATACTGTATACAGAAATACTGTATTAGGAGACAGATATTTCCTGGAAGGCCCTTCGCAGTTTCTAGGGAGCATGGCCAGGTCTGGGCGGAGTTTATGTACCTGTATGTTTTTGGTGTCTATGAATTGGCGGTCACCGAGACTTTTGTTCCGTATCACGCTCCTTTATGCACAACGAAGAAGAGACCGACTGGCTTGTATTCCGACAAAAAGATACCAGGTTTAGAGGTCACTCGCTCTACGTCGAACCCGGAAACACAACTGCGAGTATGAGGTGGGACGGTTAATTAGAACCGAACACGATGCAGGTTACGAGACTATGATGTACATAGAATATATTTAGAACTTTTTTGGCATTGCGATTCTTGACTCAAGAACGGAAATTTGATACTGGCCGCGGCGAAACGCACAGAAACTTAGGGATTCATGCTTAAAGTGCGTGCTAGTAATCAAATTCACGTGTTTGGGACGTAAAACGCTAAGAATGTTTAAAGACGCTCACTTCGAGGCTTCGCTTAGGCACATCCGCAAGTTAGATCCAAGCAGCTATCCTTTGAAGGACGAGTCGCAGTGTTCACTTGCCCCCACGCTTCTCCACCAGTGCTAACTGACACGTGGCACTCTTTCAGGCACGGCCGCGCTGCAGCAGCAGCAGCAGAAACAGCAGGCGTCGCTCAGCGTTACCACAGCGCTGCCCCTCGGTGCGCATACGGTCAAGGTGATCTTCAGCGATGACCAGGCGTGCGAGCTCAACTACATCTGGGTGAGCTTCTGTACACGACGTAGTCGCAAAAAAGCAGCGTGCGTAACACAGCAACATAGGGCAGAGGGGTACAGAATTGTGCTGCCGTCCCATTTGCGCTAATTATTAAATGGAGATCAACCACATTTCTTCCATTTCTTCAAACCGCGGCATGCATCCGTGCCTCGCGGACATATATATCTTTGCTCAGAGTATGCACTTGTTACAGTCAGCTGCATCAGGTGCCACACTATTAAGAGATCCAAATTCAATTCGTATTGACGAGGATAGGAGAGCAGGCACGTACATACATGACGCGTTTGCTGGGGAGTGACTGAATATTCAAAACCCGTTCATGCCTCGCTTTCTTTTATTTTTATTTTATTATTTTTCTGGTGCCTGTAGGGGCAGTTACAAACCTACCGTTTAAATAGGCTGGGATAACGAAATAAAGCATTGCAATGCAGTTACCTTTCTTTGACACCCCCGCCTTTTTTTTTTTTTTTCATCAGAAGCTATAATGATATGTTGCTCAAAGGAGAACGCGTGCGAAATTTTCGGCGGTGTTTGAATAGTAGCATCATCCCAGTTTTCGAATAGCGCTTGCTATTCAATTGTATTCGCACTTACCTAATTGACTATTCCAACTAGGCGAAGCTTGTATGGGACAAAATGTGTTGTTCTTCGTGTCAAGTGGTCCACTCTAGTTTGTAGTAAGCTTCATTCCACAACATTTGTGTACTGCGGCAAAGTTAACCTATGCATCTGGAGGGCTGTAAGATGTCTAGGGCAACAGTTTTTTAGGACTTGACTGTTCTTTTAGTGGCGACATTGTTGGAGGCCTATGTTTACCAGTCGGTTTTCTCTTCAGTTTAGGAAATTATTCGAAAAGTGTTCGATTCAATTCGCGCTCAAATGTTCGTATTCGGATTCCCTTCGCACCCAAAATTCTTGCTGTTCTTCGCGTTATGGAACCTCAAATCAACACGATGCCTAGTATTTTGGAGAAGGAGTTTGCACGAACAGCGTTGGGCTCCATTTCGCACCTTGCAGCTTCGAGACAACTGCAACTGTCCTCAGTGCATCCACCCTGAGAGCAAGCAGAAGCTCGTGGACACGGCCGGTCTGGACTACAACGTGCGTCCGGTCAGCATGGAGGTATCGGCCGATGGCAACCTGGAGGTCACCTGGGGTGACTCCAAGGGCACGCACCAATCCTCCTACAGTCCCCTGTGGTCAGTGTCGCTCTTGTCGCTCAAATGTGCGCTTTGCATCGGCTGTTGTAATGAACACGATTCATGCTCTCTAGTGAAGTTCCTCCGTAACACTCGCGTCTCTATGTCTGCCTACGAGATCTGCTGAAATATTCCGCCTCGGGCAGTATTATTTGTATTCGACGCGTGTATGGCTGATGTCATATCGCCTCAATATTCGGCATGGTCGTCCATTATGTGCGGCAGGTCCATTAAGCGAACCAGCAAGAAGATGACGACCACAGCATGTCGCTCACGCTGTTACCATACAGGTTGCATTCGCCATCCCCGCAATGAGCTAATTAACGTCGTTCTAGCCATGCTAGATCCAATTCCAGCGTGAAATTCTACGCGGAAGCAGTGGCTGCGTTTCTGCAAGAAGCCACTGCAGAGGTGATTCTTTTTTGGCATATACAGAAAGTGTGGAGCCTGTCAGAGCATTTAACTCATTTTTAAACTTGCACAGTGACGGCGCCCAGACAAGCCTTTATACGTGAGGATCTCGCTGCCCTATCTTCTTACGCTGTTCTTGTAGGTTCTCGTTAACCACAACGCGGAATGGCATGCAGCTACAGTTACTGCTACTCTTGCCTACGTCTCCTGTTGTCGGAAACTATATATGGGCCAGTTCGACTATCCTAAGCTGCAACATTGTCCATTGAAATGCTTAACCACTTACCCGTCGTGCTAGCTTAGCGGTTACGGTATTGGCTTGCTAAGCCCGAGGTTTCCGGGATCGAATCTACCTTGGCAGCGGCGGTCGAAATGTCGAAAACAGCGCCACCACGGTGCGGTAGTGGCTATGGCACTCGGCTGCTTACCCGATGATCGCGGGATCTAATCTCGACTGCTGCGGCAGCACTTCTATGTAGGGGAAATGTTGAGGCCCGTGTACTGTGCGATATCAGTGCATGTTAAGGAACCCTGGGTGGTGGAAATTTACCGCGCCATCAACTACAGGGCCCTCTCTATATCCTATCGTAGTTTTGGGACGCCAAACCCCCAGAAATCAATCAGTCAGTCAATCGAAATGCTGAAAACAACTGGATACGCAGATTTAGGTGTACGTTAAAGAGCTGGTACCAGAACTCCGGAGGCTCCAGTACGGGGACGTGCCTCAATATCATACGTTCACCTTGGCATGTAGAACCCCAGCAATTATTGTTACTTGTCCCCCTTCAAAGCTAAAGTCAGATAATGCCTGGCGCAGGCTGTACCAGAATGCCCGTAGCTACATGATGAACCCGGACACGGACGATCACCAAAGTCCTCTGCCGGGGATGGTGTTCTGGGACAGGGTGTCCATCTGGAAGAACTTTCCAGAGGTCGCCTACAAGGAGTTCATGGACACCGACGACGGCCTCTACCGGTGGCTGGACTGCATGCACAAATACGGCGTGGTCGTGCTCAGAGGTATGCACGCCTGCACTCTGCTGTGATTTTCTGTCTCTCTTTGTAGAGCGCCTTATCGTGTTTCTTTTTATTAAAAGTTAATATGCGTCTATCTGTGATCTCACAACGCCGCCCTCTACGTCCTACGTTTTATTGTGACTTTTAATGCGGTGTATGACGACAAAACGCGCTAAACGTACGGCGTTTTCTTGTCTTCTTGCTTCGAAAGCACACTGCTAGTAAAATCATGAGTTTCAAACAATATTGAAATGCAGTCGACGTGGCTCAGTATAAGTTAATAAGCCTTTAGTCTCTATATGCATCTGTGTATATTCCATCTTAATTTTTCGCAATAATCATAACTAGGGCTGCTATAGGGCCATGGAAACTCATCGTTACCTGCATGGACACTTGTCGATTTAACCGCAAATACGAGCAAAGCGCATTACGTTGTCGAATATAGGCTTGTGGCGAAGTTGTGCAGCACTATAGACTATACGAGGGATCAGCAGAGCCACTAGGCGTGGTATAGAGTTTGCACCTCAGTGCTGTATACGTATAGGATAATAGGCAAGTAATGGGCGTAATGGGGGTTATGGCAAGTAATGGGCGTCGTGAAAGCGCATCGAACGTCTGAGTGCACTGACTTCCATATGGGGGTGTCCTTGAAGTGTTACAATACGACTTACGTGGTGTTCACCTTTATCGTACGGGTTTGATCACTGAGCTTGGGTACTAAAGAGCAACATTTAAAAATCACCAATCCGCGCACGTTTACTTGCGCCTGTTTATTTATATGCTTAATGTAATGTGCAGAAACGTGGAGACATAACGAAAGAACTAGAGGTGAAACTAAGCAGCACGCAGCGTGCAATAGAAAGAAAAATGATAGGTGTAACCCTAAGAGATAAAAAACGAGCGCAGTCGACCAGGCAAATGACAGGAGTAGCTGACATTATATTCATTAAAAGAAAGAAGTGGACCTGGCTAGGACATGTCATGTGAAGGACAGATTACAAATGGACAGTAAGAGCGACGGAATGGATACCAAGAGAGGGAAAACGCAACAAAGGCAGGCAGGGGCGTGGAACCGGCGACATGGCAGTGGCCTTAATCTCTTTCTTGCTGCTCACGCAGGCTCGTGTCGTGATCAAACCTTTCAGCAAAGATGCTACAGCTGATTCCACCGACGGCAATGCGTGCGGGCTTCGCGTCACGGAAACAGTTTTGCGGCGATTACTTCCAGCAGCGATGGATTCACAGAAATGCCCGGCACTGACGGAATCGGACTTTTCATCGCTGCTCAGCTGCCAACAATGGACGCTGGGCGGTGTCGGCATGTCTGGTGGCATACGGCTACAAATACACCGCAGCGGCACATCTACGACGGGGCGTGGAACCGGCGACATGGCAGTGGCCTTAATCTCTTTCTTGCTGCTCACGCAGGCTCGTGTCGTGATCAAACCTTTCAGCAAAGATGCTACAGCTGATTCCACCGACGGCAATGCGTGCGGGCTTCGCGTCACGGAAACAGTTTTGCGGCGATTACTTCCAGCAGCGATGGATTCACAGAAATGCCCGGCACTGACGGAATCGGACTTTTCATCGCTGCTCAGCTGCCAACAATGGACGCTGGGCGGTGTCGGCATGTCTGGTGGCATACGGCTACAAATACACCGCAGCGGCACATCTACGACGGGGCGTGGAACCGGCGACATGGCAGTGGCCTTAATCTCTTTCTTGCTGCTCACGCAGGTTGGTTTTTCGCACCATACTTGTGGTTTGTGTCATTTTGTTGCGCCGGTTCCGCCCCAGTGTTCAGTCTTTTTGCCATTGAAGTGCTCACATCGTGAGATGTCGCGCAGAGTGATTCGCAGACGGCAGTTCTTGATGTTCCGGAGCGCTGCCTTTTATTTGTTAATTTTGTTATTGTGTGGGGGTGACGTTGAGCGAAACCCAGGGCCTTCTAATGCACAGATGGAGCGCTTGCTCGAAGGACAGTCTGCAATTATTTCCAAATTGTCAGCAATTGAGGAAAACCAAAAACAAACCAATGCTGATATAACTGAACTGAAAACACGCCTGGCTTCGTTAGAAAAAAATGTCCCGAACCTAGACGAATTGCGAAAAGCAATAGATAACATAAAGGAAAAACAGAAAGAAGACCAAGGTGCGATGTCCCTTGTTCTCCGGAAATTAGATGACCTTGAAAATCGGCAAAGGCGTGCGAATTTGGTCTTCTACGGGTTAGAGGACTCAATGGCAGGCGAGACTAATGCTCAGGCTGAGGAGCTAATCCTTAATCTATGCCGCACGAAACTTGGGCTAACTTCTGTGAACATAGAGCGTGCCCATAGAATAGGGTCATACAATGCCAAGAAAACACGGCCAATAATCGTCAGATTCGCTTCCTTTAAAACGCGTCAGCAAGTCTTGACGAAAGCGCATAACCTAAGCGGGACTGCATACGGCATATCTGAAGATTTTTCACGTACAGTTCGAGAAAAAAGAAAGAAGCTTTGGGCATTCGCAAAAGATAATAGGAAGGAAGGCGTGAAACCCGTTTTAAGATTCGATACCCTATATCTGGGTGATAAGCGATATCGAATTGAAAGCACTACAGGTGACGTAATTCAAATGTGACCATCGACGCAATCTTCTGTGACGCATCAACTAAGACTACTTATCGTCAATTGCAGAAGCCTTAGAAATAAGATTGATGACTTTCATTTGCTGTTAAGTTCTGTTCAGCCTGCAATAGTGTTAGGCACTGAATCATGGCTCGATGCCACGATCCCTGATAGAGAATTGTTTCCCCTTGGTTACCACTGCTTTAGGCGGGACCGTGAGTCTAGGGGTGGTGGTGTATTTATTCTTGTAAGATCAGACTTGCCATGTGTTCGAGTTGTTTGTGATTTGGAATGTGAATCTGTATTTTGCAAGTTGCGGGCTGAAAATGGTGAATGTTTTCTCATTGGTTCTTATTATCGACCACCTGGTGCCTCTTGTCAGCAGTTTGCCCATTTGACTACTTTTCTTGAGACGGTCCAGTGTGATCACATTATACTGGGAGGAGATTTTAACCTTCCCGGTTTAGACTGGGGGTCGAGTAATTTTCTGGCACGTGGGGCAACAGGTGGTTTATACACAGCCTTCTTTGAATTTATGCATGAAAATAGTCTGCATCAGTTGGTAAGAGATCCTTCGCGTAATGATGACACTGGTAACGTGCTTGATTTGTTGCTTTGTGATGCACCGAACATTATTTCAAACATATGCGCTTTGCCCGGCATAAGTGATCATAACGTTATTGTAGCGGACGCTACATTTCGAAATGTGTGTGTATCGAAAAAAGCCCCTAGAAAAGTGTATGCATATAACAGGGCTAACTACGCTGCATTAAATTTAGCTCTTGAATCTTACTTTCCGACTTTTGACACATTGGCAGATGAGTTAAACGGGGAAGAGTTATGGGGTGTACTTAAAAAAAAGCTTTTTGAACTGCGAGCTAAATTTGTTCCCCTACGAACACTCTCTTCCAAAAGTTCAAAAGATAAACCGTGGTTTAACAGGCAACTCAGTTCTTTATTACGAAAAATCAGAAGAATCTATCGGCTTAGCAAGACTCAGAAATCGGATAGTCGCTACATACAGTTAGTGGAGTTAAAACGTAGCTTTAGAGAGCTCGCTAGATCAGCCAAACAAACATACTTCGCTAACTTAGGGCAGAGGCTGGTAGACGATCCGAAGGAATTTTGGAAATACGTTAAAAGAAACGGTAAGGATGACACTTCTGTTCCACCATTACACTGGTCTGACAAAATTATTAATGATGATCCAAGTAAGGTCGAAATATTTGTTAATTACTTTTCATCAGTGTTTCAGTCTAATTTTTCTGATACTAGTGCAGTTAGAACCCTTGATTTTTCTGTCCAAGTCGAGAAAATGTCTGAGGTTGCGTTTAGTGCGACGGGAGTCGAGAGATTATTGCAAGGCTTAAAACACACGAAAGCGAGTGGTCCGGACGGTATCCCGGCATCGTTTCTTATTAACTGCTCGGGCACTCTGTGTTTATATTTATGTCGTTTATTTCGAAATTCCTTAAATGACGGCATTGTTCCTGGGGACTGGAAGTTGGCCCGCGTGGTACCAATTCATAAAAGTGGACAGAGGGACAGAGTTGAGAATTATAGGCCAGTGTCTTTAACTAGCATTGTATGCAAAGTTATGGAACATGTGATTTATAGCAGCATCATGTCTCACCTTGTTTCCAATAACCTTCTTCATCCTAGTCAGCATGGGTTCCGGCAGGGTTTTTCTTGTACAACGCAACTGGTAGAATTTACTCATGACCTTGCGTCAGCTGTCGACAAGCAGCAAAGTGTTGACTGTATATTTCTGGATTTCAGTAAAGCTTTCGACGTCGTTACACATAGTCTCTTGATCAGTAAACTTCGACATTACAAATTGGATGATAGGGTTATTGCTTGGATAGCTGAGTATCTTCGCTCAAGGCAGATGTCTGTGGCTCTCAACGGTTGTTCTTCTACGTATGTTTCTGTGACCTCTGGTGTACCACAGGGATCAGTCTTAGGTCCGCTTTTATTCTTGTTATTCATAAATGACATCACTTTGGGTATTACATCATCATTTAGAATGTTTGCAGATGACTGTATAGTATATAGGGCCATCAATAGCGATCTTGACAAACAAGCACTGCAAAACGATTTAGATTTAATTGCCGCATGGTGTGAAAAATGGAAAATGTCGTTGAATGTGAAAAAAAGTGTCCACGTCACCTTTACCAGGAAACTCTCGCACTGCAGAAATCATTACACGATTAATAACGCTTATCTTCAACAAGTCATGGAATATAAATATCTAGGTGTATTTTTCACTGCTGATTTGAGGTGGAATAAACATGTCAATAATGTTAGGAACAAGGCTGTAGGTACATTGGGTTTTCTGAAACGTAACTTCAGTGGTTTACCACAGAAACTTAGGGAGCAGCTCTATTTTACACATGTACGCAGTATACTGGAGTATGCGTGCGTCTGCTGGGACCCTTATACTAAGGAACTTGTAGATAAACTTGAAAAAGTGCAGAATAGAGCAATTCGATTTGTCCTTGGAAATTACGACAGGATGCTTAGTGTGACAGAGAGCAAAAAAACATTAAACTGGGATCTTCTTGAAAACCGTCGTCGAAACCTCAGATTGAAATTCTTTCATAGCATTTATCATTCGAGAACAGGGATCATCAGGCAATTATATTTTCAACCACCTAACTATGTTTCTCAAAGACGTGATCATCACTTAAAAATACGCGAGATTCCTTTTAGGGGTGACGCTTTTCGATACTCTTTCTTTGTCCGCACTATAAGAGAGTGGAACAATCTGCCACCGGAAATAGTTTGTATTAATTTAAGTGATGATTTTTTCCATGCTTTATGAATATGCCCTTTTTGTGTGTGTTTGATGATATGTACTGTACCCTCCCTGCTGTAATGCCTTATGGCGAAGCAGGTACTAAATAAATAAATAAAATAAAATAGAAGGTTAGATGGAGCGAAGAAATTAAAGGGTCCCTGAAACGTTCTTTTGACATTGCATCACTGATTAGGCAACACAATTGTGAAATCATTCACACCATAAACAAAGAGAAGCACCATGCGCTAAGGCAGCTATGGGCTTATTTCTGTCGCCTTCCTCCTTACCACTGCTGTTCCTCCTCAACTCGATCTGCTGCGGAGTGCGCGCTAGCGACGACAGCGCCTCGCGCGTGAGCCGCTCTGCCGAGCCCTCCGTGGCGACATAGCACCCCGATATCCTTACTGAGGTCGCCCGCCTCAGCAGTGCTAGCCTCTGTAATAGAGCGCCGGCGACTCGTGTGTACGCCGCCAGATGCCGCGACGACACCGTTGGCTGAAACGAAGGAGCACGTTGTAGAAGCACGTTGTTCGCAGTCAGGTTGGGAAAATTACGTGTACGAGATGGCTAGGGGCCAATCAGCAACCTCCCATTCCTCGGTGGTTGGCGGGGGCGTTTGAAAACGCCTTTTCGCGAGCCGCTGCGATCTTTTCCGATGCACGTGTTGAAAACCTTATTGTAAATTCCACACTTTACGCACAGCGCTGAAATCTGCCCTAAAATGATCCTAATGACTCGCTCTACTGGGTCACCGTGTTTGCACAAAATCGTGAAAACCGTTTCAGGGTCCCTTTAAGAAGTTCGCAGGCATAAAGTGGAACCAGCTCGCTCAGGATAGAGTGGATTGAAAATCGTTGGGAGTGGCCTTCGTCCTGCAGTGGACTTAAAATAGGCTATGATGATGATGAAAAATGGCACTTAATTTCACCACCACCGCCCGTTCCATTTTCACCGCCCTCGCCGTCCCGCCTCTGTGAACGGCTGCGCATGCATTGCTGGCTTCAGATTCAGTCAACAAAACTGATTTTTGCCAGCTGACAGTCATAACCTTAACGCGATAAGAAGAAAATTGGGAAAATCAGGAAGCACGGAACTTTACTATTCCTCCTTGAAAGATGTAGTTAGCTTGGCATATGTGGAAGCTACGGTTGAAGTGATATGAAAGCATCAGCAAGGTGCGATGTTTAGGCTCACCCTCGATTTTTCAGTGATTGTCCTTGCTCACTGAGGTTTGGTTCAGGAGTGGCAAGCTGAGAGTCACAGTCATAGAAGCGTACGATCGCCCGGTGCGCGAGTGGTTGTTCGCCGAGCTCCTTTATCAATAAAATCGATTCGAAACCAGTGCGCGACACACAGTTCTGTGTGTCTATCTTGTAGTTTCGCCGTTATGCCGTGTCCTCCTCTGTGAGAACCTACTACTAGCACATGATCGACGTATCCTACTACAAAATGAGAAGGCAAGTGCGACATTGGAATTGCTGCAATCGCTCAGCATACATTTATTTCGTAAGGGAGGAACGAAATGTTGAGGCCCGTGTGCTGTGCGATGTCAGTGCACGTTAAAGAACCCCAGGCGGTCGAAATTTCCGGAGACCTCCACTACGGCGTCTCTCATAATCAGAGCTGGTTTTGGGACGTTAAACTCCAGTAATCAATCAATCAGTCAGGAACGACTGGTGGACACCAGTTCATATTCCTAATAAATACCGGTGCTATTGTAGTAAGTTCATGCACAGTACAGTGTATACGACTGTTTACATAGGGGGAATCCTCAGAGGATTCCTATTTGAGGCCCTTTGTCTTGCTTTCATGTCGTCACCTGTCATGTCGATAATGCAGCATGTGTAGTATGAAGCACCGAACCGAGAATGAAGAACTAAAGCGCGATGATCTTCAAATTTCTTGCCCTAGTAAAAAAAAAAACTGTTCCGAAAGTGTGGATAGGCTGCAGAATCAACAGAGCCAGGAAGCACCGTAGGACAGAGTTTCTTGGACGTTAGACTTGACGTATATGCCCCCGCACCATCCCGCCCTGCTCATAAATAAGTATAAACAGCAAGGAGCAAGGACAGTCATTGAGCAGGCTAGTCGGGGAGGAACTTTCATTACACAGCGAGTACAAATGCCAGTGCAGAAGTATCGTGTCGTAAAGGACCTTTACTACATCTTTAGATGCGGAGGATCTCTTGCTCGCGGGTATGTCACGCGTCCGGCGTCCACACTCACACTACGCATGCGCGACTCTCCTCTCCCGTCCCTCTCTCCAACAGCTGCTGCAATAAATAAAGCGGGTAGAGAGCGCGCTCGTGCTTCGCTTCAGTAGTATCTCCTCCTTCTCCGATGAAAGAAGTTGGTGGTGGTGTGTGATGGAAGTTCCGTCAGCGAGTGGGTTGACGCAAGTACGCATCAGCATCAACCCACATTCTGACAACGGTCACGCGATGCGTAGTAACGAACCAAGTTAACAATGTAATAACACGCAAGGTTCATCGCAAGGTTCACCGCAAAGGTAACACCGAAAACACTGCAAACCTGTAAACACCGCCGTTAAATGCACCGTTGAAACTTCCAGCGATGCTCCGCATCACCCCATGGTCCCTTCGGGGAGATGGTGTAATTTTGTTCTTGCTTGTGTCACAGTGGAGAGTGGCCAAATTGCGCAAAATCTCTTCTTACACAACTTGCGTTTTACTTTTATGCGCAGTAAGGCTATCTGTGAAGATTCATGTAGTTAGGTAATAGGATTAAGAAAAACAACAGTCAAGGAATAACTCAACAGAGACAATAGACAGGCGTTCCGGATCTCGCACCGTACCTTGGTCCCCGGTGCAAACGTCGAAATGTCTGTTTTATTGTTGTTGTTTCACTTTGAATTGGTCAGGTCGCGATAACTTGATTACAGTCAAGTGCGTTCAATAAATGTGCAAGCTTTTTATATATGAAAGGGAAAATTAGCATCCACCTGTTTGTAGCGCAAGCTACAAGAAAATCCGTAGGGGTTTGTCGGGAATGAAAGCTTAGTTGCTGAAAAATTCGTCTTGGTCCGGCGTGGCCACGACGAAATGGCTTATATGTGTGACAAGATTTATGCGTCACAGCCTTTCAAATAAAAATATAGCTGGAAATGCGTAGATTACATCGGAAGAAATTATCCAAGGCTCGTCTCCTGATTTATTATACTCGCCGTTATAGACGTTAATTGAATGGCATGGCAGTCTGTTGCCTTGCTCCTTAAGATGTCAGTAAAGTTGTGACCGTGGTGCCGAAGGTTCTTCTCCGGGATTCCAGCTCCCCGCTCGGCGTCCTAAACGCACCGTCCGAGACGGTATGGGCGAGTTGGGAAGGAGCTGGCTGCCGCTGGTATGGCGGCGATAGGCTCGCGGGCAAACGTGTAGCAGTTGAAGAGGAGGCTCAGAGACTTCAGTTTAAAAAGGGAATGAAAACTTGTATTTACAGTATAGTATACAAAAAGGGAATACAGGGAGTTGACTGGTACATAAAAATAAAGTTGAGTTGAAGCCACGGTGTTAGAATGTTGAAGCTGAACTATACGTAGGGCGACCCTACTCCGGCGTAGCCGGCAGTGCGTAGCACTTTTTCCACCCGTTCAGCCTGCCCCGTCCCATGGCGGAGCCATCTTTATTACCACAACCGCTCCGCCTTAACGTCTCAGCCGGCGAATCATCTTAACTTCGCTCTGGCATTGGGCAGCGATTCCACCTTTTGTCCCGCCTCCTCAACTGGGGCGGTCCAATTGGCGAAATCACCACCCAGTCTGTTGACGGTGAGAGGGGTATGTTTGTACAATAATAAAAAAACACATACATCAGCACTAAACAACACATACATAAAAGTAAGCAATGCCACCCAAGGTCGAAGGGCGATGGCAAAGATATGGCGCACGTGAAACGCGTTACTTGCGCACGTGTCGCGTCTGATCGGGCGCTGTTACCGGAAACGAGCAGGCGCCCTAAAGATTCGCCCGAAAGAGTCATTATCCGAAGAAAACCTTCCCATGGGGAAGTTGGACCGTCCGCGCGCCTGCTTCTGGTTATCTCCAACAAGCCGAACCGTACTGGCTCTTACTCAGACCCGTTTAATCGGCACCCCGCTGTGCTTAGACGCATGCTACCCCACGGCGAGCGAGGAAGGAACGCTTGAACCAAAGCCATCCCGCGGCACGCGCGGGCCACAGCCCAGTGACCAAAAACAGGCATTTCCGACGGCGAACAACTAACGGTTCGCCAGTCTCCAGGGCCGTCACCACCGGCATGTTGCATGCCGACGCCACATTCAGCGTAGCCGCCCCAGGTAGTCGTAATGACGCCAGAGGTGCGGTTTGCTGCGTGCTCACGCACAAAGGGGCCCACCCGGGCCTCCGTTCAGGCAAGAGGGGTGGAAGCTTTGTCTCTCCGCGGTGCGGAGAATTGGGAGTGGGCTACCATATCAGCTCGTCCGTCAATTTCGGAAGAACTGCCTTCCGAACCACCGCCCGCTTCCTCCATGCGCGCGCGGGCGCTCACAAGGTCGCGTATACACGTACACCTGGAGCGCCGCGGGGCATCCTAAAGGTCCAGGCCATCCGGGGTCCGCCTGCGTCCCAGCCGCGACCACTGTCCAAGCATCCCCCCTCACAGCCCCGCAGCGGGGTGCCCGTGTCCCCAGAAGACGCGGAAGACACATACGAGGAAAGTAAATTAACAGATACGGCCGGGGTACGTACGACAAACGAAAAGCCAATGCCGCGAAACGCACCCCATTGACCGACGTCGCCCGTCGCCGAGTGAAATCTAAAGAAAAAAAAAAAACGCGCCTTGCTAGCGGCAGGCTTACACCCCCCACCCAAGACTTCGCAACGACTTGTTTACAGCGTTGCCGAAGCGGGAACACAAAGAAAAAGCCAGCCGCCATTATCGCTAGAAGGCGCAGAAACCAGAGGGAGGCAAACACAACAACCGCAACTAGGCTAACCGTGCGCATAGCTTGTGATACTCCCCTTCCGGCAGCGACAGCCTCGTTAACTAGCCCGAAATCAATGAATGATGTTGGCCAAATGTAAACAAAAACCTATACCATAAACAAAATAGAAGCATTGTTCGCAGCTCAAAGTAATCTAACACGCAAACACTGCTCTCCGCCGCCGTTGCTAATGTGTCATGCACACCACTCAACCCCGGCAAGTGCGATACACTCATGCGAGCTAGAAAAAAAAAAAAAGAATCCACAAGGGTAACCAAACTGTACGGGACTGCCACTAGCCCTGGTCCGCTCACAGCATGACAATCACATAATCTCACTGCCACAACAAAAAGAAAAAAAACGAAAAGGAAAGAAATAAATCATAAAACACCAGCAGGTAACCCCATAAAGTTCAAGTCATGTCCCACCGCTAATAATATACTTAGCGCGTGGTACGTGCGACGCGTTACGGAGCGGGCGCTAACCCCCATGCATGCAAATAAACCTAAACATCCATCTGCAAAGCTGCCTCAGCATGACCATCGCAACGTTACCCATAATGCAAAATGCCGTAAGCGAGCGCTAGCATCTACTACACAACCACGTCAGATAAACAAACGTAAAACACTGGCGGATTACATCATCAAAAGCCATGCGCACGATGCAGTTCCGCAGGAAAACACATAAAGCAAAAGTATCACCACGGTTCGATAATGTCCACCACAGAAACACCGAGTGTTCAACGTTCATTTCTCAGTGGCACACGATGTCCACATAGTTCAGCACTTCACGCACACCATGAAGTTGCTCCAGCCCCACCGCTCTCTGCTGATCGCGGTCGAGCCACAACGCAAACAGTCCCAACCCCTATAGATAATCAAAGCTCTTCAGTTAGCCCTGTTCTTGCCAGCTAATCTGCAACGTTAGGGGTGGAATAGGCATTAACATTACCTTGCTTCACCCCCTGGGTCAAAAGAATGCACGAAGAATCTAAAAACAAACATGCAGCCACGGGCCGCCCACTTGCATACACCTGCCGCCCCCGTACGATTAGCTCCCGTCGCAAAGGACACTTCAATAGCTACCCCACAAAAACTGTGATTACAGATGGTTCGATCCCTCAAAGTAGCTACCGATATCGACCGCCCTCCACGTGTCAGCTCAGTTACGGTGCTAACGCACGAAGGGCCTCCCACCTCCTCGGCGGGCCGACGCCAACAGAAGCTCGATTGCAAGGGGTGCGCCTCAAAGGTGTGGGGGCTGTTTTCCCCGCACTGTGCCTGCGATAGCCCGCGCCGCAAGGTTCTAGCCTCCAACCTGTCGGTGCTTGCCTCCGCCCCCGTAGCTACGCTACTTCCGATCTGGGCTAATTCTCGCCGCGTCTCCTCATTTGAGTCGGGCAGCTCACATGCAACCGCCACCGGCGCTGCATCGGCGGTGTCAACGGGCCCTAAGCAGTAAACCACCGAATGTGCACCTGGCACAATGTCCGCACCACAATCTCCGCCGCGCAGACGTTCCACCAAGCTGGTTTTAACTGCCCCTACGCTCGGCGGTGACGCGATCACCGCTACCTCATAGCCGCAACAGCTATTGCTAAGCGTGTTGAAGCCCTTGCACGACTCCTGCAATTTGGAAGTCTCCTGATACAGACTCAGAGAGGCAGCATCCTTCCGAGCATTCGCCTCCGCTATCGGATCAGAGCCTAACTCTGTCTCAAGCTCGGCAGTCCGCGTTGCCGTTAATGTAACATGCGTCTCGGCTTCCATGCTTTGCGAACACAGAGGTACAGTATCGGGACTATCCCCGGCCACAACGTCAGAGCACGGCACCTCACCGCGACCGGCCACCTGTGCCGCGAGCAACATCCCCTGGATTTGCTTCTCCGGCTCAGACGAGGCGGCACATTCCCGCTCTGTTCGCAATACGCCTGCAGACACTGCTGCCTTCCCCGCTGCCAACGAGTTCGCAGCGGGCTCCGAGTCCGTCCTGCACTCTATTACCTCGCCTACCTGCTCCGCACGCGGAGCTCTCGTCTGCTTTAATTTTGCCAACTCTATCAGGAGTTGCAGCTGTCTACGACGCTCCTGAGCCAACATCAAATTCAACTCCATTTCCTTATCTGTGAGCTCACGATTTCGTCCTAACTCATAATCTACGTGGGCCAAATACGGCCACACGGCACTGGAATTAATCCCTGTCATTTCAAATGACATCCCCTCGGCTCGAACACGACAACAGGAGCGGGAGAAAAAGGAGCCGAAGCAACTCACTCAGTTTCGAAGTCGATCTCCGTCACTGCTGTCGATGGTTCACCCATGAGCCTTGACGGTTGGTACAGCAAGCTGCTGAGGATGCCTTGTCGAGGACTGCCTTAAACCAGCCGTGCCTCGTCGCCGTCGTAGATGGCGATGGGATGTTCTGCCTTCCGCCGCGTCCCCAGTCGAAGGCTCGCGCTTGTGGCCGTCACCGGAGGTGACGCCAGTCAAATCTGCTTCGTTGCGGTGCCCTCTTTGATCTCTCCGTCTCTTCACTCTTCGCCCAGTGAGCCTATCCTGTCGACTGCGCCAGTAAAGTTGTGACCGTGGTGCCGAAGGTTCTTCTCCGGGATTCCAGCTCCCCGCTCGGCGTCCTAAACGCACCGTCCGAGACGGTATGGGCGAGTTGGGAAGGAGCTGGCTGCCGCTGGTATGGCGGCGATATAGGCTCGCGGGCAAACGTGTAGCAGTTGAAGAGGAGGCTCAGAGACTTCAGTTTAAAAAGGGAATGAAAACTTGCATTTACAGTATAGTATACAAAAAGGGAATACAGGGAGTTGACTGGTACATAAAAATAAAGTTGAAGCTGAACTATACGTAGGGCGACCCTACTCCGGCGTAGCCGGCAGTGCGTAGCACTTTTTCCACCCGTTCAGCCTGCCCCGTCCCATGGCGGAGCCATCTTTATTACCACAACCGCTCCGCCTTAACGTCTCAGCCGGCGAATCATCTTAACTTCGCTCTGGCATTGGGCAGCGATTCCACCTTTTGTCCCGCCTCCTCAACTGGGGCGGTCCAATTGGCGAAATCACCACCCAGTCTGTTGACGGTGAGAGGGGTATGTTTGTACAATAATAAAAAAAACACATACATCAGCACTAAACAACACATACATAAAAGTAAGCAATGCCACCCAAGGTCGAAGGGCGATGGCAAAGATATGGCGCACGTGAAACGCGTTACTTGCGCACGTGTCGCGTCTGATCGGGCGCTGTTACCGGAAACGAGCAGGCGCCCAAAAGATTCGCCCGAAAGAGTCATTATCCGAAGAAAACCTTCCCATGGGGAAGTTGGACCGTCCGCGCGCCTGCTTCTGGTTATCTCCAACAAGCCGAGCCGTACTGGCTCTTACTCAGACCCGTTTAATCGGCACCCCGCTGTGCTTAGACGCATGCTACCCCACGGCGAGCGAGGAAGGAACGCTTGAACCAAAGCCATCCCGCGGCACGCGCGGGCCACAGCCCAGTGACCAAAAACAGGCATTTCCGACGGCGAACAACTAACGGTTCGCCAGTCTCCAGGGCCGTCACCACCGGCATGTTGCATGCCGACGCCACATTCAGCGTAGCCGCCCCAGGTAGTCGTAATGACGCCAGAGGTGCGGTTTGCTGCGTGCTCACGCACAAAGGGGCCCACCCGGGCCTCCGTTCAGGCAAGAGGGGTGGAAGCTTTGTCTCTCCGCGGTGCGGAGAATTGGGAGTGGGCTACCATATCAGCTCGTCCGTCAATTTCGGAAGAACTGCCTTCCGAACCACCGCCCGCTTCCTCCATGCGCGCGCGGGCGCTCACAAGGTCGCGTATACACGTACACCTGGAGCGCCGCGGGGCATCCTAAAGGTCCAGGCCATCCGGGGTCCGCCTGCGTCCCAGCCGCGACGACTGTCCAAGCATCCCCCCTCACAGCCCCGCAGCGGGGTGCCCGTGTCCCCAGAAGACGCGGAAGACACATACGAGGAAAGTAAATTAACAGATACGGCCGGGGTACGTACGACAAACGAAAAGCCAATGCCGCGAAACGCACCCCATTGACCGACGTCGCCCGTCGCCGAGTGAAATCTAAAGAAAAAAAAAAAACGCGCCTTGCTAGCGGCAGGCTTACAATGTCTGTGTATTGGAAGGAAATTAAGTTGCATGGTATAGAAGCGAAACGGTTTTTGAAATAATTAAGTGCCCCATTGAATGAAATGGTTTATCAGTTGCCGCCGCATATTAGCTGGCACGAGATAGAACCTACGTGTTTCAGCTTGCCGCAACACCGTCACCTCCTCCGTCACTTCGATGTTGACTCCGAACGTTAAGAGGACAGTGATACCCCTTGCACAATTTTTTATAAAGAATATGAAAAGAAAGCATGCTTGCGTAACGACATATGTGAAGTACGTGGATAAGAAAATGGATCTATAGAACCCAGTGTTGCAGTTTAAGCTACGCCTCTACTCACAACGGTGCGACAGTGGGCGTGACATTAGACTGTGAACTAGGCCACGGGTTCGATTCGTTGGCGTAACTATCACACTCCAATTGGACAAAATGTTTATACGCGTATACAAGTTCTTAAACTTTGGATATCAAAACTATAATTGCATAATTGCGGTTCGGTAAAGGAAAATGTGCGGCCCATGTAAGGAGCACGGCTTAGTATCCGCCGGTGTGGGGGAAATGGAATGAAAGAGTGGAAAGGAGAGGAACGCAAGCGTGGCTTCGGAAACTCGTGACCACTTGGGGTCCTTTAACCGTGCACTGACGTCGCACAGTTCACGAGCCTATAGCATTTTCGCCTGCATCGAAAATACGACAGCCGCGACCGGGTATGACTGGCAGTACGTCAAGCACCATAACCACTAGGCTACCGCGGCGATCCCTCTGATGTTCCTTGAGACGATTCACCCTCATCTTCTCATGTTGTCCCTACCAGGCGTGCCTTGCACGAAAGGCGAGATCCTGAATGCCGTTCGACGAGTGGCTTACGTCAAGTCTACCATCTGGGGCGACACCTTTGACGTGGTCTGCGAGCCCGTCCAGACCGACCCCGGCCACCTGGCCTACACTGGCATGTACCTGGAACATCACACAGACATGAATTACCGGGAGAACTCGCCAGGTAAGTGCGCCTCTCTCACCTCTGGACGCGGATACGATCTTCGTATCCGCGCTATTTTCTACTTGGCTTGTGTTTCCGCTCTTTGAAACATTCTGCCCGAACGGGCTTGCTTCACTGCTATTCTGAACTCGGGGAGGGAATTCCGTGCTTCATAGTGGCTATCGAAATGTGTGCTAAGTGATGCCGGGCAATGTTGACTAGAAAAATAGAAGTTTATTAGTGAGTACAGCAAGGAAATGGGAACACGGCGACGCAAATCACGGCATCAACTGTTAAACTGGTTTCTCAGCTGAGCTTGCATGACTAAAAAAAGATCCATGCAAAAACAAAAAATAAAAGTAACAGGCTTACGCAATTACTATCACAATCTTATTTTCAGTTAAGTCGTCTCTTTGCAGCTCTTGCCATATGAATTTGACCTCCTCTAGATAAACCGCGTTTCTAACTGGAAACGTGGCTTGCGGAAGTCTCTTACTGGAATTTGTTCGCGAATGTTTTGCATAGTGGTTCACTCATATACATATTGTACACTGTCAATGCAATGGTCGCGATGTTCCTCATATTTTCTCTACAGCCTCTATAGGTTATGTTCACTGTATTTGCAGCACCAATTTCTTCCGACGCGCTTCAAACTTTCAGTGTATATACATCAACCATGTAGTGGCCCATCATGTCATCTCATGTGATGTCGCTTCCATTGTTAGCCCTCCGTCGCGGCATACTGCGTAATCTACGTGTTTCATATAACGGCGCCTGTCAAGGGACGGCGAAATGGAGTTCAGAAAACTTAATTGAATCGGTAATGAGCCTACACATTTTAAGATCTTCCCAAATATCAGCCGCAACATTTAGTACATTTTGTCATGATCAAGAGCTCCTTCACTCGCATAGTCTTGTTGGAAAACCGGGAATACATTTTCATGAGCCTCCTTTGGTGCTTGCAGTAGCACTGACAGCTTAGCAGCAACAACATTCTTTGCTTCTACACATGCCCTCATTTAGAAAGTTCTCTCTACTGACCGAGAAGTATAACGTCATTTCTTGATTGCTTCTACGACGGTAGACGTCTCGCTACGACCACATCGCATATTGCATGCAGTTCCGCAGATCGTGAAAAAGTGCTGCTGGGGAAATGACTGAAAGAACGCTCTTTCTTGGTTTCCCTACAACACATGTCATTGTCTCCCGGTATTGCAGATTCCCTTATCCTTATTTGTTCACTTGTTCTTTTTGCACTCCCCGTGGGCGGGAGCAGGCCTTCAGATGCTGCACTGCCTCAAGGCCATGGATGGTAAGGAGGACGTGGGTGGAAAGTCCTTCTTCGCGGACGGCTTCATGGTGGCCAACTGGCTGCGCGAAAACAGCCCGGCCGCCTTCCACATCCTCTCCTCGACGCCCGTCCGGTTTAGCATATTCTCGCACAACGTGAGTGCGTCCCCTCTGACGTGTTGTAGATACCACTATAGGGAAAAGCTTATAGAACAACACACTGGTTGAGCGACTGATTTCAATGCAGTAGGCCTACTCTTAGTTTCATGTTACAGTCAATCGCTAAGCAACAATCATTGAACTACCGGTATTTCTGTGCGTATATAGTACGGCAATCATAGAGTTGTTCTATACTATTCGCCAACATATAGTACATCCTTCAAGAAGTGGATACCGCACAGAACGTCACGAATATCGCCTGTTTGCTAGAAAATGGACAGCGCCTTCTTACTGTCTTTCACTGACGGCCGCTACTTTATCTAGCGATGTGCTTTGAGGTAAAGCAAAACAGCAGTTATGTGCCATTTCTGATTACCTTTTATACATCCTACGATGCAATGTATATCCTATCGAAAAATCTCATATGACACATATACCACGTATCCAATAATCTCGTATGAATCATACGAGACATGTATGATTCATATGTGTTCATACGAGGTTTTGGACATGTGGCATGAGTTTTTTGACAAGGAATTATTCATATCTCACGGCTGGATACTTGACATTAGGTGTGTCAAAGGAGCACTGAGGCCGAAAACTAAGCAGCTTAGAAGTGGAAGGGGCGCGAACCTTGGAAAAATGTGCAATATCTCCCCTTTTCAGGCGCATTTAGATTGGTGAGGAGGTCTGAGTAAAAGCAGGCGCTTGTGCTCATGGAAGAGTTCGCCAAGGAGGTTCATTTGTGAAGGTTTATTAGGAGTGCTCTTTGTCATAACAGATAAAAAAATGCATGTTCAGACAAAATGTATGTCTTAACAGACAAAAATATTTCAGCCGGAGACCGACCGGCCTTCATCAGATTCCTGATAAAGGCCGGTCTCCGGCTGAAACGTTGAGTAACGCTTGCCCCATTTTTGTTGCCAATTCCGAGGGTCTACTACTCATCTCTGTCTTCACGCCTTCGGCCTATGCACACCATGACCGCTATATCCTCCTGAGACCCGGCAATGGGAAATTTGTCCAATATATGGACATTCTAACACAGCGCAGTACGGCTTTCAAGCGCTTGCCTCCTCCCGGAAAGCATTTTCTAGGCTGCTTGTGGAAGCCGTATTGCCATCCAGTGAATATGGTCAAAGTCTGTGTGTTTCCCGCCTCTCAGGAGCACTCAAGATGGCGGGATTGAGTACGAATGACTTTTACGGCTGCCGCCTAAGAAGTAACTGGATTTCTATTCATTCTTGCATGTCTTAAAACGTATTTAAGCGTTCTTTGTGTTCGTAAGAGGTCGAAGCATACAAAGAAATTCATATTTGAGCAAAAAATATGTTAGTTTTCTTGCGTGCGTTGCGTATTGACAATGTCCAATAAATGGACATTGGGTCTCAATGACAACAAAAACGCGGCAGTACGCTCGTGCGCTGTCTTGGCGCTCTACATAGAGTAATACGTTTTTCGCAGCAGTTATCTCCCTATTACATTTAAACTTCACGTATTTTCTCTGTAGGTAATAGCTCCCTTAAAAGATGCCATATATGGCGATATCAGGGATTGGGCACATGGGCTATGTATGGCACGTACCCGTATGTGGTCGTATTTACCCAATTCGTGATAGAAACATATGTGGCAATGAAAGAACAACTCGAGGAATGCCATGTAAGATTCTGACGCGTGTTGGGCAAATACGGCCAATACGGACACGTGCCATATACGGCCATATATGCATATCTGGGCATATATGGCACGTGTGCCTATGTGGCCTTATTTGCCCATTAGGTATTAGAGCCACACATGGCATTCTTTGTGTTGGTCTTTTATTGCTACATATGCCCCTATGAAGATTTGGACAAATACGGCCACATATGACCACGTGCCATATATAGCCACATATGCCCAATTCCTGGCATCGCCACCGATGCATTTTTATAAGAGATAGGGCCCGTGTGACTGGAACTTACGCGACCGTTAATAATTATATTCTCGGTTTGGAAGGAGCAAATAAAAGTATATTTGTGTTGCGATATGTCTCTTTTCGGTCACTGGACTCATCTACGCCGTATCTTCTGTTACCCAAAAAAAGTCCCCCTAGAGTCCCAATGTCCATATATTGGACAAAGTACTGCGGCCAAGTAACATCACATATTGAAAAACTACGTGACACTTTTCACCTTTGCGATCAGAAAAAGAGTTCTGAAAGTTTAACAAAAATCCATGACCCTAAATTCTCACTGGAGGATATATATATATATATATATATATATATATATATATATAATATATATATATATCTCAAAAAAGTTCTTCCTGGCTATCGGGATAAATATATTATCAGAAAGACACAGTGACAAACATAGGATTTATTCTGACGTTTTGGCTGGAGGCCAGCCTTTTTCAAAAAGGCTGGCCTCCAGCCTTTATATAATATAATATATATATATATATATATATATATATATATATATATATAATATATTATATATATATGGCGTGCAATGATCCTTTTGTTGTTATTTTTCTGGCAAAGCAAATGGCGAACACAATATTAAAGGCGGAGTAAGTGTGGATAACTTAATGACAAGGGATTGACGTATGCCGATGTACTGTGACTTCATATTTTACGTTCTATCAATGCTATACCTAGTCTGATTGTCCCAGCGAGTCAGTCGCACTGCGCCTACGGGGTTTGTGTGGCACCACGCACTGTCTGCTATATCAGATAGCGCGTATCATTCGTTATCGTGACACTAAACCGGAGGCGGAACTCCGCATTGGCATAACGGGCTATAGATCAAACGAGGCACTACTGTTTGATTGATTTCTGGGGTTTTACGTCCCAAACCAGCTTTCATTATGAGAGACGCCGTAGTGGAGGTCTCCGGAAATGATCGCATTCATTATCCCGATCATTGTACAATGAAGGTATGTTATACCTGGCGCTGCGTTCCCAAACAGTGTAGTTACACGCGAAATGAGCAGTATGCAATTTATGGATGAAATTTTTTTGCTTGATGGACATAGAATGATTATTTTTGTCTAGTGTTTTTCCTGTTGCTTAAACGCGAAGGCTACCGGCACAATGTGGCTTTCCTTGTACAACCACGCACTGTAGGCCTTTTTCCATGCATTCCTTCTCTTTCTCTTTGCACGTTTCTGGTGCTATTTCTGTAAATAGGAAATGTATAAGGTTGGCAATTAAGACATTCCTTGTCAACGGTGATACAGGCACTGAAACTGCAATGGTCATTGGTGCTAATCTTTGTGGTTACCTTGACAGGCTGCCATGTCTTCACTTCCACGCAATCCTTCCCATGATTTACATTTTTCCTTCATCTCGGCATCGCATTTTCTTTCAGGATCTGCAATAGAAACGAGTTTTCACTGTGATTTCTTCGTTGATTTGAAATCAAGGTATTTTGCGCTTACTCCTATAGGTTGCACCGAGACAACCCAGTTCTCAACTATATTGTTACGATAAATGTTGCGGAGTTATATTAGGGTATGTCACTATAGCAAAAAAGAATTTTCACAATTACCGAATGGAATCCGGTGCAGTATAGAGCATATGGCGATAGTTCTAAACATTGGGAATATTGCTCTTCTTGAAACGGTAATCAAAATCGTATGCCAGTGATAGTTTCTTTGCAGTAATTATCGGGAAGAATACGTTTTTTTTTTTATGTTTAGCGCGGGAAATGTGATCGCATTTCAGTTTTATCCGATCATTGTACAATTGAAGTATATGTTATATATGGCGCTGCGTTCCCAAACAGTGTAGTTACACGCGATATGAGCAGTATGCAATTTATGGATCAATATTTTTTGCTTGATGAATTTCTAGAATGATTATTTTTGTCTAGGTTTTTCCTGGCTTAAACGCGAAGGCTTACCGGCAAATGTGGCTTTCCTTGTACAACCACGCACTGTAGGCTTTTCCATGCATCCTCTCTCTCTTTGCACGTTTCTGGTGCTATTTCTGTAAATAGGAAAGTTTAAGGTTTGGCAATTAAGACATTTTTTTTTTCATGGTCAACCATGTAGTATGCAAGTTAACGTGGCCATGCCATCACTACTCACTGTTTCCTTTTTCGAGATTGAAGAAAGTGGGGTGGATACATTAAGAAATTTTCTTGCACGTGTTGTGGCTATAATTGCTGGAGCAGCAGTACTTTCTTGGTTTTTTTGCTTTCCTTTGTTTTGTTTTGTAGCAACTGTATTATATGGCTGTTGCTCTAATTGCGATGTTTATGAGTTAAATTCCTGGTGGGACTCCTTTTGCAATATTATCGTCAGTTGCAGTACTCCATCTATCCCAGGATCGACGTGTTTGTCTTAACTTGAAAGGTGTAAACGTTACGTTACGGATTGATGCACGATATTTCGAGTGAAGCTAGTTCTACAATACCTGTGCACTAACATTCTTATGGTCAGCAACACCCGCATCAATTCCCGGAACAAAAAGTGTTCTGCTGTATAATGCTCAGGTGTGCTCGGTTAATGACTGGCACCTTAACGTTGTTCCTAGAAAAGAAGGTGCATAACAACTGATTTTTACCTGTACTTAACCTACGGGGCACAAACATGGAGGCTCACAAACAGTTTACAGCTAAAATTGAGAACGACGCAGTGAGCAATGGAAGTGTAGGTGCAACGTTAAGGACAAGGAGACGGGAATGGTTCAGAAAACAAAGACATTTTACCGACATCTTAGCAGAGCTCGCGAAAAGAAGGGGCCTGGGCAGGGCCTGGCAAGGCAAGATAACCGTTGGCCATTAAGGGTAAAATACTGGGTCCCTGCGAAGGCAAGCGTGGCAGGGGGCGGCAGAAAGTAAGATGCGCAGATGAGACCAAGAAGTTTGCGGTGATAAAGTGGTCACACATAGCACATAACCGGTCACTTTGAGAACTATAGGAGAGGTCCTTGCCCTGCAGTCAGCGTACACACGATGGTGATGGTGATGTGAGTGGACCGGCCAAATGTGAAACTAAAGAAGGTGCGTCAATTATGCAGCACCAGAAGAGTAGCTGAGCGAGATCCTGGTCTGATGGTCTGTGCTACTGCCCCAAGTAGGGAAATGAGGTGTTCTTCCCAGTATCACAGAGTTCTCGACTCTTGGTGTGCGCAGATGCGGTACAGTCAGACGAAACCCGTTATCTGCGTGAACAAGGACGGCAACGTGAGCGAGATCCACTACAACAACCGGACGCTTGCGCCAGTCCAGACTGCCCCGCACCTGGTGGCGCCCTTCTACCACGCGCTCAAGTGAGTGCACCCTGCTCCTGCGTGAAGCGGCAATGAGCATGCCACGGCGAGCGGGGATCGTTAAACTAGCGAGATATAATGAAACCACGCAGCCATTAGACTGCGAAGGCTTGTATCCTGTTGCCTTACTACTCGCGGGTATACAGTTCCAGGTACACTCGGAACATAACAGGCAGCAAGCAAACGACAGACTGAACATAAAAAAACTAAAGCCACACTTGTGTAATCTGCGTAAAACGGTGAATTTGGGGATCACTCTCATGTAGCATGTAGTGAGCTGGCGGCAAGGACGTGGGTAGTGGGGTCCATCTTCTTTTCTGCGTGACAGCGGATAATGGGGACATCGGGGACCGTGGGCATGTCGGGCCCCTAAACAGCTCTGCTGTAAGCAATAAGAGAAACCAAAACTACAAGGAGTGAGTGGTCGTCGTGCATGATTGGGTAAAAAGTAACATAACATATAGCACTAATCAATGATCATAACATTGAAATCTCGAAGCATCTCTTTGAATATTGGAATGGCTTGTAGCATAGCGCAGCAGCTAGGAAGCAGGGAGGCGTGAATAAACGCGACTGTGGGTTGCCTTCTGCGGCCCTGTGCTTCAAGCCTTTCCTAGGTGACAAACCGGCGTTAATACCGTCGTCCACTTCATCCGTTTGAAAAACACTTTTCTTGAACATCAGCAAGATCGTTTCGCTGTTGTTAACGCTATGCATAAACAGCGTTTAGGACTGTCGGATGAGTCACAAGATGCTCTCAACGGCGGGCGCCGAGGCACCCAATAATGACCGCTTCAGTGATGTCCTGCCAGAGACGCATTTATGACACTAGGGCCAAGATGCTATGCGCTGTGGTTCGACACGTTCAACGCGATCTTGTGAATTTTCAGCCCCTGTATTCGGCTTGTAAATACACCATTAATTAGAGACTTTGTATATATATTGACAGAAATTGAGGTTGTGTTTGCTGTAGTGTCGTTTCCAGTGTAAATTTTCATATCAAGCTCCATATGGAGAGCTTCCTGCGCCCCACCACGGTGGTCTAGTGCCTGTGGCACTCGGCCCCTGATCCGCAGGTCGCGGAATCAAATCCCAACCACGGCGGCAGCATTTCGATGGAGGCGAAATGTTGGGTCCTCCGTGTGCTGTGCGATGTCAGTGCGCGTTAAAGAACCCCAGGTGGTCGAAACTTCCGGAGCCCTCCACTACAGCGAATCATATCCTGGTTTTGGACGTAACACCGCAGAAATCAATCAGCTCTTATGTGTCTGTAAAGTCAGGGAGCAGGACAACCCGCAGCCCTGGAAGAACATCCCTGTGATTTATCGGTTATGACGAAAGCTATTTCTCGTTTTCTCGTAGCGTACGATATGAAAGCAACGGTTTCGCTTAGCACGCCCTCTCGGTCTCTCTCTCGCTCGCTCTTGATTCACGCGTTATGGCTGGCTTAACAATCGTTTGATCTTGACAAGATCATAACCACTGAGAATTTTTGATGTTTTTCAAAGGGCAAAGGTGCGATGCTAGCGCTGTCTTGTTAGCCGTTGAAGAGCAGAAGAGACAGTTTTTTGACATGAGGTGCAACAAAACCGTAACAGCTTCATTGGCCAGCACTTACTATTCCAATTGATTTTGTGGGAACCACTCAGCAGCCCAATGAACTAAATACTGGTGCAAATTTCTTTAGTTAACGTAACCATCCGGCACTCTGCGTTTTACTATTCTTCTTATTGGACTACTTATCTCCGTCAGCAAAGGCAGCGGTGTCAGTTGCGGATGGATTTGTTCGTCCGGTTCCTACATGGAATGTGCTTGTGACTTTAGAATATTTTGGCAGCAATTTTCTGTATAGTAATTCTCCCCAACATAGCCATCTGAGACAGCAAGTGAGAAACATAAAAGCCGGAGTACGTCTATACATTCTTGAGGATTACTCGAAAAGAGTGACATTTCAACGCAAGAAAAAGCTCAAGAGGACAAGTAACACAAGATAATGTATCGGTTATTGAAAAATGGTTAGGGTGTGTCAATTCGAATAACGTGGAGAAACATGAATGACCGTCTCCGCTTTCTGCCTTCAAAACCGTTAAAAAATAACTTTGTCGAACAACTACCACGATCGGTACCACATGCGTTCCTCATTCTTTTATCCCCATGTGCATCACAGTAGCGAAATAAACAAACAGTTATCAGCGATAGATGTGGCGGTAAGTGTCTAGGGTCAATGCTCTTCGATGCACCGTGCGCAGGGAGTTCGCCATGAAGCTGCGCGACCCCAACTCTGAGCTGAGCTTCCACATGGTCCCGGGTGACCTTGTCGCCTTCAACAACCGCCGCGTCCTCCACGGAAGGACGAGCTTCGACCCAACCAAGGTCACCAGGTACGTGCTTAGTGCACTTGTCCATACAGCAGCACCTGCGATTTATTGATACTATACGTACATTTCGCAATAATTTGAATTATTTCGCGGAGCTCTTCTCGGTGATTTGTGCTTCCCCGCACTTTGATGTCGGTATAAATAAGCGACGGTTTGTCGGCGTTCATGTAGTGCGAAAGTCGGTGATCGGTAACCACCATAGTTAGGTTAGTCTTTGAACGGCAGTCAGTGTAGTCGAGCAATATTTACGCGGCAATGCGCTGACGCTGCTCCCTTTCCGGCGCTCGGCGCAGCGACATATATTCTGCTTCATAATGGGTGGAACGTAGACGCGCAGGCAGAAAGACAATAAATATAGTCCGCCTAATGAGTGCACCTTGGAAAGTCTCTGCTACGAAAATGTCATAGCGTCTGCGCAGAATGGACCTTTCTTCATGTAGGGAAAAGCGCCAGCAATGGGGATCGCCGAAGCCTCCGCAATCTTTTACCCCTCCGCAGCAAAGCATCCGGGGAATGATAACGCTGCATAATTAGGGACGATGGTGCACTAAGTGTCACGCATGTCGTCGCGCGCTGGCCACCAAAAACGACGAAGCGTTACGTCACGTCCCGCAGCGCATGCCCAGCTCAACTTTATGAAAGAGGTCCATTTTGTTGCACTTTGCGTTGTTCAGACAATTGTTTAAAACTTGCAACATATGTGGCAATCCTTCCTCCTACCAAGGCGAATAAGAAACATGTAGGACTACTGTAATAGTGGTATTATGTTGAAAACAAAGACAGTGCTATAGACCAGACGTTCGAGCTTTCCCACATATTTGCAACACTTTCGCCGCTTACTGTATAGGTATAACGATTCTAAATGTAGGCAATGCGGTGAAATTTCGCTGAAAGGTATTTGCTTTGGGCCATTTTGACGCGGGATAAACTGTTTCGCCGGGGTGGTCTAGTGGTTATGGTTCTCGGTTACTGACCCGAAGGACGCGGGTTCGAACCCGTCCGCGGCGGTCGCATTTTCGATGGAGGCGAAATGCCATAGAGGACCGTGTACTTTGCGATATCAGCGCACGTCAAGAACCTATAGGTGGTAAGAATCTTCCGGAGCCCTCCTCTACAGCTTTTCTCTCCTTTCTACTCTTTCATTTCCTTTCCCTTTCTCCCACGGACACTGCGCCGTACTCCCGAGATGGGCTGGAAAGAATAGCATCCGTTCCTTAACCGGATCGCAGTTATTATCGTTGTAAACTGCATGATGTTTTGCCAGTAGCGGCGGGTTATTTTCTATCAGATTATGACGGCATGCGCATGCACTGTAGAAGCACAAGTGTTAGAAACGTTAGTCATGTCTTTACGTATTTTTGAGCCGTGTTCTATCCTGGACGCTGTCAAATTCCGCTTCATTGTAAAATTTTGTAATAGTAGCATTTTAAGACGGTGCGGAAGGCTGTAGGAACCGTCTGGGCCAATCAGCTGACAAGAAGGCGAATTTTACAAAATGACGGAATTTGACAGTGTTCAGGATGGCACCCCTGGAGAGGTAATTTAAGAACGTTCGGAAGATTTTTTTATCGTTGTAACTTACTAGGTCTTTGAGATGACTACCATGCTCACAGAATCAGACTCGGCGGGCACACATTGAATGATACCAAATAAAATGCGCAATCGCTTTATGTAACCATGTAATGTCGCCACGTCTCTAGCCTCTAAAGGTAAAGTAGGTTCTGGCGCATTATATGAGCCAATATTATGCCGATAGGACACGAATTGAAGGTGGTACAAACAAGAGTATGTACACTACGTAGCCCTAAATTTTCGCAATTCAATCCGTGAGTACCGCACATTCCTAATTGTAGGGAAAATCATAAAAAGAACGCTTATAGTTAATAGCGTTTAGCTACAACCTGTACGTATTGATGCCCGCGTGCTGTGCGATGTCAGTGCACGTTAAAGAACCCCAGGAGACCTCCACTACGGCGTCTCTCATAATCAGAGCTGGTTTTGGGACGTTAAACCCCACAAATCAAAATACAACCTGTACGTATGTTCTTTTTTCTTTCACGTTCCATACCTAAATTCATCTAAGTAGCCCGGAACAATGGACATGTATCACATACATACTTCGTAAGCTCTGCTTTCTTGGTGCAATGACTGATTAGAGCTTACAGAGCATCTAATTTTGACGTCTCAAGATCTGAAGCCACGCATCAACGATGACAATCATCTTTTTGTGGAGCTGCTCTTCAGCATTTTATGTGAAGCTAACACCGGCCACCTTGCATAACGTGTGACTAGTGCAGTGTTTGTTTACGAGGTGCCGCTTCTCTTGTATGATTGCTTGTTTTTTGGCTCTGTTTGCAGGCACCTCGAAGGCTGCTACGCCGACATCGACGAAGTGTTCACAAAGTACCGGGCCATGCACTCATCGAGGTCATGATTTAAACTGTACACAAGCTCATCATCCACATCTACATCAGCGGCGTCCTTCGCAATTGCCATTGGGACCTTCATCCTCAATGGCGAAGACGACGTTGACGCATTTTTCAAGATTTTAGCCGAATTGGTTGCACGTTTCTGCTCGTACTAACTGAGATTATAGCGGGGGTCCCCCTGACCCAGGTCGCGCTGATTGAGCGGGTAAAAAGAAAGGAGGTTTCACGAGCCTAAGATGACGAAAAAAATTTGTCGTTTCATCAAGACTAACCCACATTTTCGATATCTTTTTTTTTCTAATATATGATGTCTGCTGGATTGTAGCACCGGTACGTGTGTTATCACTCCAAAGGCAGTAGATAAAACCCTTGGTATTCAGTATTTTCTGAGAAGAAAATAACCGTGTATTTGTTACTAAATGCTGTTGCGGGTTTTTACATCCATTTTCTTTTATCTGAATTTGCTGTTTAAGCTTTGACGTTCGGAGATTGAGGCAAATGAAAATGGAATATATGTAATATTGTGTTTGTCCTAACAAGCTTGTATTTGAGTTTACGCGCAACGTCAACGTGTCTTGTATATATACGATACTCAGTGTTATGGCGGACGGTCAAGTGAAGTTGTACTTTCATTTTTCGAATTATGCCGAAGAGAAAAACCTACTTTCCGATATGTCTATGTTGCTTTATACCTGATATTTATCTCGCTGGATGAAGACAAAGCTGACTAAGCGCCTGCAATAAGCGTCATCTCATCATAACTTACGATGAGACGACTCACTGTGAGGATATTATACGAAATACCACTCTCCCAAGGACAGCGTGGCTTCCCCCTCCTCCAAGAAGAGAGAGAGATTCATTGATGAAACACAATTTTTTCGTTTTGGTCTAGCGATTTTACCCAGATCAACGCCTTTACGGTGTCGCTTTATTGCCGCAACTTATCCCAGACATAAGGTCTCAAACTCCTTCACACTGTGGTCGCTTTACTTGGGGAACTTACTTCGGACACCTGGCTATCATACCAAAGGGCGAGGCTGACTTTAGACATTCCCCAACGAATACGCATTGTTACACGAGTTCCACTATAATAGGATAAATCTTTAGAATATCGAGAAAGCTGTAGTTCCGTAAGACCAAGCAACTTCCATGTGCCGCGGCAAGTATTTTTGCTTTTTTTATATTGCAGCACTAGTCGCGGTAAAGACCTCGAGGCACAGTAAGACTGCCAGCACAATCTCTACTGCGGCTGCTATTGTACGTCCCTGAGCGCCCCCAGTTTAAGTAGCCTCTGCGTTGCAAGGCTTGATGGAAGCCATGTTGAAAGACACCATTTGCCGGCAAGCGCACCTGGATGGGCCTTCTGACTATCGGCGTGGGAACGCGAAACACTTCCAATAATCACAAGCTGAAAGGCTTTTAGGGTTTGAGGGTGAAGAAATACAAGGGCAGTTCCAGTTCGTGCACTCCTCATTTTGTCCTTGCCTCTCTTCGCGCTCAAAGCCTAAAAGCATATGAACAGGTCCACAGTACTACTCAAGTTGGAAGACACTGCAGGGTCCATAAAGCCTGCTCCCTCGAGGAACCTGACATTACTTTAAATCACGCATGTATACTTCGTTTCAGGAAAAGAAAAAGCTCGAATCGATGTAGTAAACATTCGCACTGATTATTTAGGTTGAAGACTAGATGACTTAGCGCTCAGCTGTTTTAACAGCTATTGCGGTACGTTGGGCTTCTTTGTGGTTGATGATAACATCCAGTGGTATGGCGCGTCTAAGATTGGACAAAGCGACGGGCACAGGAACGCTCACACAGAGCTGTGTGTCCGTTCCTGTGTCCTTCGTTTTGTCCCATCTTAGGCGCGCCATACCACTGGATGTTTTTAACAAGCCCGCGTAGTAGACATGTGGCAGATGCAGCCCAGCTCAACACAAATCGCGGCGTTTTGATGCATTAATTGAGCTCGAAATCCAGAAAAGCAGTAAAAAGATATGGCTACGTCCCGAGGCAGCTGAAGGAGGCGTCAGACGTCTTCGGCCAGTCCGAGGCTGGTTGGAGCCGTGGTCAACATGAAGGGAAGGGTGATAAAACGGCATGAGAGGCAAACCTCCTGATGGAAATTTGTTCCTCAAGATGCATATTAACGTTTTATAGCGAATGAAACGTGCCTCAAGTGTTCAGCTCCTATGTCAATATGAGATGCTCGACAGCCTACGGGTATACCAGGCATTGTTTGTCAGCTATCTACGCAACAGCGCCCCTGTGCTTTCAAGCGTATATGTAACGTGCACTCGTATGTTGGAGAGCCTTCAAGCGCGAGCGCGCTGACAACGTGCCCAGGTCTTCCGCGATGTACTACAACATCCGGCACCATAGAAGAGCCACGGACCTTTCCTTACTACAGCTCTTGTGAGCCTCTTCGACTGCTGACCCGACGTGAGCACCATTCCTTGTCTTCGCTTCAAAGGAACCGACCAGGATGCAGATTATAAGATGCCGTGACAGCCACGGGCGCGTCATCCCTGCAGACTTTGCACCCGCCGTCATCCGTGGAATGACACCGTAGACACCGTTTAAGCCGTTAGTGTGCCTTCAAATGCCTGGTGTTTCGAAGAAGTCACGTGCTCCTTACGCTGCCCTCTAGCAACTCGCCTTGGCGCATTTGTGCGACCTCAACGAGAACTCTACACACATATACACCGATGGATCTGGGACTGCGTGCGCCTCAACTGCGCCCATTGTGACCCCTCAGCTGACTACTTCTCCACAATACAAACTGGACCAGCAGTCATCCTCGACAGCCGCAGAAAGTTGTTGCTATACGGGAAGCTGTGTGGTTTCTGTCCAGCCAACAACCACGAAAATGGACGGTGCTTTCCGACGCAAAATCCGCACTTCAAGCCGTTGATTCGTGTTCCCGAAGGGGCCAATATTACATGTTAGTTTTAGACACCATACAGGCATTTGGTTTCGTGCAGAGGAATGGTCACTCTGTTACATTTCATCGGGTAGCTGGACACTGCGGCTTAGAAGCCAACGAGTTGGCTGCCGCTGAAGCACGAAGCGCTGTGAACAACATCCACGTAGAGTTAAAAATACCGTACTCGCGAAGTGATCTGAACTCTTTGTTGAGATCGCGCATGCGAGGTTACCGCTATAAGCGGGCACAAGAAACAGACCTTGACAGGGCTTTCCGCCTTCCGGATAAAATCGACCGAAGGCGTGATAACACGCTCCACCGGATTCGTCGGCGTCGCCTTCACTCGACGCTACGCGCACCTCACCGGTCGTGCGGACAGCTCGAGCTGGGAACGCTGCCAAGTATTCGAATCGTTACAGCACATATTCAGCGACTGGCCTCTGTACGGGACACTGCGAAAGACGTTGGCTTCTGCGCTGGAAGGCATCCGAGTGAGAACATTAAGTGAAAGAAGTATCTTGGCCGCAATTTCCGAAAAGAGTGTTTCTGCAGTGCCACTAAATCAGTTAATTTCTTGAAGAATACCGGGCTAGATGACAGACTTTAAAGGCACTGTGTGTCGTGACTGTGCATACACATAACTTTTTCCTGTCCCCATCATCATAGTTCATCCATCTTTTTTTCCCCTTTTCCCTTTCCCGTCTGTGCGGAGTAGCAGGCCAGAGTGTACTTACTTAGGCCGACCTCTCGGCCTTCCCATTTCTCTCTCTCTCTCTGTCGAAAGCCTTCTTGGTGAGCCATGAAACGCTGCTCCAGAGCCCCGCCATGGTGGTCTAGGGGCTATGGTAGTCGGCTACTGATCCGAAGGCTGCGGGACCGAATCATTGCCGTGGCGGCTGCATTCCGATGGAGGAGAAATGTTGAGGTCTCTGTGCGATGGTAGCGAACTTGAAAGAACCACAGGTGGTCGAAATTTCTGGAGCTCTCCACTACGGCGTCTCTCAATCAAATCGTGGTTTTTGGGTCGTAAAACCCCAAAAATCAATTAATCTGGTGACCGGACTTCGAAATACTGGATTAAAACGAATAGCACGTGAAAACGACACCCGTCGTGTGATAGACAATAAATCTGCAGCGACAATAAAATGCAGTGCCTGCAAGATGAATACCTAGATGCTTCGATGTTATGTAATTCTACCGGTGTCTTCCAGCATTTTCATACTAAAAAAAATAAGGAAACGCAGTTTTCTTCCTAAGCAGAAACACCGTTTCGTCATAAGGCAACTGCCACCAAATGATGACTGCACAGGAGAACGGGAACGCGGCATGCACTTTCCGCAAAAGTCGACTCTCAGATATATAAGTTTCTGAAGGTATCGAATATCAGCCCTCCCCATGTTATTTGCATGGCCGAACAAGGATCGTGTCCGGAACAAACGCTTTTACGAGGGCATCTGTCTACTTCGTCCTCTGTTGACCACTTCAAGTCTCGCGTGAACGTCTCTTCTGTTCGCCGACAGGAAGATATGCGTAATCCTTTCGGATTAGTGATACAAACGTAGCTGCAAACATAAACCTAATGTTCAAAAGAATACTTTGACATGTACTGCGTATCATCTGGTGTATGAAGCAGCTTCTCCCATCTTGAACAACTGAGCAAGAGACTTTGCAGCCACGGGGTAATATTGGCTAACTCAAAACAGGGCAAGTGTACACCGGAACCTAGTAGCACATGTTGTTGGGCTAGTTGGTTCATACCGTGCAAAAAGGTAAAGGCGAAACGCCAGCAGAAGAAACAGGAGGAACAAGAAGATATCGAAACCTGGCACCTCTTTCCTGTGCTTACGTCCCGTGGTGAGCGTCGTCGTTCCAGTCTGCCCGGACGTTGAAGGGACATTCGTCTTGTTGGTGAGCTTTCTTTATGGGAGCGGCTGGGTAGCCGACTCAGGAGAGGGAGAGAAAAAATGAAAGGAAATTATTTACTGACGGCCACGCATAATGTCACACGCCTATCCCAGCAGAGGTAACAACATTATTACGATACAATGTATTTATATGTATGCCCTGCACATTTTACAAGCTGTGCCAAGACTCGTACAGTGTGCAGAATGGCTACATAGTGTCACTTGTCAAAACAGTGATGCCTGACGGACAAAAGTGATG
The DNA here is from genome assembly GCA_013339685.2 of Hyalomma asiaticum. Classification (NCBI taxonomy): domain Eukaryota; kingdom Metazoa; phylum Arthropoda; class Arachnida; order Ixodida; family Ixodidae; genus Hyalomma; species Hyalomma asiaticum. The sequence goes on along the minus strand of CM023483.1, from coordinate 121,162,182 downwards.
TTAGATATTTCTCTAGACACTAATGTTGAAGAGCGCGAAGTGGGGTCAGTACGACGCGAAGGCAACTGGTAAGGAATGAGTTTAGAATTGAGCTGAATCTTTATTTTAATTAGCAGTACACGAAGGCTGGCGGGAGCGAAAGCTGCACTAAAGCAGTTTGGCTAGCTCCCACTACTTACAGAAGGCCAACAAAAGCAGTAGGACCAATCGACCACTGTTCGCAGGCTGCGATAACGCCTACGTCTTATTTTTCTAGCTCCATCGCAGTCCGTGTGTCACCGTAAGGACCATCACTAATCAGCGTTTTCTTTTTCAGACTTGCTACTCCAATCACGAAAAAGTATTACAAATTCTTATAATTCATATTCTATGAGGAACACTGCCAGTTTACTTCAGAAAATTTCTTATAGCGTTTCTACCTGTATAGCACTGCATAATATTTATTCGTCGAGTTAGCTGCCATGTGCCATCTCTTTGGTCGTTTTCGTACGTCGGTCAAGTAAATGGATATGGTGTTTATGAACTGTTCCTTTAGGAAAATGTATTTTAATTTGTTGCGGAAGTACCCTACTTCACTACGTAATTACGCTTTTTTCTTCTATGTTTGAAAGAAGGGTATATGCAGCGAAAAACTATTCCGTTTTCTATGTATTTCGTAGCAGACGTTAACGCCCAACATTCGTAGAAGCCTTCCAGTGACATGTCTACGCACTTGTTTGTCACGCTACGCGAGGAAAACCGCAAGAACACCCCGACGCATAATGAAACACGCATACTGCTTATTGAATAATTAGACGTTATACAAGGGACTAAGCGTTTTCACATTCTGCATCTTTGCCGTCTTGAGATTTTGCTGCTCGACCGAAACTTTTGTTATGCGCCAATATCACTTATCTTTCGTGCGACGTCACAAAACAGCCCGAAATGCAGTGCCGTGTACGCATTTAAACACCGCACCGACGCGTGGAACACAACGAACTTCTTCGAAATTGCCGAGGAGCTTTCCAACCAGAAAAAAATAAAAAAAAGGCATTTGCAGGCCGTCAATTGTTCTGTCTCCGGCTACTTATAGCTGTCGAAGATAGTAGATTTACTTGATTAAAGCAAGTATTTTTTCGCACTGTGATACAGCGCTGTCAAATCGTTTCTACGGTTATGCAAACCCTCCTTCGTGGGACGTGCTGGATCTTTCAACGTATCGTTGCAAGCCACCTCCAGATAAGCGAGAAAAGGAGACATAGGCGGCGTTCCTCGTTCGCACCACGAGCTCGGGCCAAGTGAATCTCTCTCCACTTTAGAGCACCCGTCGACTTATGTCATCGTGCTAAACAACGAAAGCATCTTACAGCTGTCAACGTTATTCGCTATACAGACCAGAACTGACAGAGGGGGTACCTGCTCCCATAAACAAAAAGACTATTTGGTTTGGCTCTTCGCACATTTTCGCTGTTTACGTCCGCGCTTGTGTCGACGGTGCCACAAATTTGACGTAAGACACAATAGAATATGAACAGAACCGAATATGTTGGCGTTATTATAGGAGCAGTGCTGAATGGAGCAACTCCACTGGCAACCTCTATCCGGATGCCAACAACCTATATGGCTGAGTGCGTGCTATTTATGTAGGCTGCTCATTATATTCTAGGAATCTCGTAGTAAATGAGTCGCAGAAAACAAACGAGCAACCGTCGACTGCGGCACACATATTTGTACCGCAATCGATCATTGCTCATTTGTTCTCTCTATACTTGGAGTGAACTATCGATAGTGGCCTTTCTATTTATTTATTGCAAGTATTTCATTTTATTGCGTTTCAGTTTGCAGAGTTTTCATTACCTCGCTCATTTATGCATATACGTGTACGTTACCATATGTATGGCTTAGGCTTAGTTTGCCATTTTCTTATTTAACTCTGCAAGTGTCCCAACAATTCCGCACATTTCTGATTGATACAACAAGTGGCAATATGTTACCATTTTCGTCGGTACGTGCTTTGAATGTGCAGGTACGTGCTCCTTGCATAGCTGCGAGAACCATGGAAGAAGAAAAAAAAAGCCGACTGAATTTGTTTATTCAGTAATAATTACTCGCGATGTGTCATCTGGAATTTGACACAGGTTAATGTGTGACAAGTTGAAACGTTTATGATCATGCGTACTTCCGTTGTACACCCTCTCGAATTGATTATTGAACGCTTTTTTTCTACCTTTTAAAGATTCGGGCACCAAATGTCTTGTCGTATTGCCTGTGCATGACGCACCTATTCAAACACGTCGACGATAAATGTTTATCATTGTGCGCACGTGTGTGCGGCTCCCTCAATGGACAATCAAATGTGGGGAAATGTAAATTGATCTGTCACTCGTCAAGTCGTTTTAAGTTAGTACACTCCGATGTCAATAAAGCATGAAATTATTCACGAAGATATCTCATGGTGTGTCTTTATCGTTTTTCTTCTTTTGCCGCAGATAGCATGCTGCACGCTTTACTTTAAGTGCGAACTGCAGCTGCACACACTGATGCATCCAGTACATTCTTGCTGCTTTTATGACATCATGCCGCAGCAGTGAGTGTTCTGCTTTGCGCTCACAAATTAATGAGTAGTAACCCGGAGCACTTCAGGGACCATGAATAGTAACCCCTGATCCCTGAAGTGCTCCGCATTTCAGGGGTCAGGGGTTACTACTCATTAAAAAATATGATTTAAAAAAAGGCTGAGCTGACGTTTAAAGACAAGTCGATATGCATACGCGTGTTTGAGGAAATCTTTATTTTGTGTTAAGTGCAGCTGACCTTCATGCGGTGAAATCTGATTCGTCATTTGTCACTCTGAGTGTCACGTTAAGGGCGTTTTGTCTCATATTTTCGACTCAGTTTTGTTCAACTCGTTCAATGAGCACAAAACATTGAGCAAGCGCTTCATCTTTATTTGTTTCCTTCGTTCTCTTTCCCTACACCGACGGCACGTACGTACACTGTGGGCTTAAATAAGGGCGGTTTGGCGAAGTGATCGAAGCTACGGCGAGATTTAGCAAAAGGAGACTCAACTCCGTTAGACTATGTACATAGCGAATCGGTCTTGCGCCTTTTCCTGCCACCTAGTTAACAGACAGACAGACAGACAGACAGACAGACAGACAGACAGACAGACAGACAGACAGACAGAGAACGTTATTCATGTCGTGAGGAAGGCTACCTACCGCTCAAGGCGGTAGAGCAGCGGGCCGCTCCCACGTCGGGATGGGTATAGGACGAGCCTCATCTGGACAGCCCTGAGTTGATATAGAAGGTCCGAGCTCTCGTACGTTGAGAAACCTGTAATTAGGAGCCCTGCCAGAGCATGTGGTCTAACGTACGTTGAACGTATGTCTAACGTACGCATATGTTCTAACGTGAAAGAGAGAGAGAATAAATTTTAATGCCACAAAGCACTAGGTGAATCACCGCGGGCGGGGCCAATCTCGCAGGGCAACGCCGGCCACAGCAGCTCGCTGGGTCTCACCGAGGGTTACCAGCTGGCTTTCAAAGGTCAGTGCAGCAAGTGGCGCCTCCCAACATCACGCACATTGTGTCCGTGCGGAGTTGACCGGGAGTGGTCTCTGCGGGCAAATGTGTGTGACGTGCGGTAGTATAGTGAAGTGCCTCCGCAACAAGGTCACGCGTTTGCATCTGCCAGGATACATTGTGTGTAGCTTCTGTAAGATGGAATAAGTGTTTGTAAGCGACGCCGGTCACACTCTTTCTGAGTGTTTAACATTTTACGATGCGCTTATCCAAGCGCTGTCGCTCTAACATGCTGTGCCGTATCGCCTTGTCTGCAGGCAGGATCTCTGAGGAGTATGTCTCCCCTGTGGTTTGTTGGTGCAGAACTTGGCCTCTAAGTTCTCGAGTAAAACACTTCTTTGACCTCCTGGCCCCTACGGGTAGGGGACCACACCAAATCATGATCGAGGTGTTCAAGAAGTTCCGGCCGATTTCGGATGTAGTTGACCCTAAGGTACATGCCAACGTTACTAGATTAACGTTGGTTAGATGCGCCACGCCGCCGCGATTCCGAGACTACATATGACTGCATTGTTCGTGTGCGAACCGGAATTTCAAGAGAGATATCGCCTTCTCCCGCTGTTGCATTGGATGACGCCACACCTGTGGTGGAGTTCAGAACATTCTCTGTTTCGATGACGGCAAGAGCATACGCTGTAGGCCGCCCTGTCTATTTTGGATAGCGGCTGACATCGGTATCATAAACATGCCGTCTCTTCTTGAGGCTCTGTAGTCTGCGTACTCTGGCAGTGCGTCTTTTAGCACGGTGAACAGAATGCGTATTTTGTGATGTGGCTTTTACTATAATGCATGAGCCAAGATTTGGCGTTACCCTGTCGCTGACCTACGAACAGTATTGTGGTGTGATCTGCAAACCTAATCCCTGTAAAAGCGATCGCCCTTGAGGAAACCGACCCATGTACAACAAGCATTGTGCTAGATGTGCACTGTGTGAATGACACTACAAGCGAACAGGAGCGGTGTAGGCAATAGCTGATTCTGTAAGTATACTGTACGCTGCCTTTGCAGAAAGTGCAGCAGCGTCGCGAAAAACGTGCCTCAGAGCTTGAGGTAGACTATTCACTCCTGCTGATACCGCGCTTACACCAATAAGCAAGCATGAATGCTGACCTGGTAGCCACGGTTGTCTCCCGACGTTTTTATTGCTGATTCTCATTTTGCGGGAAAAAAAAAAAATTATCAGCCGCACGCTGTCGAACAGTTCATTGACTTCGGGAGGAGACGTTCCCGAGCCTGACTCGTCCCTCACCTGTTTAATTCTATCAGCTTTATTCTGTATGCAGTTCGAGCGTTGAAAGACTGTCATTGATGCTTTGTTAGGTAACTAGACCCGAGCGCAGCGCAGTTATTGACTTACAAGATCGGTCAACATCTACAGTAAATTACAACCGCCAGACTCCCGGTTGCAAATATTGTTCACATTGACAATACCAAAAAAGTGTTCATGTTGCATTACCGCGGCTATTTCCTTTTTCAGTGTATCTTTTTGTGCTTGTTTTTTTTACAGCACTGCGCTTTGTCTGTAGTGAAATTAAAATGTGTAAGACTAAAACATCTCAATTACTTAAATTTCATTTTTCGTAGGAAAGAGTGACACAGTTTGGTTTTTCTATCCCATGCTTAATTTTCTGCCTTAAAATGCAGACCACGAACGCAAGAGTGTTAGTCATAAGCGGTAAGTTACAGTTTATAAATAAACTAACGCTAACAACCTGGCGCTACCTTTGTAACCTGCACACTGTCACGAAGTTTTAAAGAGGCCCTGCAATACTTCTTTAACTAAATCTGGAAACGGTGCCCATAAATCATGGAGGCTCGCTCCTATGAACACGTAAACGAAATGTTGGTGGGGTACACGCACCATGCAGTGCGCAAAATTACTTCAGGTACGGCTGGAAACTGTCTGTTTTTCTTTTAACATATGACGTCACAGGGAACGTTGACTTCGTCTCTTAAGCCAGAACTAGCCTTGGTCATTTCACGAACGCGGAAGAATCCACGGGAATAGCTTATTTGTTCACTTTGAGTTCAACAAATAAAAGGCACGTCAGTGTCTTCCTTTCAGAACAAGAACAAAAGGAAAGTGAAGCGACTAACGATATTGTAGTTATTTCTGGAGTTTGAAAAGCCCGATACGATTATGGGACATGCCGTAGCGTGCATTTCCGGAAATTTCGACCACCTGGAGTTCTTCAAAATTTCGCCTCCATCGAAACGCCTCCGCCATGGCCGGGATTCGATCCCACGACCTTCCAGTCAGCAACTGAGTGCCATAGCCGCCAGACCATCGTGGCGAGGGCTAAATGAAGCATGTAGTCGGTGCTACTTGTGGTTGTGACGTCATTTGTCGAAAGGAGAGCAGGAAATTTCCAGCCATATTTGAAACCAAATTGCCAATTCCCGGTGCATGCAGCGCGCTATTATTTGGTCCACATGTTCACAGGAGTCTCCATGACCAATGGGCACTGTTCTCAAACTATGTTCCAAAAGTGTTGCAGGGCTCCTTTAAAGCATACTCTGGTTGTTACAGAGTCATCAGCGCTCGGCATGCGGGATCGTACACATACTGCTTGGTGTTGCTAAAGTGTCGGATAAGGTTCACTGAACGCAGCCATTTGTCCAAAGCACTGAAGCTCTTATTCACCCAAGGCCAGTTTTGGTATGTATCTTGAAAGGCACCTCTCCGTAACTGCATGTTACGCTATCGCTTCCTGACTGCTTACTGCGCCACACCGGCGCACTTCCCGAACATCGCGCGTTCAAATGCAGATGGTCGGCTTCGCCGCAGGACGAAGCTTACTCCGGAGAAGTAACCTTTACAGTTCTCGGGTGGTTTGGGGATGGTGGTGGCGCAGCTAGGCGAAGGTTATCTGGAAAGCGTGCTTTGTACTTTTGAAGTTCAAAGTCACATTGACACAATCATTAACACAATCACATTGACACAATCAGTCACAATCATGTCACATTCTCACCACAGTCCTGTGGGCTTTTTCTGCATAAGATGTTTGCACATTATTTCGCAGCAGGAATCATCGTCAAGGTGCCTCTTATGGGTTGTCATTATTTACTGTGCGCTAGATTGTGCTTCATGGCAGTAAAGATGAAGGTCCATTTCACTATTCACTGGTCACTGCCGACGCTCTTCTGTCGATCTCATCCAGGGCAGCGTCGACGGTCACAGTGACGCTGGCGTCGAGCACCGCGTCACAGCTGCCCGAGGACAGCTCGTTTTGCCCTGCGCAAGTTGCTGCGAGCGCTGCGTCGCGCCGACATATGTCGCTCCCTTGCGTACTTATAGCATCGCCCCAGCAGCTGAAGCGCTGAGTGAAACCTTGTTGTAACTGCCGATGTTTGTCAGCCACCATGTCTTCGGTGTTTCAGCAATTTATTAACAGCGGCGCTGTTTAAGCCCGAGGTTGAAATGTACGCAGTGGCGTTCGCAGTTAACATTACAGCTGTCACGCAGAAAGAAAAAGCGGGCAGTTTCTTGTCCTTGAGCCACTACATACGCTGCTACACAATAATTATTATGCGATTACACTTTGCCCGAGCTCCCACAGGCGTTGAACTGGCTTTAGTATATCTATTTTTTTTGTTCCAATGCCGTAATGGCTCTATTGGGCCTTACATAAGGAGTGATTTAAAGTGAATAGACGCAAAACAAACCGCAAACAAGAGCAACAACGGAAAGACAACAAAAAAAAAACGAGCCGTACAAATGAGGAACTCCAGCTAAAATGCAGTTGCAAATCATCAAACACATTGATGGTCAATGCAGAACATTTCGTTAAGCATACACTTAAACACGCGATAAGTGCATGTTGACCAAGAGGGGGGAAACACAGCAGCAGATCACGAATGGAACATATTATAAACACGTTATAACCGCATTGAAAAAAAAAACGCATTAACAAAGCGCATACAAAACTGAAGATGGAACGAAGGCAGCAAGGTTCTTTCTCCTTATCAAATAGCCTAACAGCGCCAAGTGAAAGAGTGAAGGTTCTGACACCTCGACGATGCCAGTGGAAACGAGTTCCAGTCATGTATACACAATACTAGACGCAAATTTTATACTTCTTCCAGAAAAAATACGGGTTACTTTATGCATATGGTCGAGACAAGTTGAGGTATGATGAGCTGGGACGATGAGCGACTGTGCGAACGATCAGTTGGCGTCATAAAGTGAACGAATGAACAATCGAGCATGTCGCTTGTGAACTGCAAGTGGTAGCCAGCTTATTTTCCTTTAGTAATGAAACGCTTGTGAAACGCGAGTGGAAATAAACCGAGCGGCTTTATATTGTTCCTTCAGAGCACGTTGCAAGACCTATAAGGTGTGGATTGTATATGATATAAGCATATTCTAAAGAGGGTCGAATAAATTATTTCAATGCGTGCAGTCCAGTATTCTTATTTTCCAAATGCAAGCGTCGTTTAAAGAAGCCGAGTTTCTTGAAAGCTTTGTTAACAGTATCAATATGAACAGTCCAGCTTAAATCAGAAATTGTTATGACGCTCAGGTACCTCATGGATATGGCTTCTTCAATTGCTGGTTCATGTATTTTATAAAAGTTAAGAGCTCGCAAAAAATATATTAATAGCGTTTCAATGTTTGCTTTCTTCAACATTAATTTCCATCTGGCGATCACTGCACCATTGTTCTAACCTCAAAAGATGAAACCGTAGTTCTGCGACGTCGACTGTGCAACTTATTTTTTTATATAAATTACACAATGATCTGTGAAAAAAAAAACAGGCCTGCGCGGAATCGCAGGACAGTGACAGCGTCAGCTGGAGCAGCGACCTTAGAGACCATTGTAAACACTTGGGGATATGGCCAAACGATCGGGCCATCAGGTATATCGAAGAGCCAAGTCAGGTTGCTGTCGGGCTGCGCACGTCGCCTGTCGCGTGACGCATGATACGATACGACAAAACTGCTTCACGAGGCAGCGCGTCGTAATAATTATGACGGAAAAGTTGGAGAATATCGTTTCATAATGATAATGTTGATAATGCCTCTGTAATGGGTGCAAAGCTACATACCATGCACCCCTGTGTTCTTTCAAATGATTCCTCGCACTCGTTATGCAATCCACTTTCCGCGACGCGTAGAGGTGTATTACTATTCTACAACGTGACATTACGTTTGTAAATGCGATTCCTCGGCAGACGTCATACCCTTATAGGTCTTTTAGCGATGATTCTTCAACCACAGGCGTAGTTCAGTGGTATAATGCTCGACTGCCAAGCAGAAGGACTTCGGTCAGAATCCTCCCGTGTCATGGTTTTTTTTTTTTTTTGCTAAAATTAGCGTGATAGTGGTTACGGACACCGGCGGCGGCGGCGGCGGCAGTGGATAACTACGGCACCAAAAACGGTCCTTGTTGTGATCTCATAACAGCTTACGCTGTAAAATAAACTGACGAACTTGTGTGAGATGGTATGCCATTAATAGACTAAAGGAGAAGGGGACCCAGTACACTGCCTTGCGACACCCGAGATGTTACCTCTATGTGGATCAGGCATGTAATCGTCAAGTTTGACACCGGCTGTTCAGAAATTCTTAGATCCACCCAGCCGCTTTCTCATCGATATCCAGGTTGCTTATTTTCAATATTAATCGGCTATGGGGAACGTACTCGAAAGCATTCGAAGAATCGACGAAAATGGCGCCTGTGTAGACGGACATATGTATACGACATGTGTGTAAATGTCACAGGTTCAAAAAGTTGTGCCTGACACGATAGTTTTTTTGTTTGTTTGTTTTCTTTTTGCGGAAACCACGCTGAGGACTAGGTAGTACGTTTCTAAGGCTGAGGTGACCTATCTTCTGAGATTGTACGATGAGGTCCAGTAATGATATTGAATTGTAACATTTGAGCTGGTTGATGTTGCCAGATTGTAGTGTTGGTACCACAAATGCTGGTTGCCAGTCGTCCGGTATGCAGCCATAGTCGACTCACTGCTGGAAGATAAATGCGAGCAGGTTAGCGTAATGATGACAAGTTAATTTGAGCAGTTAGTGCTGACGGCCATTAGTACCAGGACTGGTTCTAAGCGGAAGTCGGTTGGTACCGCTGCTCATTAGGAGGAAGTTCCTTGATGAATACTTCAGCAAAGTGCTTATTCAACATTTCAGCGGAGTGTTCTGCTGTTGAGATGCTGCTGTCTTCTTTCACGAATAACGGCTGACGATATTGAAAGAATTTTCGAGGGGGTGTTTTCGTAAGCTCAAGTGGGGTTTCGTCGAAATATTTGGCTTTAGCTTGGAGAATGACGCTTTTAGTCTGAGCAGAAATGTTTTCAAAGGCCGCCCAATATTGAAGACCATTTAAGCGGCTTGCTTTTCCATAAATCATTTTCTTATTGTTCAGGAAGCATTTCACGTCTCACCACCCTAACAAAGGATTGAAAACATGCAAATTTATGCCCTTGTAATTTTATTTTACGCCAGCCACATGGGGGAACAGTGGCTAGCGTTTAGGAGGTTTTGAGAGGGGGGGGGGGGGGCTCGCTGTAGGTTCGAGTTGTATACGACTACAGTAGTTGTAGCGCGCGAGTATTTGCGCACGCGCGCAGGGCAAAATTGTACAGGGACACGCGAATAATAGGCGCCCCCATCCCACACTTGCTCTGCTTCGCCGCATGGCACCTTTGCAATACGGCAAGGCTAGCCTTGCGAGTGCTGCAGAGGAATATGTCATCGCCATCATTCTTCGTCGAGATAAACACAACGCAGCAAACGGTAGGAAACAAAGGCGAGCCAAACATGGCGGCCTGTCCCCTCTCTTTAGTCCGTGGGTAGAGAAGAGGGTTCCACAGCATGTATTTTGGCCTTCCTAAAGGCCAGAGAATTGTTGGAACCGCTGTTCATTGTTGTGTTCTGTAGCAGCGGTGTTAGGGCTATTTCTCGGGAGATTTATGGCCATGTCCGTACAATCAGGAGGACTGGCGCGAAATAGGTTAGAAGGTATGATATTGTATGTTAAGACATTATTTATTTATTTATTTATTTATTTATTTGTTTGTTTGTTTGTTTGTTGCAGGAACGGAACGCAACCCCACAACAGTGATCATTCTGGGAAAAATACAAATATTTTTAACAATGAAAACCAACACAAGAAGGACCAAAACATAGCACCGAAAGACATGCAAGCAGATAATGTCATAAACGCAGGGGATCGCACAGAGGCTAAGAAACGAACATTATTTACAAGCAAGTATGTCACCTATGTGTTTCGTGATGAATCAGTGGATGAGGATGAATTGATGAGGACACACACTCCTCTTTTTTCGTCCTACTGCAGCGTACGCCTACAATACGGTCGCTTTTCTGGGCTCAGCAAGCCAGAAACACTGTTTTCATGCAAACAGAGACTCCGAAACTTTTTTTTTTTTTCGATAGTGGGGGGGAGCAGGCATTGTCGTCTTTGTATGTTGTGCTTATTATTTTTTTGTCCTCAGTGTTCGTCGATTCCTATTTATTTACATACTATTATTTTATTACTTAGTACGTTAATTGACATCGATTAATAACCAGTCAATTCATTTTAGCCGTACTAAATTTTACCTATATGCATCCTCGCTTATTTTACATTGGTACTCACTTTAAAAATGGTTGGGAATTTCGGAAGTACTGAAGACCTGCGCAGACCGTGCAATCCGCCTGGTCCAGTGCTTTTCAAAGCCCTGGACCACACAACAGCCAGCTTGAAAATTCTTGTCAAAAATTTGATTTCAGCGTAAATGGTCGGAAAGTGGTGGTGCCCTGCCCCCTCTGGAAGAATGTTAGTGGGGCGACCCCCGCCCCCCCCCCCCCGCTTCCGGAGTCCCAGCATGCAAATGAAGGGTCGTACGACAGAAGCTTACTTTTTTTAGCAATGTCAGCCGCGCCACGGAGTGGGTTATCACAAAGCCAACTTTGCCGCATTATGACACCGCTTAGCGGCAAAGCATGCTCAGTGCGGGGAGGGGCCGCTCGTTCTCGCATATTTTGTCCTTTCGTTAGAAACTTCAAATACTTCAAACGGGGATTGTTAGGCGCGAATCAAATTGAATAGCAAACACTGCTCAAAAGTTATTAGGAAGGTCAAATATTGGCGTGCCCCTATTCTCCCACACTTAAGCTTCACGAACAAGTATGCTACACCACACAGCAATCGTGCATGTGAGAAAGCTTAACTCAGAGGAGCAGATACCAACTGACGATGTTAAAAAACATCATAAAAGCTTATAACAGTGTAGTTGTTTAGGGTAACTATGGCGATATTTTGACGTCCGCTGATCTCAAAAAAAAATCAGTATATGTTGCTCTTGGTGCTCCAATTACGCGTGCAAAATTGTGCCGCTGTAAGTGATTTAGTTTTCCCGAAAACAAATTTTAAACATTCCTAGCGCAGCGGGGTCTCCGGATCAGGCCACTGAATGGCAGGTCACGTTGGTTTGAACGCAGCACAATCCCACACTCTACGTCGCCTACCAGGAAGGCTGCGCAGGCGAGCAAGTTGGCCCATTCATACAGACGACAAAGGACACTTCGGAGTTTTGCTTTCTTTCGCTTTCTTTCTTCCTTTCTTCTTTTTTTCTGAGCGGCGTTGTACCTAGCAGAGACTATGTGTGGGAGCTGGTGGGGTGCCGAAGTACACGGGGTTCGAAGGTTGCGAGAACCAAGCGATGAAGATCAAAATAGATGGGGAAAGGAGAGGAGCTTTAACAGTGCTCTTCGGGAGAAGTGGCTTTGTGCAGGTTGGTGTATATCCGTGCCTGTCTCCAGCCCTGGTGTGGCCGGGGACGCTTTTCACGTACGTCAACATTCACAAACCGCCGAAGAGCAGTTTCTCCTCGCAACGGGTGCCGTGTTTACGAGGGTGATGTTCTGCCGTCATTGTAGGCCGCAGCTATCCATTTCGGTTTCGACTCATGGTTATTCAGAATTATTTGCAGGTCTCTCGACATTTTCAACCAGCCTGGCAATGTCAGGACTGTTTCCAGACCACTTGAATAGCCTAATATATTGGCATGGTGGAAAAACCGCCGGAACTTCCCTTTAACCTCGGCGATCCCCCGTCTCGCTTAGACAAGAAAACTATGCATTTGTTCATTTAGTCACAGAATACCAGTGTTACCTCGAAGGCATTGCCGCAGAAGAGACAGCTTCAAAATAGTGCTGTTCCATTTTTCACGAACGTAAAAAGAATAATAAAATATATCAAACAAAGTTGACACAAGAATAAACGGATGAAACAGAGGTTAACATTCGCACGGGTAACTGAAAGTTGAAAACAAAATTTTACGACATGGTTAAAATATATGAAGAATCGTGCCGTTTACTTTCTCATTTCTTGTCTCACAGAAGTGACCCCTCTAAATATAAGAGAGATCTTTTGTGTAGAACGGACGTCTTTCATCACTCGTTTTTTCCACACACAATCTCCCAGTGGAATCAGGTTCCGCAGGAAATTTCTGGCTGTCGCACTGAAGCATCGCTCAGAGCATTACTATTGCACTTATAGTTGCATGAACTTCGTTGTCTGTTTTTATGTTCATCTCGTTCGCACAATTATCCTTTTCCGTCTGAGCGTGTGTGACCCTCAGTATTCCTTCTACAATGATTTCTTCGGGCACTGCAGGTATCTTGAATAAATAAATAAACAAATAAATAAATGAGGACAATAGTAATCATCATCAGCCTGTTTTAGATCCACTGCAGGACGCAGGCCTATCCCAACGATTTCCACCCTATCCTGAGCGAGTTGGTTCCACTTTATGCCCGCAAACTTTTTAATTTCATCGCTCCATCTAACCTTTTGCCTACCTCTGTTGCGTTTTCTCTCTCTTGGTATCCATTCCGTCGCTCTAACTGTCCATCTTTCCTCCTCATGACATGTCCTGTCCAGGTGTACTTCTTTCTTTTAATTGATAATAATGCATGATGACAAACGCAGTCGGGTCATCGTCACGAGATGAGTGCGTGCGCATTTTCTCGCACTCATGCCCTCAGACCACTACTAAATAAATACGGAGGCGTTTCGTCCGGTTTATTTCTTATCTCGCGCTCATGCCTTGGACCGACTACTCCCTAAAGGCGGCTATGCGGCACAGAAATTGGCTATGACTGATGATGATAGTGACTTTTATTAATAATAAAGAAGGGGAAAACTAGACGCTTCTTTCTGTCTCCCATATTGGGGACACGGCTAAGCGCCTTAGTGGGAGGGGGAGGTTAGGACAAAAAGGGGGATAGTTAAAAAGGTAGGAACCCGCTCTTAGCATAGTACAGCCATGCATAGTGTATAGTACAGCGAGGTGGTGGGTGAGAGAGGTGAGGGTGGGGAGGTGTTACACAAGGGTAAGGAGGAAGGAGAGGAGGAGGGAAGAGGCATTGACTTCTACAGTGTAGTTTAGCGAGAGGCAGGGAATTGAGAGAGAGGAGGACTCACGTAAATGTGAGGAGAAGAGAAAGGAGTAGGTGACGGGATAAACCATAGCACACCCTTTACGCGTGTACTTTCCCCCTGTTTAATAATCACTATCTATCTACCTAGCCTTTGGCTAACATTACCTGCCACTCACCTGAACTGGTGGGTAGCAAGCAGGACACGAGCAAAACGACAAAGCTCCTGTGCCATTACGTTCGTATAGAAAGGATACTAAGGATTGATCCGTCTTGTGGGAAGGATATTTGTCTGCTTTTTAAGTAGCTTCTGTGGAGTGAGCTATCGTGAACCTGAAATCGTCCGCGGAGACATGTGAGCCAGAGGTTACTGGAACGCACGCTCCAAGGAATTCGCAATTTTGTTTCAGACACAGATGGAAAGCGCCCGCTCCTCTGCCAACAAATTACGTCTTGGGGGCACTGAGTAAGTTTCTCGAAGCACAAGCAGCATTAACTGATTTCATAATCGCGGAAAAATCATCTGCTGTGCTTTATTTCTTTGTTTTCAATTCAACAATAAAAAAGAAATGTGCGTGCCTCTCTTAAAGAGCAACGAAGAAAGTCAAGCGACGTAGTCGGTACCATGAGTGACGTCACTTGTTGAAAGAAAGGCGGGCGCTTTCGCGTTGTGTTCGAAACCGAACTGCAAATCCCTTCTGAGCGCCCAGTGCAATAATCGCAGAGGCCTGTACAGACTGATCGGCACAATTTCCTATGATCAAAAAGTGCTGCAAGGCTTCGTTAACCAATGGAGTATAAAAGTACGAGTGAAGTAATCATTAAGCCTAAGTACTTTCATCATTTTTTTTCTATAGCAGAACACTGACGCCAATGACCAGAAGAGCTGTGAGGGCTTAGCAAGGCGCCCTGACGGTAGTCTCGTTCTGTTTCTTTCTCTGTCTCTCTCCACGCCAGTTTCTATTTCTGTCGCCCTGAGCGAGTTGTATCTCTTTTTCTCTCTGTGTGTATCTCTTTGTTTCTTTCAGTTTCTTCTTCCGTTACCTATGCAAGTTGCGTTACAATCGTGCTAGATCCACCCTCTCTACCCATCTCTTCCTCCTCTCTTAGCTGCTCTCTCTGTCGCCCATATCATGTTGCGATGGCAATCATCACTACAACGCAATCATATGGTTCCCATGAATGCTCGTTCTGCCAGCGTGGGTGTCAGGCGTAGCTGTTACGACGCCCGCCTTCGGATCGTGGGTACCTGGGTTTGAATCCCGCCTCGTCAAGAAAGTTAATTTTGTTTTATTTGTTTCTCTCGCTCTCTGTCTTCCTTTCTTTCTCTCTCTGCGCGCCTCCTATCCTCATCTCGCACTCTCTCCGCCCTGTTTCAGAGTGGCCGCCTGCCACGGCTGGAACCAAATGGAAAGAATTTCCTTTAGGTGTTTTTGCTGGAACTCAAGATTGAACAACTCCACTTTTAAAAGTTCAAACATACACGGCCGGTCTGGACGCGCGCGCTCGCTCTCTCTTTTACGGCCTGAGCAGCTGCCACGACTACAAAGGACGACGGCGCGTTCCGCGCGAGGGCGTCGCGAGCCAACCCCCCAAAGCGCATTGCTCTGCATGCGCTTCGTATGGTAAACCAGCTGTTCCCGGCCACTTTACCGTGCTAATTATTTTTTCCGCATGTAGAAAGTGGTGGAAGCAGTACAGGTGCGTGTGGGGACAGTCTGCTTTCTAGGTACTCATGCACTCGGCAAAAGAAGAGGCACACTCAGTGCTACTAGCAACAAGAATGGGTTGGTTGGTTGGTCAAACTTGACCATCTTATATTTGATGGAGGCGAAAATGCTTGGGGCTTGTGCACTTGGATTTAGGTGCACCCTAAAGATTACCAGGTGGTCTAAATTCCCGGAGCCTTCCACCACGGCGTCCTTCATAAACATAATGCAGTTTTCGGATGATAGACGGCATGCTGATGCAGATGTCCCGAAGTGCGTCCTTCTGCTTAGTTTCTACAATGAGACGGATTTGCTCAGCCTTGTGGCGAACCGCTCAATTGTGTGATTGTCAAAATGTTTCCCGGAACCATCATATAAGGTTGTGACGTTCTTCGAGAAGGCAGTGAAATATCTTTACCGAAAGAAAATCCTCGAGACACTGCAATTTACTGTTCAGTCATATCTTGAAGATTCGCCGCTTCTGGACTGTCCGGAAGGTGTGGACAAGAGTCACGCCAGAGTGTCGGCGCACATCATCTCTGAAAAGTTTCTCCGGATTCTTCTTGTGAACTACACAAAAAAGTTAACAGATCAGAATGACAAGCCTTCTGGCTATATTCACAAGCCCACGCGGAAACATTTCCGGCTGTGAACGATGTGACTACTTTAAACTAGCTGTAAGCATCACGACAGTGTTTTACCAGCAGTGCTTTTTTTTTTCAGTTCGTCTTGTGCATTATATTATTTTAGTACCAAGGACAACATTCTGTATGATGCTGAACGGTTTCTGTGAAAGTTCTTTATTTTTCTTCGCCTGCGCCGTACGTTATTGCATAAAAAGATTTTTCTCATCTCTCTACTTGCACGCTGAAGATCGCGTCTGCAGGACACGTGAGAGCTTGGGAATTTATATGCATGCAGCGACTCAGCGTGAGTGTGGTGCGAGTTTTATTATTATTATTATTATTATTATTATTATTATTATTATTATTATTATTATGTTCCTTCTGCTGTGATTGCGACTCACGGCTACTTGTGGGGAGTGTGACTTTCCCCTTTTCGAGGTATTTATTTTAATAATAAAGCAAGAATTGCGACAGCTTGAATAAAAATGACCATATTTTATCATTTTCAAGTACATTAATGGTTGGCATATGTGAATTTGACGTAAACGTCTTGGAAACCAATTTCTTTCAAAAAAGAATGTTTCGTGTCGTTTGTTCTGAGGGTCGGTGACGAATCATGCGGCCGAGCCTTCTGAGCGCGACGCGCATCGGTAAGTGCTCTCACGAGCAGCAGAAGCGGGCGAATCAGTGGCTTGTGCCTCTCCCTCGGAAAAGCGGAACGCACCAGAGTTGCCATATATATGCTGGCTACCGTATTCTCATCGCATTGGCACCATGCATAGCATATAGAGGAGCTTCAGAAAGTGACACGGCAAATCTGAGGCCGAGCATTCCCAGCGCGCGCTAGCCTCCGCAACGGCCGGGAGCTGGTTTAGAGCGGGTTGGCTCGGAGCGCCCCCGCCAAGTTGCGGCGATAGGTAGCAACAACCCCCCGTGCGCAGGCCGTAAAAGAGAGAGCGAGCGCGCGCGTCCAGACCGGCCGTGAAACATATTGTAGTTATAGACAAAATGCCGCAAGATGTCGTTCCGCGCTTTGCTGATACCTACCTCCAAGGAACCGGTATGCGTAAACAAAAAACTATACGGAGAGAGTAAAACTCATGTTTACGCCTTCCTTTCCGCTGCTTACTCCTTTCCCCACCCTTCCACCACGCTGAGCCCTACTCCCCCTTCCCCATCCCGAGCGCAGGACAGTTGAGTTTCCCTCACCTACGAGGCACAGTTGCTATGCTGAGACTTTCTCTCCTTCTCAACCCAAGAATGTCACTCTCGCCTCAGATTACCGCCTTGTCGAACCTTGAACCATTATCTGCCCAACACACACGCGGCTCTTATTGGTCCGCGGTGCCTTGTCGATGACGCATCACGTTACAGTCAGCTCAAGGCACTCGCTCGTCTTACCTCACTCCCCGCTTGCTGTCCTCTCCCGTGTTCTGGACACCGGGAAGTGTAAGAACTGAATGCCACTTGCTCCTCCGCCCCCAATTCTTCCCATGGCCTGCCACAAGCAGGTCCAATGGGCATCACCGTCGAAAACAATTTCCCACTGACGTAGACGACAAGAGTGTGTGTGTGTGGGAGGGGGGTGAGGAGTGGGGGCGCGGAAAGCTATGTCCAAACTTCTGCAGAAAGTTTTTCTGTTTATGTGCGTATATCGCACGCACACATACAAAAGCGAAAAGCGGTCGCACCCATCCCCCCCTCTCCCCCACCCTAACATAAAATCCTGTTTACGCGGCGTCGGTATAGTCAGTTCTCCTCATAACAATGTCAGTATTCACTTTCTTCCGACCAGATGACCCACGTGTCCTCCTTGAAAATGGAGGCGAAGAGACAGAGGTGTGATTAAAGTCGAGCAAAAAAGAAGCAGACGCGATTTCTGCAGCGTTTCCAGGCTCACTGTGAAAGTGTGGCGGCTGCTGCCGAGTTGCCACACTGAACAACGAGCCCGAACCTCCAGCGGGAAGGAACGTCCACAGGGTCACCGAATGTCCAGCAAAAGTGAATGGCCAGCCGAGACAGAAAGTGCAGTTCAAGATTTGAGAACCTGCGCAACTTCCAAATTGTCAGGCAACTTATTCTTTGGATGGAGATTGACTGAAGGCAAGGTGGCTTTTCTATTTCTTAAATTATTTTTTCTTTCTTATATCTTCGGAAATTCGCTGTGGCGTCGTATTCTTGTTTTCCTGGTGATCGAATGCCCTTCTACTTGTTAATTCTAGCGTGAAGTTTTGAGTTTGGTTGCTTATTCCGGTCATGCCTCGTATTCCTTATACCTCATTGGTTAGCATATATATACAAAGTTGACGATGTACGTATGCAGCGTGTCGTCAGTTTGCTACAACGTGCGGCGTATTCCTGCTGGCAATTAATTTTCTGAAGGAACCACCATGTTTGGCAAGTGGGTCGACGTGTTATGCTACTGGATCGATGGCACAAATATTTTGTTGGCTCGTAATGAACAAACTGCACCCGCGTTTGGAGAGTGACTTGTGATTCCTCTTATGACAAAATAAAGGATCATCATCATCATCATCATCATTTATTTTTCCCTTAAGGGCCCTGGGTTGGGCATTACACCGGGGGGGGGGGGGGGGGGGGAGGAGGGTAGCGAAACGTATATACAAGGTCACATTTACAAATGTATATCATCGATAAAAAGGCATGTTAGCTGTGTACGCTGCTACGAAACCGAAAAAGAAATGAAAGATGCGATGCGTTTCCGCGTGTGTTTACAATCTGCAACAGTAAGTGGTTGCATTATACATTTCTCCGCTTTATTTCCTTAAGGACCCGCTCTAGGGGTGTTACATAAGGGGTGGTGTTTAACAAAACCTATACATGGGTGCTTTTAATATCTTCAGCAAACATAGATGGGTTGATGATGGCACAGATTGCGCGAGGAAGGCCGTTCCAGTCTTTTGCTGCTCGTACAAAAAAGGAGGCTTGGAATGCAGTGGTCCGGATACGTGGTATTGCGACTTGAAACGGATGACCAGTGCGATGAGATATGTGTAAAGGGGGCGTGGTGTACGGTGGACGATTTAGTGAACTGAAATAAAACACATGAAAAAGAGAGAGGGCAGCAAACTGTCGGCGGGAAGCAAGCGTCACCAAATCCGATTCCGCCTTCAGAGATGAGATGCTGATATCATATGAATATGCAGAATGAATGAACCTGGTAGCCCGATTCTGAAGCGGTTCGAGTTCACTTATGATATATGTTTGATGGGGGCTCGAGGCGGAAGATGCATACTCAAGCTTAGATCTGACAAATGATTTATATGCAAGTATTTTGACATGAGGTGGAGTATGGCGTAAGTGTCGTCTAAGAAATCCGAGTGATTTATTAGCAGCCGAAATTATGTTAGTAGTGTGATTATACGCCAGGACAGGTCATGAGACAAGGTGACGCCGAAGGTATTTGAATGATTGAACTGATTGTATAGGAACATTAGCGATGGAATAGGTAAACGTAAAAGGGTTACGGCGGCGAGAAAAAGAAACAAGCTTACATTTATTAGGAATGTTATAGAAGCGAGGGCAATGAAATGATGTCACATTAGAAAGCACAATATTCAGGGAAGAATAAAGAGGTATTGGGCAAAATATTTAACATTAATCAGAAAAAAGGAGCAGCTGGAATGTAGGCTTTCAGCTTCATATTTTAAGTCGGTGAAAAAATGTGTCTGCTTTCCACCAATTTAATTTTGCCAAGTGAGCTCGCTGATACTAACTGCCTGAATCTCGAACTGTCACATTGATGGACGACTGGTTCGGGAAGCGAACCATCACTGACTTTTAGATAAATTTGTATTTAATTTTGTTCTAATTACAGTTACTTACTGCATGGCGAACTTTAGCATATAACCTTCGTCGTGAAACAGCTCGCACACACAACGACGGAGAGGAAGGAAAAGACGACAGCGCTCGTGTCGTCTTTCCCTTCCTCTCCACATACATACATACATACATACATACATACATACATACATACATACATACATACATACATACATACATACATACATACATACATACATACATACATACATCGTTCTGTTCAGGTGGACATCCGGGGTCCGTTCGATTCACCTGCACCCCTTGAACCAGTTACCGAGGTGTCATTCGTTTCAAAGGTGCAGCGACGGCGTCCTCGGAACCACGTCGTTAGTTTCAAAAGGCGCTGAAAAGGTGCAATGCTAGTTCACGATTTTCCTGCACCCGCTCCGCTGAGGGTGCCGGCTTGGTGAAGGCGTGTGGGTGAGGGCAGCAGACGACGCGCCATTGTGGATGAAGAGAGGAAGAGACGCTAATTTCTGGCACCCATGCTGGGGACACGGCGAAGCGCCTTAGGGGAAGGGGGAATGGGACATAAAAGGAGGGTGAGAGATGGAGAGGGGGTTTAGGAATTGTGGAGTAGCCGCCGTTTGAACTCCTCTCACGCACACCTTCTCTGATTGGCCACGTACGTGTCGTTCGCGACCTCTCAACCTTCGGTGTAGCGCACAAAAGCGAGGCCTGCACCGTGTCGGCACCTCTCCGTTCGTTTCCTGTATCGCGCAGTGCCTGCACTACTGAACTGCAGCTGCACAATTTCAAAACTGCTCGTGCACCGCCGTGAACCGGTTCAGAAGGGTGTAGGTGAATCGAACAGAGCCCTCATGAGCCTGGGGAGAGGAGGGAGTAGTAGTATGCAGTCAAAAATCGACTGTCCTACGGAAACTTAGCATTTTATTATCATTGCGGCTCGTGCCCACTTCTGGCAGCTACTGTGCGCACACAGATGAAAGTCTTTCGTTCTTCAGGAGCGCATTTAAAGTGTCAGAGTGGTCAGTTGTAGCGGTGGGCGGTCTATCGAATGAGGTGGGCGGTGAACCAGAGCGGTGGGAAGAACACCGATTCATACGAGCTTCGATCGTGCTGTAAAAAAAAACAAGATGGCGTAACAGCTGCATGTGTATTTTGGAAGTAATTATTCAAGCGGCGTTTCACATTTCGTGAAAAATTATTCTACCGCCAAGTGGGTGCTTCGTACTCTGCGCACGGAAGCGAAACCACGACACGAAAATTGTTTCCATGCGACATTACTGCTTTGAACGATCGCTAAGTTACAGTCTTTTTTCTTCTAAACGCATTGGTCTTTCATGACCAGGATGTTCATCATTTTGTCTCAATTTACGTTATTATTGGCCATAACTCATAAGAAAACGATGCAAAATGCAGCATTCTTACTGTCCTTCAGAAAAAGAAAAGCGCTTATTCTTTCGAGCGAGAAATATATTCGTAATACCTAATACTGCGGGACCATAAAGAGCGGAATCCCTGAGCCTCAAAGTCGGACATCATCGCGCCACTATCTATTCTCGCTGTGTAGAAGTTCGTGTAAAGTGTCGACTTTAAACCATTGCCTAGTACACTTTGTTGGTGTAACTTACAGAAGAATCTTTAAACGAGTAACGTTCTGTCTAAGAGAGAAAGCTTTTCTATTTAATTAATTCTTAATTAATTAATTTTTTTACAACCACATGGCTGTGCGAAGCTCCTCATCGTTCTCCTTCACTGCACAACGTGCTGCGGCGCATGGAAGTCGATGCCCTTTTAGCCTTCTCGCAAAGTAGACTTCTGCGATTAATGCATGCCTTATACAACTCATCATCAGCTTATTTTAAGTCCAGTGCAGAATGAAGGCCTTCCCTATAACGATTTCCAGTTTGTTGTATCTTCTTGGGCGAGCTGCTTCCGCTTTATGCCCGCAATCTCTTTAATATCATCTTTCCATCTAACCTTTTGTCTGCCTCTGTTGCGTTTTCCTTCTCTTCGTATATCCATTCCGTCGCTCTTAATGTCCATCTGTTATCTGTCCTTCTCACTGACATGTCCTGTCCAGGTCCACTTATTTCTTTTAATGGATATAATAAAATCAGATGCTCCTGTCTGTTCCCTGATCCATTCCGCTAGTTTTTTATCTCTTACAGTTACGCTTATCATTTTTCCTTCCATTGCACGCTGCGTGCTCTTTAATTTCACCTCCAGTTCTTTCCGTTATCCTCCACGTTTCTGCACCGTACATAAAGTGTATAAATAAACAGGCGCAAGTAAACGTGCTCGGATGGGTGACCTTTAAATGTTGCTCTTTAATATCCAAGCCCAATGATCAAACCTCTACGATACAGGTGCACACCACGTAAGGCGTATTACAACACTTCAGAGAAAGCCCCATATGCAAGTCAGTGCACTCAGACGTCCGATGCGCTTTCACGACGCCCATGATCTGCCATGTCTCTTAATTTTGCTTTACTTGCCTGTTAATTAATTTTAGTACTGTTTTAAGGCTTTCCCGGTATAGGTCCTCAATCATGTATTGTAGTTCGTCACCGTCATTGCTAAAGAGCACAGTGCCGTCTACAAACCTTAAATTCCTGAGATATTCTCCGTCTATTCCCTTTTCTTCCCAGTCTAGACGTTTAAACACTTCCTCTAAACATGCAGTGAATAGCATCGGGGTATCGCATCTCCTTGCCTGTCCCCTCCTTTGATCGCATTTTTTTTCTGCTCCTCTCGTATATAGCGTGGCTGCGCAATCTTAATCTTTGTAGATTTTAGTTATGGTTTGCACGTGTATACGTCAGGTACACCTTGTCGATGTAAAGCCTCTGTAGCTGCTTGTGGTTCTGCCGTTTCAAACACTTTTTGGCAATTTATAAATCACGTATAAGGAGGTTCGTTATACTCAGCGAATTTCTCAATGCTAGCATAGAAGCGTGGTCCGTTGCTGAGTATTCTTTCCTGAAACCAGCTTGCACTGTTGGTTGGTTAAAGTCAAGTGTTTCTCTTATCCAAGCAGAAATACTTTCGTAAATAGTTTGTAGATTACTGGGAGCAGGTTAATTGGTCTGTAGTTTCCTTAACTCCTCTGTGCCCCCCCTTTTGGTGTATTAGGGTCATAATAGCGTTTTTGCAACTCAGTGGTACACTACTAAATGCCTTCATGCACTTTGTGTAGCACAACGCAATTTTTTCAAGTATAATGTCTCCTCCGTCTTCGATCAAGTCGGCTGTTATGCCGTCCTCACCTGCTGCCTTACCTCGGGACATGCCTTTGGCATTATAATCTACTGCTACCTTCACTGAGTTCAGAGCATACATCTTCATAGTATAATGCTTCAGTGAGTTCAGAGTATAAATCTTCTGCTAGCTTCACTATTCCATTAATGTTGGTGACAACGTTACCATATGTTTACCTTTTAACGCGTGCATTTTGTTTTGTCGTAACCGTAATGACTTTATGGGCAATATAATGCTGCTACCTTTCTCAACTGCAGCCCCTATTTCTTTCATGTTAATGTTCCTTGCGTCTCTCTGCCAGGCTTCACTGAACTGTGCTTCACATATCCCTGTAATCCGGCTCTATAAGAGGTCAAGCTGACGTAGCACCGGTGCTAGAAAACGACGCCGCTGCACAGAACCGAAGTGCATGGCGCACGCACTGCTGACCGCTTCTTCCCAGTCAATGTGCTATAGATGGTTTTATCTGCTTGCGGTTTACGTCGAGCATCATGTAGGGATGTCTAGGTTATATGTCAAATGGATCTGGAACACCTACATCCATACGATGTCTAGTGGCGTTTAAAAAGCACTATTCATGGCACTCATAAATGAGTCCCCGGAGCCTAGAGCTCACATTTGTGTGGTCTGCAGCTACTATAGACCACAGAACCTGTGACGCACACGACACGTACCCTCCACTGTTTATTTTATTCCGAAATATATAGAGCCGAGTTGGCACACGTAAAAGGTCACTCAAGGTACACCCGTAAAATATTGATCCCAATTGCATGAAAGGAACGCGAAAGAGAAACTATGTATCAGGTGAGACTGATAGATGATTATTTGACAATTCTGTTGTCGTTGATTTCGCCGCAATATTTTTGTCTCGGACTACATGATTGGGCGAGGCAATCACCGAGGCATGGCAATGGAAAGGGGGGGGGGGCTAAGCAAACGCAGTGACTGAGACGGAGGCACGTCAACAGAACAAGAAAAAATTTACAAGATCGACACGAAGAGCAATACAAGAAAACTGAGAACACTTGTAAAGAATTCAAGTTGCAAATTAATAGGCAGCGAAGCAACGAACATATTTAGAGAAGTTATGGATGGGGGCCAAAACGCTCGCTTATACAGGTTATGACGAGAGTCCAACGATTTGCAGGCGAAAATAAGAGTTCATAGTTTGAAGAAACATACAGCTGACCGGGGAATGCGGCGACCCTTCATCCTCGGAGACGACGACCAAACAATGTGGCCCTTGATCGAAGGCGTCTTTCGCTTCCGGGGCAGCGGGTGCGGTGTCTCGGAATGCGGGGAGGCGGCCCAGGGTTCCTCGGGAGCCGCGCGGCGGACTCTTTCCCTCCGTTGGCGGTCTGCCCCAGTGATATGGCAGAGCGCGTTATGCAGGCTTTCGGGTGCTGGTTGAACGGCGCTCGCGGTCATGGGCTCACTCACAGAGTTGCAGTCCAAAACACCACGCACACAAAAGCGCAGCAAGTAGTTCACACAAAAAACAGTAGGCACGTAGGCATGCAACTTTCACACCGCATGGTCGCCATCTTGGCGTTACAAAAAATAACAAAGGACCAAAAGAAACGTGAGGTTCTGGCCATGGATGGGGTGACCTAGAAACGGCAAAAATAGCACGCAGCCAAAACAAGAAGCGCGTACGCCAACAACTTCTGTCCTGCTAAGGGTCATTCCGCGGGCGAGAAAAAGTTACACATGTACAAAACGGAGCTCAAGGCTTTGGCTCTAGTAGGGGACACTTTGAGCTGAGAAAAGCAAGAGAGACAAAACATGTGGCACGTACGCACCCGCTTGTGGACTGCGAAGTTAGGCTACTGCAACACGATTCAGTGAGCACGAATGAATGATCGTGCAATAAGATTCAGGCTTGATAAACATACGTAAAAAAGCGGACGCAGCAACTTTGTAAAAAATATAGAAAACAGTTGCCGCCAACTCTGTGACAATGGACGCGAAAGCGAAGTACACCGACCAACTAAAAGTTTAAAAGAAAAGCGACGTTTCGGCTTCCCTACGGAAGCCTTGTTCACAATGAGGCCAAACCAACAAGCAAAGTCTGTTAAGTAGGTTTCAGCACGTGACGCAAGCACCGCGCGTAGGACGAAGGAAGGTTTCCATCATTGCGATTTAGTGTTTGTCTTGTAGATTGTATCTCGAGTGATTCGAGATACAATCTCTGCAATGTTCAATAAGAGGTTAAAGGTCCATTTCTGAATTATGCGCCAAAACCTAGGCACCCGAATGCAAGCGTGACGTCACGGATTTCAAGGTATTTTCTTGGTATTTCGTCCCCATTGGCTCAATTAAATTTGATGAAACTTGCTACGTTAAGTCCTTCGGCCCCCCACAACACGTGATTCATTTTTAGCCCAAAGTAAATTTGTGCTCCATAAAAGACGCATTCAAAATTATTGCGTGAAGGCGCGTATGACGTGAAGGCGCATTCAAAATCTATGACGGAAACGTGAAGGCGGCGTCGCCAACCTGTGTTTTCTTTTTCTGCGTTTTCTCTATTATTAGGCGTTCGTTAGTGGCAAGAGTTGTGTTATTGGCATTGTGAAAAGGTAACTTAGCAATGCATGAAAACAGAAAAAATGACTCATGAACAAAAAAGCAGTATCACAAAAGTGAGCGGACACTGAGCACTTGGATGATCAAAATAAAACCTACATGAAAGATTCTATGAAACACTAACGGCGAGGGACCCACATATTTCTTGACGCTGAAGGAACACTCACAGCAGACAAAAATGCTTTTCAACATTTAGAAACCAGTAAAGGTCCCTTCATCACATAAAAAAAAAACTAGGCGATATATATATATTGTAGGCTATATGTTGAGGAATAAATATTACTCTCATATGGGGTTAGCTCATTGACCCCGTTTCACCAAATCAGTGCGCCATTACACATGTCAGGCGCAACCACTGATCTCTACTAGAGGAGATCAGGGGGGGCAACTCCCTACATAGAAAGGTACAGCTTAATTTTTTTTTTGCTTATATGAGCAAATGTCCCATAAGGGTCTCTACCTTCCAATAGCTTTTTGTTATCTCCGGAAGAAAAGCTTTATTTGTTATGTCTGCCACACTACATTTTAATCAAGTTACCTTGACAAGGATATAAGTAGGGATAATGTCACAGTTCTAAAAATGTGCCCTTTCTCACAAACAATTAGCAATGAGGATACTGAAACCTAAGTACAAACTTGAATACTAAGCAGGTGTACTAGCATGAGCATTGCAGAATATCAGAGAAAGAGTTTTACAGCAACAATACTACATGGACGACATGAAACAGAAACGGCATCATTTTTTTTCTGTTTTTGGTATTCAAGAGTATGAGAAGAAAAGCTGAGTGGCTTCCTCTGAAGACGAATGCGTCTCAGGAGATCCGGGCAAGGAGCTCGCAGTGCAGGCAGTTTGGGCACTTATTCACACAACGTACGTCACATTGCACAGCTGGCACCAGCACGAAATGCTGCATGATTCATTGACCTGCGAACTAGCCGCTAATTACTGATTTTCCATCAGTATGCGTATACAATCGTGGCAGCAAAATCGCAAACAACTGAGCAGCGCTACCAATCACACCATTGTAGAGTCAACATAATGTGAAATAAAGGGGACAAACTCGCACATTTGACGCTACAAGATTCTCTGTCAAATGACGCCCACTTATGCAATTTGCTTGAATATTAGCACAAGTATAGCCCATCCAACCTTTCCCAAATGATAAAGGTGCACAAGGGCACCTTAGGTTTAGGAGGTGCGAGAAACGTGAACTTATTTGAAAGGATAATACATTATGCTGCAATTTCAAACAGCTTCTGTGGCAGATGCAAAAGGCTGTGTGAGGCATGTACAGTCGAGTATATGTCTAATGTACATGAGCTGTTTACGCTGAGTGTAGAAGCTAGCAGAAAGCTTCTTCTTTTTTTTTTTTTTTTTTTGTAGGTAAGCCTTGCTGTGGCGGAAGAAACCAACTCCGAAATCTCTTTTTTAAAGCCTCGTGGCTTCGCTCTCAGTTAACTTGCTTTTTGTTAGTTGGGGTACACACTTTAGCTTGCACCTTGCAAATGAACTGATCTACTACAAAGCTGCACCTCAACTTAGGTGCATTTTGTTGGTGTCTAGCATATTAAATTTAACACTGCCAGCTTCCTTTTGGAAGCCATGGCAAGAGTACTACTCTAATTTGGATGATTGCGTATATAGGGAATAAAAAATAAAGAATAGCAAAGAAGGCAGACATATTCTAACATTCTAACACACACACACACACACACACACACACATACATATATATACACGGTTTGGCGAAGTAGGTAGCTTCGGCTGCCGCATGAATATAAGTATGAGACGTAGCACTTCAGTAATATTTCATTTATTTGTCGACGTTTCGGTCAGAGCCTGACCTTTCTCAAGACAATATTTCTTTTTCTCCTGTTCGTTTATATAAGCACAGGAGAAAGGGCGGAAACTATTTACTAAGTGAGTGGGGAAAGGTGGGAGGGGCAGAGGGGCACCAACACGTTTTCTCCGAATGCGTGTACGGCGAGGAACTGGCGGAAAGGGCAGAGGTGATAGGCACGTGACCGGCTCCACGGTGGCACTGAAAAAAAAAATAAATAAAATAAAAACAAGGAGTGCCGTTCGGCCTACTGCATCGAGACGATCCTGGGAAAGCCATTGTCAGCCTAACGACACGTCGCGCGACGAACATGTGCTTAAGTGGTTGCTCGTTTTGGGGAGCGTAGTGGTTAAGAATGCCGCCGCGGTTGAAAGCGGCCGCCAGAAGAGAAGGAATGAGGGAGGGAGGGGGGGGAATTGTGGCGGAGACTGTAAGGCGCGCCACAAGAAAGAAAAAAAGAAAAAGGAAAATGGAGGAGTGAGACCAGTAAAGCATCCATATCTTCGCAGAAAACTATTCCTTTAACCTAAATTTGATTATCAAATTTGGACTACTTTTTTTGTATTTTATTAGGAGTTCTCTCCCACACAAATTTCTTTTTCGGTTCATGGCGGATCCCCCAGAGTGGGTTGCGCCAAGATACTCAAGGGCCAACCAACCAACCATACGTATCTTTCGGAGTACACGCAGCAAGAGCCTGAAGTTTTGTTATATGAATGGTGTTATTAATAAAAGGGGGAAAGCGGTATGTGAGCGAAGTAGAAAAAATATTTGAATGAACGATAATAAGGATAATGCAGTAGTTGAAAAGACGGAAGAAGTTATACAGAGCGCCACATATTTCAAGTTGACATGGACAACAGGTGCGATCACCGAAAGCGCCGGCTCTGACATAAAGCAGCACTGGTTTCATGTCGGTTATTGGTTAATTTGATGTTAAGTATCTCTTGGTGTTATTCTCGCTTTAATGTAAGCACACTAGGAAGAGCGCCCGGACATTCATTTATTCCATTTTCCAGTGTGCCGAATTTATGAATTCGATATGATTCGCGCTGCTCGCGCTCCCTGGGAGAGTCGCAAAGGTGTAGCGGTTTGTCCGATGTATTGTTTAGAGCAGACCCCACATCCCAACAGGTAGACCACGTTTGGTGTGTCGCAGTTAAGGTCGCCGCGGATTGAATGTGTAAAATTGCAGTGTGTGCTTTTGGCTATCGTGCTAGTTTGCATGTGTTTGCACACCATGCATCTGTTCTTTCCGCAGGGTCGGCAACCGACTTGTGTTGCTCTGTTTGTTTTTGAGTGTATGACATAGTTCCTGATGTTTTTTGGGCGCCTATACACCACTCTAGGGGCAGTAGTGAAGATCTTCTTAAGACGGTCGCTTTGTTCAAGCATATTGAAGTGTTTTTGAGATTTTTGTTAACATTTGGTGCGTGACTTGTGAATGTCAGAATTAAGTTGCGCTATTCTGTTTGGCTTTCTTTCTTCTGATTGTGTAGGAGTTGGTGGAGGTTCAGGTTAGCTGCTTTTTGTATTGCGTCGTCAGTGATGGGGGGTGGGTATTGCTGTTTGATGAGGACGTTACGCAGGTTTTCTGTGTTATCTTTAACGTCTTTTCTTTCTGAGCAGATTATCCTAAATCGGTCTGCCTGGGAGTATGGTATGCTGGTTTTGCAGTGCCGCGGATGGCAGCCTTTAAAGTGGAGGTATTGTTGCGTGTCTGTGGGCTTCCTGTACACCTTGGTTATCAGCCTACCCTTCTGCACCCTAACGTTCACATAGAGGAAGTTAAATTCAGATGTCGAATAGATATGAGTGAACGATATGCTTTTATGTGCCTGGTTAAATGAATCGATAAAATTAAGTAGTTGTTCTTCTGTGTTTGTCCAGATGAGAAAGATGTCATCGAGGTACCGCTTATAAAAAGCAGGGCGCGTGGGATATGTTGCTATAGAAAACTTGATTCGATCTCATGCATAAATATATTTCCATAATTTGGTGCCATCCGGGTACCCATCGCCGTGCCATTTATTTGGAGGAAATATTGGTTGTCGAATTCGAAGCTGTTTAGTTCGAGAAGAATTCTAGCAAGAGTTTCAATGTCGATTGGAGGTGGAGAAGAAGCTGGTTTCTTTTCTGTGTAGGATCCTCACAAGTGCTCTAATTCCATCACCGTGTGGTATGTTTGTGTATAGCGACGTGACATCTAATCTGACAAGGAACGCGCCATCTGTTATTTGAATGTTTTCAATTTCTCGCAGGAAGTGATTCGTGTCAAGTAGATAGGATGGATGTGTAGGCGGTATGTCCTTAATTAAGAAATCAATGTAACGAGATATTGTTTCCGTAAGTGTTCCGGTTCCTGATATGATGGGTCTTCCAGGGTGATCTTTCTTGTGTATGTTTGGTAACATGTAGAACCGCCCAGGTGTAGCATGGCTGGGGATAAGCGGTCTACAAAATTTGGCCTCTATTGCACCCTGTTTTGCGAGGTCCTAGAGGGCCGTAGTGATTAATTCTTTGTGTTATTTTGTGGGATCCGAATCAAGGGGCTTATAAAATTTGCTGTCCAGCAACTGCCGCATGCCTTCATTGATGCATTCTTCTTTCTTAAGGATGACTATGCCACCTCCCTTATCGGCTGGCTTAATAACAATGTCCTCGCGATTGCTTAGGTTTAAAAGCCGTGCTTCCAGCTCTTTCCTGGATAAGTTAGGGGCGCCGGGTTTGTGTGTTTTATAAGCCAGCATGATACCGTTTTGTATCGCTTCAATATACATATCTAGGTGTTTGGCATCTGGTGTCCACTGTCCGCCGGTCGTGTGTTGGAACTCGTTACTTGTTTTGTGCTGTTGGTGGGAGAAAAACTCCGCAAGACGTGTAGATTTCGAGCAAAATTGTCCAGATCCTTCAATAGGGTAAATTCTGGGTATTTCCCGCTCTCCGGGCAGAACGCGAGGCCGCGAGACAGCACCGAGCGCTCATCTGTCGTAAGTTTGATGTTGGACAGGTTGACGATATTTTCTCCCTGGTTGGTTACAATTCTTTCATTTTCATATATGCTCGGGTTTGTTAAGCTTCGTTCTCTGGCGGGGTGAAATAGAGAAGGTGTAGTCTCTGTGTCTCTTCGAAATGATGTCGTTCGTAATATGAAGCCGTTGCGGGTTAGTTTTTTAGCTTTTTCATTGCTTATGTTATGTGTGCGGCTTTTTTTGAAAGTCGCGAGTTGACTGGCCTATGACGCGGAAAGAACAACCATATCCCTAGCCTGGCCTTCCTCAACCCTCATCGACACAAGCGTTCTTTCGTAGTGGTCAGTTATTAACTTGTTTAAGTCTAATAAGGCCGAAATGAGAATTCTTTCCCATGTTTTGATTTCAGTTGGTGAAAGATTATGCACGGCAGGGGTCAGCGAGAAACGCAGACCTCACGGCGCGACACCAGCTTATAGATACGTTTTGTGCGTTTTGACATGAAGGTCATGTCGGACACGTTTATCTATAAATTTTCTCATTTTGAAGAAATTTAATGGGGTCTCTTGAGTGAATGTCGCTGTATCGTCTAAGGGCGGGGAAGTCGGGTGAATCGCATGGCCAATACATCAATCCGCGTGAACACGGCGAGCAGAGCCGGACATCATACCTGTTACTAACGGGAACCGAACAGGCGTAGGTCCCTGATTCTTGCGCCGATGGGGGGGTCTCCGAGAGCCGAGGGGCATGTCGAGTGGCAGGACTCAGGGCGGGAGCGGGCCGATGTTTGGTAGCGGATTCCTCTGCCAACATTTGAGGCTCTGGAGAGGCCTTGACATCTCCTTTCTTAGGGCCCCCTGGGACAGATGCCGAGGTGTGACCTGAGGCTGGCTTGGTGGTGCACCGCTGCGCCACGGTGGACTGCGTCGCAAGCGGTCTAGTCGGAAAGGCTCCCGTAGTGTCCACTCGGGTGTTTGGCCGGGCACCACTCAATCTGCAGGACTCCATCTCACTGTCGGGGGATCGCCGGCCAACCACCCGCGCGTAGCTATCAGTCACTTGCCTATCATCGTCCTCAGCAAGCACTGCGCAGTCACGCCAGTTTCACACTACGGGTTTCTGTAACTGCAGGATCAAGTTGTAGATGTTCCATGTCAACAGGTTATCACCACAGCTGCTCAGGTGCACGCCGTCTGCCACCAATATATATATATATATATATATATATATATATATATATATATATATATATATAGGAACTTTGAAGTAAACTGCAATGTTAACAGATCAAAAATATTTTATTCCTAACGTTTCGGCTGGAGGACCAGCCTTCTTCGGAGTTTTAAGTCGAATGAGCACAACGGCCATCCGATTACAAGTGCAAAGGCAGAGTTACAAGTGAAAGGAGGAGGCAAATCAACAAACAAATAAATAAATAAATAAATAAATAAATAAATAAATAAATAAATAAATAAATAAATAAATAAGCAAACAACGACCAACGTGGGTGGCTCAAAGGGAAGGAGACAGACGACATGAGGAGAGGGCAAAAGCGATCTAGATAAGGAAGACCCCGGATGTGCAACGGCTGGTTCTTTAATCGTTGCCACGTGTGAACTATCGAGTCACGTGAACGGGATAAGGGCTTGAGTGGCAAGGCAGGAATGAGAAACAAGCTGAGTGCAGGCTTTGTGTGGGGAATGCGAAGGAACGAAATAAGGAAAAGGTGAAAAAGGAGAGAAAAAAAGGAGTAAGTGGGCCACCCAGAATAATGAGCCTGCGGTAAGAGTCGAGTGAGCAAAGCGCGGCCGCATGCTTGAACAGGGGCGACGCGCTCCAGCTGCATGTAGTTTCTGGCCTTCTTGAGCAATAGATAAGGTCGGGCGCAACACAAACGAGGAAAGAGAGAGAGAAAAAAAAAGGGGTGGGGGGTAAGAAATATTGGAGGAAGTACGCGTTAAACACACTAGGAGTGATATTTTTCTTTATGTACTGTCGGCACCAGTTTAGCTATATCCAAATAATAAATATCGTTTTTTGACTGTTACGATTGGTTGCGTAGGAAAGCAAGTCGCCCTGGGCTCTCGTTAATTCCATGCGAGAACGATCTGAATTTGTTTATAAAGAAGGATTCGCGCTGTTCGCGCTCTCGTGTGTGCTGAAAGCCCGATTATAGAAGCACAACACTGATGCGCTCAAGAGAGTGACCGAGCAAGTTTATGTGTTTGGAAAATGGCAACTTATATAGGGAGGCCGGTAGCATTTGCCCTGTGATGGTTGAAACGCAGGCGGAACGCGGTTTCTGTTTGGCCAATATATTCCCTTTTTGCAAACTTCACATTGGATTTTGTATATGACGTTGCTCGAATCACAATTAAGATCATCCTTAATATCGTAAATAAAGTCAGAATGAGAGGCTTCGGCCGTACTTGTGGTCACCATGTGTGGGCACACTACATCGAGGTTTCCCGCGTGGTCTGCACCCTTTGTGGCGCTCAGACCTCTGTGTTTTTGCCCTAACGAGTAGGTCTCTTAAGTTTTTACTTCTGCGGTAAACCACCTTAAAAATTTGTTTCATCTGTTAACATTGCAGTTTACTTCAAAGTTCTTATAATTCTTTCGCGGTAATATATATATATATATATATATATATATATATATATATATATATATATATATATATATATATATATATATATATATATATATATATATATATATATATTAATGAACCTGTGTAATGCAAGAAAAGAACAGCATAAAGTTACATAAGCATATTGTGATAGGAACATACCATCAACAAGCAGGCATGGTATACACTCTTTTGTGTTTGCCGAATTACTGGTTAGGCAATGACCGAAGCTCGATATGATTACGTAATCCATATGAAGTAGTTGAGGCGGCTTTTTCTCTTCATATTTGTCACGGTGATTCCAACGGAACTAATAATATTAGAAAGTAGAAGCGGATTGAAGCATTTGTGTTGCACTTGTTATTCAAGGAAAGCCTTAAATTACTCACGTTGCCCTTTTGCTAAAACACGGTGACGAAGAAATTTACACAAGCACAACGCTGTGAAGGGCTTGTCCTTGAGCAGCTTTCCTCGTTCCCATGTTTCAGAGCACCTCAAGATGTTTTAAGCAGGAGGAGGACTGGCAGTGTTGCTGATAAGATGCTGTCCGCAATGCGCTTCAGCACTTTTAGTTTCAGTCGCTGCATTTTCATCTGCTGCCCGTGTCGTTCCCGCTCTTTATCTTGCCATATGTCTCCGTGTTGGTTAACATTCCTTGCAACAGCGTTGCAGGTGTCTTGCGGCGTTCTGCTTTCGCAGCATTTTGTGCCGCACGCTGTCGCGAGAAGCACTCAGGGACAGTATCGATGTTATCATTCGTCGTCTCCCGATGTTTGGAGGGCGCTGTGCTGCTAGGCAATGTGGCCGATGCTTATGGTTGAGTCGGCATGCTGGACGAAATCGATTCTTGGTATTCTGCACTTGATGACAGCAAGTTGTCCATCTCTCTGAAAAACGCCCACTCCTTTCTGTCTCTACCACTCTTCCGCTTGTGCTGCCGATGTTTGTCATATATGTTCTCTTAAAGGGGCCCTGCGACACAAATTGAGTAGGCCGTTTTTATCACTGATTCTAGAACTGTTGCACGCGGGGATGGCGCAGCGAGAGTAGAAACGCCGAAAGCAGAGTGGTTATAATTATATTTCAGCGAACAAACCGCCCAAAATCGCCTTCTGTTTGAACTGAGGCGACACATAACGGAGATATTTGTTACAGGAAGTGACATAGAGTGACGACATAGGAGGGGCCAGGCCGGGCGTTCTGATTGGCTTGACGCTCCAAGGTGCTTGTTACACACGTGTGGTGTCTGCTTGATCACGCTATTCAGTACCAAAATGTACTAAAATAGTTTTTATGCTTCGTAAGATAGAGAGAAAGTATCTGACATTACTTGCAAAACGACCCCAGGTGTGTTGACGGCCGGACGCCATCTGCGCGCGCGCGCTCTGCTCCCGGCGTCTTCCGGTGTCGCTGTATAAGACGCGCGTTGCTATTGGACTCCTCCACTGACGTCAGCGGGAGAGCGAAATACGAAAGGGAATGTTGGTTTCATGCTGTCTGCTCGTGTTTTGAACTTCGAGGGCTAATAACTCCAGTTCTAGACCACCGATTTGCATAATTCTTTTTGCGTTCATCTCAGCATTCGATCCTACACGCATTGCGGTACTGCAGAGGGCAGTTGAAAAAGTGTCGCAGGGCCCCTTTAAGGCCTTTAAATTTTCTTTCGCAGTCCGAAGCCGTTCTCAGATTACCCTGCTCCCCCATTTCTGCGCTTATTTTGGTCTTTCCTTTTCTTTTCTTTTTTTTTCTTTCCTGTCGTGGAAGTCGTCCATGTGAAGCTGATAGCACGTGATGAGAAGCAAAACGTCGGCGTGCGACCAGGCCGCTGTTTCTTTCTGTGCGTTAGCTTCAAGGCGGGGAATACTGGAGCCTCCCATAGGGATACCTGCAGAAATTTTGACGTCAGTATCTGTGATGAGAACTAAGAAATAGCAAGCTCTTACATGCCTGCGCACAGAAGCGTGCATCAATTGTGGAGATGCGCACAAATTCAAACTGTGTATATTTTTCAGCTGCATATCGCAATGGTGTAGCCGACAGTATTAAATTAAAATAAAAATCTGTGAAACTACCCACTGTTATCGCTGTGGTCTCCAGCCAGCTCCCATTCGGCACTCCCATCGGCCACCCGGATGTCATACTGCTGACCTGGCGGGTTTAGAAAATGATTGGGAGATTTGCTTCATGCTGGCTGTACGTTATCATTTAAACACGTGGGTCTTCTTAAAGCTAGGATACTGATTCAAATAATAGAAAGAAATATGCATTCAGTCTAGCAACGTAGGGTGAAGTATCCGTACAAAGTAACTAAAATAATAAAGTATTGTTTGGTTATCTCAGCGTCAAAACCAATGTTCCCACAATAAAAAAACAGCAAATGTGAGTGCATGACAAGGCAGCCAATTAATTTATTGTGTTGTCAGAAATCAGCACTACGCATCGTGTCGAACATTACCCAGCAGAAAAAAAAAAACAAGGTGTGCGAGTTAGTGAGCAGGTTCAGCACAGCACATGGCCTCGTTGATATATTACAGCTGCATTCGACATGTACAACGATAGCTTCATTTTAATATGCTTTCAAAAAGAAAAATTGCGTGCTCCAGGCAAACGATAAAGGACAGTGCAAAACGCCGAGACATCGCGTGCCCCAGGAACTACACCAGCAACAAGATATACATGTATATACTCACAGCCTTCGTCGCCTCGCTCTGCAAGTGGCGTCAAAGGGCCAGTGACTGCAAGTAAAAAAGAAAATGTGCCTTCAGTACACATTGGACTGCAAAAAAGACAAAGACAGTGCAAGTACGTATAATGGTTACTAATTGTGCAAGGACTACTGAGCATGGTGCACATCCGCTTACAGGACATGTATACGGTGACTCATTGTACTTTACCATCGTCACCTGTCATAACACCCTCTATCTCTATTTATCCCTTTTCCCCTTGCCCCTGTGAGGAGCAGCAGGCCAGAGACGCACTCTCCAGGCCGACATCTCCTCCTTTCGGTCTCATTAAATGCTATCTTTTTCTTCTTAATTTAAGAAGGACAGGGGAGGACAACAGCAAGGGCACTTCAACTGTCTTCGCGTTTATCCCTGTGGGTTATCCTTTACACAGCGCCCGCATTTAGTCAACAATCATCAGAACGCTCCTTGTTTATGAAGTGACTATGCAGGAGTTACGTCAGCAAATGAAATTATATAGGGAAGGTATCAGCTAGGGGATCAGGAGAAGAGGTAGTTCAATTAATTTTCTTTTCTGCCGATATGGTACTCTCGCAGCGTTAGTGATATGGATCTCATGGCAAAGATTGTGAAGAATGAGTATTTCACTCCGCAGGATAAATCAATAAAGTAATGCCAATAAAACGTAAAAAAACTGAAGAACATATGACTACTTAAATGTAAGGCTGTCCACATACTCATTTTAAGTGAAACTTCGCGTAACAAGAAAAAGGAAATCATTAAGACTTCAAAGGGTGCC
This sequence comes from Hyalomma asiaticum, assembly GCA_013339685.2. Classification (NCBI taxonomy): domain Eukaryota; kingdom Metazoa; phylum Arthropoda; class Arachnida; order Ixodida; family Ixodidae; genus Hyalomma; species Hyalomma asiaticum. Next base: position 121,125,302 of record CM023483.1, on the reverse strand, counting down.
ATGAGAAACACAAGGACGCATGTACAACGTGGGGAAGTCTATGCTGATTGTGTACTCACCAAATCTGCGCGTTGTGTTTTCCAAAGTCACGGACGTTTCCACCAACGTCACTCCAACTGCGACAGCTCCTTCCATGATGGCCCGAGGCTCTGTATGTGTGCGTACACGGCAACCCAACGGCGGCAAGTCCCCAGTAAAACCGCGACTGTTCGTTTCCGCGCATGTGCTTCTGAAAAGCAACGACCGGGCGGTCATTTCGGTTGCACGCAGCTCCCAAGTACAGTGGCGTACAAAGAGCGCGCCAAACCTTGCAAGTTTCGAAACCTGACACGCGTGCAGACGCGCGTCGGAATGCGCCTGCAAAAGTGGAAAGAGACGAGTGTGAAAAGAGAATCGGCACAAAGGGACGGAAGCCCGTCATTTTCCCGGAAGCCAGACCATGCGCGCACTCACGTGCACCAACTCCAGCTTTCGCCGTTATTATATTTATGTATTTATTATAAATGAACACTATCGACTTCCTCTGCATCCCTTCCATTCTCACAATAAGTTCATATGTGTATACGTAAACCAAACAGTATTGGCGTTGTTGTTGTTGTGTGGGGTTTAACGTCCCAAAACCAGCTCTGATTATGAGAGACGCCGTAGTGGAGGGCTCCGGAAATTTTGACCACCTGGGGTTCTTTAACGTGCACTGACATCGCACACACTCGCCTTTTGTAGGCCAGCAGCTTTGTATCAGGGCGCGCAAGACGAAGGCGCCTTCTCGAGAAGCCGCTTTACTGCATTCGAAGTTGCGTTGTTAATATGGGTTTCCCATCGAAGATCATGCTTTAAAGTGGCGCTAAAATATTTATGCTCAAATGCACGAGTAAGAGCTGTGCCATCAATAATGATAGTAAAATTAGATGTTTGTTCCTTTCTAGTTACGGTAAACGTTATATACCTTTCGGCGCTTATAGTCATCTGCCACTTTTCAAACCAACAAAAGACAGATTTTAGGGCGTTATTTAGTACATGGTGATCATTATCGGAATGAACTTTCATGGTACAAAATACTATCTTCCACTGATAGACGCATGTTTTTTAGTTTGGAACATAAATCGTTGCCATATATCAGGAATAAAACGGGACCCAATGCACTGCCCTGAGGTACTCCTGATGTGAGAGGTGCTAAAGTTGGACCTTCGCTATGAAGATTCGTGGTTTATTTAACAACAAGGCCTTCTCCTAGTGTGCACTGGAGCTTCCCGATTTTTTGTGTGACACGCGATCAAAGCCACTACAGTTGTCTAATAAAATTAAGTCTGTCTGTTTTCTATAATCTAGACTTTCTGATATGGTAGTGTGCTAGTTCAAGTAGCTGTGTGTTGACTGCTGAAAGACCGCTACGGAGCCCCTGTTGATATGGAGAAAGAATAGATTCTTGTTCGAGGTACGTGCTTATGTGTTTAAGTACTGCGCGTGTTCGAGGAGTTTACATATGGTCGAGGTTAAGAATATGGGCCAGAAATAGGATACCTGAGATGTGCTGCCCACACACACACACACACACACACACGCACACACACACACACACACACACACACACACATATATATATATATATATATATATATATATATATATATATATATATATATATATATATATATATATATATATACTATCAGAAAGTCACAGTGACAAACATAGGATTTATTCACTGACGTTTCGGCTGGCCTCCAGCCGAAACGTCAGAATAAATCCTATGTTTGTCACTGTGTCTTCCTGATAGTATGTTTATCCCGATAGCCAGGAAGAACTTTTTTCTGATATATATATATATATATAACGAAGGGGAAGGAGTCAAGGGATCGTTTTTTTATTTGTTATAGGCAACTATTGAGCCGACAGACTATGAAGCCTAGGAAATCACAGGGGACGTTAACTGTAGTATTGTAATTGTGGAGTAAGTAGAAAATAATTAAAGGGGACGAAAAGACAAACCTGCCTTCGGTGGGAACCGATCCCAGGACCTTCGGATGCACTACCACTAAGCTACAATGGCGCTCGTCCCCTATATATATATATATATATATATAGGGAGTGTTAGGCAGCGCCACTCATGGCCAAGGCGGCGTGAGTGGCGCTGCCTAACACTCCCAGGATAATACGTACGTAAATACACAATAAAGTGGACGGGGGGACGACCGCTTTCGTAGCTCAGTTGGTAGAGCATCGGACGCGGCATCCGAAGGTCGTGGGTTCGGTTTCCAACGAAGGCAAGGTTTGTCTTTTTGTCCACTTTAATTCCTTTCTACTTTCTCCACAATTACAATACCACAAGTAACTTACCCTATGCTTTCCTAGGCTTCATTGTCTGTTTGCTCACTAAGTTGCTTATATATATATATATGTGTGTGTGTGAGCCTCGACACGTCCTTTAGGGCTTTGTTGGTATCTGGCCCTGGCACAGCGCGTCCTTCGAGGCTGGCTCTCGATCGGAGGAGGGGTGCGCGATTTCTCCCTCGTTTTTGGACCGGCATGCTTCTAGTTCCCACGATCCACTATATATGCAGGTGACATTATCCCCCCCTTCCGGAGAAAAGGAAAACAGCATCGCCTCGATGCTACAGAACAGACACGAAGGGAGGAAAAAGAGAAAAGAAAGCGGTGTGGGTAGAGGAGAACAACAAAAGTAAACGTGAATGTAGCTTGGGTTGTCGCGGTTTATAATTGAATTGACGATGCGTTGATGCAATTAACGACGGTTTATTGCATCAACGTTTCGGTCGGAGCCCGACCTTTCTGAAGACATGTTAACAATATCCACAGGCCAGTATGACCTTTTATGCCACGCTTTGCCTGATAAAAAGTAGGGAGTGACAAGAATGGGAAGGAAAAAAAGAGTAGGACAAGAATACGACAAAATGTAAACTAATAAATAAATAAATGAAAAATAAATTGGTCACTGCAACAAAAGTGAGTGTGGCAGGTAGACAAGAAAGACCAGCAACTCACACAATCATACAGAGAAAAAAAAAAGGAAGGAAGAAGGAAAGGTGGGGAAGGCAGCGAGCAGGATGGATGTTGTTGTTTGCCTTGCCTGTGCTTTTTAAAGAGCAATTCATCAATTTTGCCTACGCGTACCCCGTGGCGCTGGCTCAGGTTCCAGCGACACAAACAACACTTTCGCTGGCGTACCTGAAGTGGTGTGCCTTTGCGGTGCCCCCGCACAACCCGTACAACACCCAGCAAGGAAGACCGGTGTAGATAGAAGAAACGGGAACGAGAGGGGGGTCGTATTCGGGCATGAATGGTGCAGTACACGTGTTCCTGATTGCAGCCGCCATTTGCAAAAACCATTCGGCGCTACCCTGCGGCGTGGTACGGTAGGCAGGGGATAAGAAAGGAAGAAGCCGCACAGAAAGACAAGGTTTTGAAGCAGTCAGATTCTAGGTACACCGCAATGACTTCTTGTCCCTTCCCCTTATACAATCTCCGTAGCCACTTTGAGTGTGCCCCCTTGCACATCAAGGGAAATGCCAACAGGGCCAGGCCGACAGACGAGGGCGCACATTACCACAACGCTTAAAAAAAAAGTGTCTTATCGTTCGAAGGAGGCAGTGCTAACTCGCGGGACTGCCCGATCGTGTAATAGACGGCACAAAGATTATGAATTACACTGTTCACGTCCTAATGATCGTAACACCGAGAGAGAACCTGGATGTTCATTTATGCCGTGTTTAAATGTGCCAAATAAGTAGATTGAGTAGGATTCCATTTGTTCACGTACTGTACGTGCTTCGAAATTTGCTTTCCAGTAGTGTGACATTGACATCGTCAAAGCTGTGACCTATCAAGTTGATGTGTTTAGAGAGCGGAAGGCCAGGTGGTGAGAGCACATGGAACCGATGGTTGTTGAACCTCATCCTGAATGGTGCGTCCGTCTGCCCTATGTACTGCTTGTTACATATTCCACACTCTAATATGTAAACAACATTGTCTCGGTCGCAGTCTGGTTGTCCAACAGCATAAACAACATTGTCTCGGTCGCTTTCTGGCGACCAAACAGCATAAAGGATCACGTTGCACATTCAAAAATAGGAACAAGGCCTCTCGGCAGGTGTCGCCCCTGTGGGAAGCACTATTGAAAGCCGTAGAAAAATGCTTACAGAAGAGACAAATACCGGACAGTTGGCGAAAAAGCAGAATGGACTTAATCTATAAAGGCAAGGGGGAAAAGAATAACATTCGCTCGCATAGACTGCTAACCATTACATCGGTGCTATACAGGATGGCTATGCAAGCAGTAAAATTAAAAATAGAAGCATGGGCAGAACGTAACAATATTTTGGGAGAACTTCAGAATGGATTTCGAGTAGACAGGCGTTTAGACGATAACCTATTTGTTCTTACCCAGTGTATAGAAATATCTAAAATAGAAAGGAGGCCGTTGTATGTGGCTTTTCTAGACATCACTGGAGCGTATGACAATGTTAATCAGGAAATATTGTAGGAAATTTTGGAAGGAATGGGCATAGGCGACGATTGTGTACAGCTTTTGAGGGAAATATACCGAGAAAATACAGTTTGCATAGAATGGGAAGGAATCAGTAGCAGAGAGAACGTTGATATTAGCAAGGGGCTGAGACAGGGATGTCCTTTGTCGCCGCTGTTATTCATGCTGTACATGGTTAGAATGGAAAAAGCGCTAGGAGATAGCAACATTGGTTTTAATCTGTCCCACAAACAGGGCGGCGTGATGATTGAGCAGATGCTTCCGGGTTTATTTTATGCTGATGATATTGTATTATTCGCGGACAGTCGAGATGATATACAACGGCTGGTGAATATATGCGGGAAGGAAGGCGACGCTCTAGGACTGGGATTTAGTGTAACAAAATGCGGACTGATGGTATTCAATGATCCCAACGACCAGGCGGTATCCATACAGGGCCAAGAAATACCGAGAGTAAGCGAATACAAGTACCTTGGCGTACGGGTAAATGAGGGTGATATATACATGAAGGTACACGAAAAAGCCTTGGCAGCAAAGGGAAAGAGGAACGCTGCAGTAACGAAGCACAGAGCGTTATGGGGACACAATAGGTACGAGGTGCTTAGGGGTCTGTGGAAAGGGGTAATGGTACCGGGGCTTACATTTGGGAACTCAGTGGTGTGCATGAGGACAGAGATACAATCAGGAATGGATGTGAATCAAAGAACTGTGGGACGCCTCGCGTTGAGTGCCCACGGGAAAACGACAAACGAGGCTGTAAAGGGCGATATGGGATGGGCGAGTTTTGAGGCAAGGGAAGCGCAGAGCAAAATAAGGTTTGAAGAGAGGCTAAGGAATACGAAAGACAGTAGGTGGGCAGTGAAGGTGTTCCGCTATTTATATAGAAAGAGCGTTGACACGCAGTGGAGAAAGAGAACTAGGAGGCTGACCAGTAAATATAAGGCTCTAGGAGAACTGACAACAAAGAGCGTAAAGGGAAAAGTCAGAGAGGCGGAGAAGGTTTACTGGAGGGCAGCGATGGAAAAAAAAAACCGACTCTGAATAACTACCGAGAGGGCAAAAATGAAATAAAGATGGAGGCACTTTATGATAATTCAAGAGGAAGCGCTTTATTGTTTAAAGCGAGATCGGGCTGCCTTAGAACGCGTATTTATAAAGCGAAATTCAGCAAAGAAGAAGAAAAATGCACATGCTGTGAGGAAGGTAGGGAAACAACGGAGCATGTTCTGAATGAATGCGGAAATATCCACCCAGGTGTACGTTTGGGCACCACCCTACAGGAAGCCTTGGGTTTTAGGGCGAACAACGGGAAGCTGAACATAGCCGCGATTGAAATAAGTAAGAGACGGTTAGAATACTGGTGGCAGAAAACTAGAGAGAACGGACTTACTGCCATAAGGGGCAGGGAACTGGGCTATGAATTTCCGTTTTTGCTATAGTATGATCGATTCGATTGAAGTAAATTTAAAAGGCATGAGAAAAATTTAAAGAGAGAGAGAAAAAATGTTCTTAAATCTTCTTACGAGCCTGGTGGCGCACATGTCACGCTCACAGCATCCATCCATCCATTCTGCGTGGAGTACGTAGAAGGTGGGTTGTCAATGGGAGGGAGTTTGTGCGCGCGTTCCGGCAACACTCTTCTACTAGCAGACGGCATGTGTTGTCAATTTGCAAAGGCTCGCGCTGTTTTTAACGAGCCGCATGTGTGGGCTGCGACACGCATAGCCGTGTGGACTAAGGCGCTCCGTACATTTCGTTCACGGCCCGCGCTGCTGCCCTTTTACTCTCTCTCTTTTTTGCCCTAGAGCCCCATCACGCATTTGAATGGTTTGGTCTTTCCTTTCGTTGGTACACCGATCAGTATCAAGGATCGCTGTTAATCTACTGGAGTGCCTCTTGCAAAAAAATAATAAAAAAAGGAAAAGAAAAAGAAGAAGAAGGAAAGCTCGTTAAAAACGCACAGACGCCGCACGAAGGAGTTGAGGCACCGGATAACAAGAGCCACTGAAAGGCTTCCTGCTGTTGTCTTTCCAGCCGTGTTTCTCTTTGTTTCTTTCTTTCTTATTTGGTTTCTAACAGAATCTTTCAAAACGAGTTACAACTGTATTGCTTAGTTCAGCCTTAATTATTTAGAAATAAATAAATGGACGTATATTTTCGACGCTTCCTGGCACCGGCCCCGCGTTTTCTCACTTAGTATAAGTACGATTAACGGAAATAAACAGACGATGTCTTGCAGTCCGTGGCTTCACAGCTTCTCTTTCCTACACGCGCACACTCACACGTGATGGATACAACTACAGGCTTTCACTGCTTTATTGTGGAGCCTTTTATGGGACTAATATATTGATAATATGTACGTAAACATACATACCGGTAACAAATAATTACAAATTAACAAGGATCACGATAAAAATCACCTTTTATGCTTTGCAGCCTGACTTCTTAGAACGTTTGGAGTATTTATCGGAGTATTTTGTCTCCTTCGTTTGGGAGACATCAGCCGGTCACTGCGCTTCCGTCCGCAGACATATTTTCTTTAACTTGATGCACATGGCCTGCCTCGTATAAAAGTTTTCCTTTAGCAATATTAGTCCCACGGAAGAAATTTTTCAAACCTTCTACGGTTTTAAACCAGTAAGAAGCTGCGGCGGAACACACGCAGACGACGCCACCACCGCACAAGCAGGCACGCAAGCGGTGCCGGAGGGAGCCTTATCACCCCAGCGACGCGGGAGCGCCCGCATTGGCGCTGAATGCAGGGGGCGACGGTGGAGCCGCCTGGCCTTGTGCACCATCCCCCAGTCGCGCGAGTTAGCACTGCCTCCTTCGAACGATAAGACACTTTTTTTCTTTAAAGCGTTGTGGTAATGTGGGCCCTCGTCTGTCGGCCTGGCCCTGTTGGCATTTCCCTTGATGGGCAAGACGGCACACGCAAAGTGGCTACGGAGATTGTATAAGGGGAAGGGACAAGAAGTGATTGCGGTGTACCTAGAATCTGACTTCTTCAAAACCTTGTCTTTCTGTGCGGCTTCTTCCCTTCTTATCCCCTGCCTACCGTACCCCGCCGCACGGTAGCGCCGAATGGTCGTTGCAAATGGCGGCTGCAATCAGGAACACGTGTACTGCACCATTCATGCCCGAGTACGACCCCCCACCTCCGTTGCCGCTTCTTCTATCTACACCGGTCTTCCTTGCTGGGTGTTGTACGGGTTGTGCGGCGGCACCGCAAAGGCACACCACTTCAGGTACGCCAGCGAAAGTGTTGTTTGTGTCGCTGGAACCTGAGCCAGCGCCACGGGGTACGCGTAGGCAAAAATTGATGAATTGCTCTTTAAAAAAGCACAGGCAAGGCAAACAACAACATCCATCCTGCTGGCTGCCTTCCCCACCTTTCCTTCTTCCTTCCTTTTTTTTCTCTCTATGTTTGTGTGAGTTGCTGGTCTTTCTTGTCTACCTGCCACACTCACCTTTGGTGCTGTGACCAATTTATTTTTCCTTTATTTATTTATTAGTTTACATTTTGTCGTATTCTTGTCCTACTCTTTTTTCCTTCCCATTCTTGTCACTCTCTATAGTCTCTACTTTCTATCAGGCAAAGTATGGTATAAAAGGTCATACTAGCCAGTGGATAACGTTGATGCAATGCAATAAACCATCGTTCTTTAGGAGGCGCATCGTCGATTCCGTTATATCTACAGCATTACATCTACAGCGTCACATCTACAGCATTGAAGCGGCTTTTTTTTTTCTTGGGAGGCACCTGCGCCTAGTTCCACCCGATATAAAAATCTTGGCCTATGAAACCTTTGTTAGGTCAGTCCTGGAGTACGCAAATGTGATTTGGTCCCCATACACAAAGGAACTTACTAAGAGAGTAGAAGGCGTCCAAAGGAAAGTGCTCAGGTATATATACAACAAGCATAAGCTAACAAACTCCCCCTCCGAGCTACTCAAGAAAGCCGGGATTCTAACATTACAAAACCGATCAGTACTAGCCCGTTATAAGCTCTAGCTTGTACCAGCTTCTGCACAAGCAATTTAACATTGATATCTCCAGATACATTTCCAGAAATGAAGCACGGCCATCGCGACATAAACACACACAAACACTCAAGGAGTATCCGTTTCGTACCTGCTGTTTTAATATTCATTTTTTTTCCTTTAGCGATAAGAGAGTCGAACGATGTCATTTTTTTCTCCCGCAGGAGGATCTCGGCGACTGCCGTAACGAGCGTGCGTGGGTATCCGGCTTCTAATACTCGCCTTACTTGATTATTAAAACTGTCCTGCATAGCATGTGGGCACGATTTCGCAAGCGCAGACCCCAGACAAAGCTTCACAATCACCCGCTTAACTAATTCCGACTGTGCTGAATCATATGGCAGCAG